>OX388329.1:3436584-4007562 GCA_947579605.1 Athripsodes cinereus
ATCGTGTGACAGTAAGAAATATTATAAACTAGCTGATCCAGCGAACTTCGTACCGCCTAACAATCAATGAGTGTCAATATTTAGGTAAAAGAAAAAGAACATTTATTCTCTTCAACATAAATTACCTTCAATGTCGGGTTAAATCCGTGTTCTTTGATAATGTCCCAAATGAAACAGCCATTGTATTTTTGAGTATTCGCTAGAAAATGTCGTGATTTTGGTGTTTCTCCGCGTAAGAATGAATGCAGTGGCTCAGGTGGCGGAGTCAATAATGACAATTTCACTTTGCCATTAAGGCAGCACAATCCATGCGTTTCTCCAGCAAACTTCAATGCACCACAACGTCCATTGATCCAATGCGAACGAAAGGATGTGAGCTGTAATCAATTGTAGCATCGTATAAAAATGGATTCAAATCAACACTTGAAGAATTTTTCTTTCGTTATTATCTTGTTGATCTGTTCTGTACACTCGTCTATTTCTTTTTGCCAACCGAGCCGTTTCACGGGCTGCCTCTCTTCGGTCTTGTGTTTGTGAAGCACGAAGTCGGGCCATACTAACGGGGCGCTCTTCTCGTGCTACTTCTTGTTATTCTTCAGTAGATTAATTAGCAATGTTCCGAAGCCTAATTGCATTTCGACATGGTTTGCAAAGATTAGATCTTCTGAGTCGCGGCATTGTTAATTATAACGAAACTTTAATTAACAAACACGATCAAAACACTGCTTAATGTATTCAATTGAACCCAAAGTGTAATGCTGATTGTTGTCAGATGATTACGGGATAGATTTTAGAGTGCCAGATTTTACTTCTGTCTTTCCCGATTTAGCCTCCAAGCAGAATGAAGAAAATATTCTTTCTACTCCTCTACTCTCTCATGTGTGTTCTTTCTTATTTTTGGTATTTATTTATTTATCTATATTTTAGGTCGATATAGTTAAATACTACACAAAAATCAAATTAACGCACAACGTAACGAAGTACAATTTTGTGTTTTAGGAAATACAGAAATGAATATACAATTTCACTTGACTGTTCTGAGGCAATATCTTCAAATATTGTATATAGATTATGTCATGAGAAACCCTGCAGTTTTTTTTAATATTCAGTAAAGAATGAATGAATAAATAAAATTATCATATTTACCGAGATTTCAACTCACCGGGCGTGAGCACAATATTATCATCACCTATAGTGAGCATACATTCTGTTTCTATTTCATCATACGGATAGAATCTGTTAGAGAGCTTATTCTTTTTAGTCTGGATTATCTTCAAGGGCTTATTAATGGTGGGCCATTGAGAAACTAGAACAAACATCATCTAAGATTTTACTTCTGTCTTTCCCGACTTTGCCTCCAAGCAGGACGAAAAAAATATTCTTTCTACTCCTCTATTCTCTCGTGTGTTGCTTCATTATACTGCACATCTCTTTGATAAGCCTCTAAGCAATTCCATTTTGAAATATAATTTGGCTAGTGATTGAGTAAGATCGTGTTACATTTAGAAATATATGAATTAACATCTGATCGGTTCCACTTTGTTAACTTGACTATTGTTCATGTAACGTTGCGTGCTGTTAGCTGATTAAGGGATAGATTTTAATGTGCCAGATTTTACTTCTGTCTTTCCCGATTTAGTCTCCAAGCAGGACGAAGAAAAGATTCTTTCTACTCCTCTATTCTCTCGTGTGTTGCTTCATTATACTGCACATCTCTTTGATAAGCCTCTAAGCAATTCCATATTGAAATATTATTTTGGCTAGTGATTGAGTATAGGATCGTGTACCATTTAGAAATATAATAAATTAACATCTGATCGTTTCCACTTTGTTAACTTGACTATTGTTCATGTATCGTCACGTGTTGTTAATGATTAAGGGATAGATTTACTAGAGCCAGATTATACTTCTGTCTTTCCCGACTTAGCCTCCAAGCAGATCAAAGAAAATTTCCTTTCTACTCCTCTACTCTCTCGTGTGTTGCTTCATTATACTGCACATCCCTTTAATAAGACTCAAAGCAATTCCATATTGAAATTTTATTTTGGCTAGTGATTGAGTTTGATCGTGTGACAGTAAGAAATATTATAAACTAGCTGATCCAGCGAACTTCGTACCGCCTAACAATCAATGAGTGTCAATATTTACGTAAAAGAAAAAGAACATTTATTCTCTTCAACATAAATTACCTTCAATGTCGGGTTAAATCCGTGTTCTTTGATAATGTCCCAAATGAAACAGCCATTGTATTTTTGAGTATTCGCTAGAAAATTTCGTGATTTTGGTCTTTCTCCGCGTAAGAATGAATGCAGTGGCTCAGGTGGCGGAGTCAATAATGACAATTTCACTTTGCCATTAAGGCAGCACAATCCGTGCGTTTCTCCAGCAAACTTCAATGCACCACAACGTCCATTGATCCAATGCGAACGAAAGGATGTGAGCTGTAATCAATTGTAGCATCGTATAAAAATGGATTCAAATCAACACTTGAAGAATTTTTCTTTCGTTATTATCTTGTTGATCTGTTCTGTACACTCGTCTATTTCTTTTTGCCAACCGAGCCGTTTCACGGGGTGCCTCACTTCGGTCTTGTGTTTGTGAAGCACGAAGTCGGGCCATACTAACGGGGCGCTCTTCTCGTGCGACTTCTTGTTATTCTTCAGTAGATTAATTAGCAATGTTCCGAAGCCTAATTGCATTTCGACATGGTTTGCAAAGATTAGATCTTCTGAGTCGCGGCATTGTTAATTATAACGAAACTTTAATTAACAAACACAAACAAAACATTGCTTAATGAATTCAATTGAACCCAAAGTGTAATGCTGATTGTTGTCAGATGATTACGGGATAGATTTTAGAGTGCCAGATTTTACTTCTGTCTTTCCCGATTTAGCCTCCAAGCAGAATGAAGAAAATATTCTTTCTACTCCTCTACTCTCTCATGTGTGTTCTTTCTTATTTTTGGTATTTATTTATTTATCTATATTTTAGGTCGATATAGTTAAATACTACACAAAAATCAAATTAACGCACAATGTAACGAAGTACAATTTTGTGTTTTAGGAAATACAGAAATGAATATACAATTTCACTTGATTGTTCTGAGGCAATATCTTCAAATATTGTATATAGATTATGTCATGAGAAACCCTGCAGTTTTTTTTAATATTCAGTAAAGAATGAATGAATAAATAAAATTATCATATTTACCGAGATTTCAACTCACCGGGCGTGAGCACAATATTATCATCACCTATAGTGAGCATACATTCTGTTTCTATTTCATCATACGGATAGAATCTGTTAGAGAGCTTATTCTTTTTAGTCTGGATTATCTTCAAGGGCTTATTATTGGTGGGCCATTGAGAAACTAGAACAAACATCATCTAATACTTTACTTCTGTCTTTCACGACTTTGCCTCCAAGCAGGACGAAAAAAATATTCTTTCTACTCCTCTATTCTCTCGTGTGTTGCTTCATTATACTGCACATCTCTTTGATAAGCCTCTAAGCAATTCCATTTTGAAATATAATTTGGCTAGTGATTGAGTAAGATCGTGTTACATTTAGAAATATATGAATTAACATCTGATCGGTTCCACTTTGTTAACTTGACTATTGTTCATGTAACGTTGCGTGCTGTTAGCTGATTAAGGGATAGATTTTAATGTGCCAGATTTTACTTCTGTCTTTCCCGATTTAGTCTCCAAGCAGGACGAAGAAAAGATTCTTTCTACTCCTCTACTCTCTCGTGTGTTGCTTCATTATACTGCACATCTCTTTGATAAGCCTCTAAGCAATTCCATTTTGAAATATTATTTTGGCTAGTGATTGAGTATAGGATCGTGTACCATTTAGAAATATATGAATTAACATCTGATCGGTTCCACTTTGTTAACTTGATTATTGTTCATGTAACGTTGCGTGTTGTTAGCTGAGATTTACTAGAGCCAGATTTTACTTCTCTCTTTCCCGACTTAGCCTCCAAGCAGGACGAAGAAAATATTTGATTTTTACATCTGGTCAGTGGTTGTACCTGCCTCCCCCCCCCCCCCAGTCACACTGATGTATGCTTCTCTGTCACCGATTCTGACAATGTTTGACTCGCCATCACTTATCAACATATTTTAAATTCTCGACTTCACCTGCAAATGTTACCACATATACAAAAAATGCTTTGATGGCTTGTACATAATCTTTCGGTAGCTAAACAAATAATATTTCATTATTTCGTACAATAATATTTTTCTCTAAACGTCCAAGAATAAGACTTCACTCAAATGGACTAAAATTAATAAGGATTTTAATATCTATAACTAATAAAATAAAAGCATTCCAATATTTTGTTATTTTATATTTCTAGTCATCTCTGACATCAAGTCTCCTAAAACTTTTGTAAATTTGTTCAGGTGTTCAAGGCGAGGTTATAGCCCTTTTGTTCAGGAGGTGTTATGGGTCCTTGCGGTGGTTTTTTCCACAAAACAGCGCATCTTAGAAAAGTTGTCTAGAGAGTTGTTATTTAATGTCCGAAAATCACAATTTGAGTTAAGGATACCAAATTATTCATATTTTGGTATAATAGAACATCAGATTCAGCCAGTCCTCACCAATCTTTTAGAACTTGTTATGCTTGCAGCGCGGTATATTTTTTCGGAATTTTTGTATTCCAACATCGATGACCTTCAAGCATCCGCAATGTATTGCCTTACAACTGACGTCAGTTTAAAACTGGGTGCAAAATTTCATTGGCTGCATGACCAATTTTTTCTTTGAATTACCGATTTAATATATCTTTGGCTTGAGATGGTTTTTTTCATTACACTGCGTATCTCTCAAATTAGATTATGAATATTTTGTTATGATACTTTATTCTGAATTGTTTGTACGAATACGGGATATAGACCATTAAAAAGGTGGTATCTCTTTCTAACTACGCAATTCTAAAACAAAAACAAAACAAACAAAAAGGTGGTATCTCTTTCTAACTGCGCAGTTCTTACTATGCGTGAAAAAGAGATAAAGTACCATAACACATGCTATCTCAGAAAGTAAATTATTTCAAGGAAAGCGTTGTCATGTAGGTATTATTCTTCCAACTGTCAGTAATGCAAAATCACTCAATACAGTATTGGGTGGAACGCCTAAAGTATACTTAATAATCAAAAAAACTGTCAGTGTCGTTTTTGTTATTATTTTGTCGTCTGACTTTCTTTTTTTGTCTCTTATGGTATAATTTACGGCATAACTAAATCTGACGGTTTGCCCTCCAAGCAAAAGCAATTTCATAGACAAGACCACGTGACCTTTAATGGTCTATTATTAACCTCCAGAAACATTATTTTAATTGAAGAGATTTCGAAACCAAACCACATCAGTCTTTGGGTCTAATTTGGCTTGAGATCAGTGACTGATTTGTTATGTTTCTCAATACTTTGCCAGGATCCAAACCACATCAGTCTTTGGGTCTAATTTGGCTTGAGATCAGTGACTGATTTGCTATGTTTCTCAATACTTTGCCAGGATTCCAGATCAGATGGGAATCATTGCAACAGGTTTTTTGATTTTTCCACTCTCGTATCCCTTCTTCCAGATTACCTTCAGAGTATTTCTTGATGAACCATCCATCGTTATCAATGGATTTTATGAATCACTTCAGATTTTCAACAGTACCTATGCTTTTGATTTGTTCCTCTTTACGTCCATCTTTGTCTTGAATGGGTGGGTGCCTGTAGTTTATTTAACCAAAACTCTGGAATGTGATTGGCTTACAAACTTAAGCAGTAATCTTGGCATATAAACGTCTGCTTTTCTTTCGACAGTGATTGTACTAATTATATCAAAAAACTTTTTTTTTTAGTTTCCACTGGCTTGAGATGTTTTTTTCATTACACTACATATCTCTCAAATTAGATTATGAAATATTTTGTTATGCTACTTTATTTTGTATTGTTTGAACGAATACGGGATATAGACCATTAAAAAGGTGATATCTCTCTCTAACTGGGCAGTTCTTACTATGCGTGAGAAAGAGATAAAGTACCTACCATAACACGTGCTATCTCAGATAGTAAATTATTTCAAAGAAGAGCGTTGTCATGTAGGTATTATCCTTCCAACTGTCAGTAATGCAAAATCACTCAATATTGGTTGGAACGCCTGAAGTACAAATAATAATACCAAATAATCAAAAAAACTGTCAGTGTCTTTTTTGCTATTATTTTGTCGTCTGACTTTCTTTTTTTGTCTCTTATGGCATAACATCCTACAAGGATGATTTGCGCAATCTGACGGTTTGCCCTCCAAGCAAAAGCAAATCCACAGACAAGACCACGTGACCTTTAATGGTCTATTATTAACAACCAAACACATTTAATTGAAGAGATTTCGAAACCAAACCACATCAGTCTTTGGGTCTAATTTGGCTTGAGATCAGTGACTGATTTGCTATGTTTCTCAATACTTTGCCAGGATTCCAGATCAGGTAGGAATCATTGCAAACATGTTTTTTGATTTTTCCACACTCGTATCCCTTCTTCCAGATTACCTTTAGAGTATTTCTTCATGAGTCATCCTTTGTTATTAATGGATTTTGTGAATCACTATAGATTGTCAACAGTATGCTTTTGATTTGTTCCTCTTTACGTCCATCTTTGTCTTGAATGGGTGGGTGCCTGTAGTTTATTTTACCAAAACTCGGGAATGCGATTGGCTTACAAACTAAAGCAGTAATCTTGGCATATAAACGTCTGCTTTTCTTTCGACAGCTGTGGTAGTGATTGTACTAATTAAACCAAAAAAAACTTCTTTTTTTTAGTTTCCACTTCGTCTGTGATTATACCACAACGATGTTACTTTGCTTGTGATCAATGGTTGTTTTATCATATTGCTCAGACCTGAAAATATATGTATTAAATTTCTGAGCCATTCTATAATAAAAGGTTTTGGTTCATCTTCCGGTCTTGGACCATTTTTTTTTACTTAAACTGTCCGCAAAAGTGAGCAGTATTTGGAAAAAAATCAAATCATCGAATTATACTTATGTCTTTATTTCGCAATGCTGTACACTTTTTTTTATTTATTTATTTGAAAAATATTACAAAAATACATATATATTACACATTTACTAAAACACACTTAAAAATCTATTGTTTACTATCCCATTAAAAGAGTTATACTTGTGTATGGGATAGATTTTCAGTTGGTATTCTTAATTTTAAGTGTGAGAACGACATCTCAGCCCTATGTTTCCGGGTGGAGCTTTTTGAAGGACGGTTAATTAATCGTTTGATAATCCCATTGCAACACCGTGGAGAATTTATTCATTTATACACATCATTATACACCTTTGATCAATGTAAAATACAAACAAAATAGAAAAAAAAATCCCTCACCAAACAGACAAACAAATCTGTTACAATCTGATGGAAATATAAGAATTTATTCTTTAAATATATCTTTATCTCCCTCTCAGTTATTTCCCCAATTCCAGAGGTGGTGATCTCCGGATAGCCCCTCATGAACAACTCTGCGCCATTCTCTTCTGTTCTCAGTCGAGTGTATCGCATTATAAATCGACAGAGTTACAGCCTGTCTGATTTGATCAGTGCACCCGGAAATTCTACATTTTACAAATCATGTTCAAAATGTGATCAGGCAAACACATTATTGTTCTACTTCTGGGTCTTGGACCTAACGCGGTTGCCGTTATTACCAGTTTTTCGTTAAACTTTGTTCTCACGAGGTGAATATCGCCAGGACTCATAGACATTCACCGTATAAAATAAAACAAAAAAAGCTACCTACATACGAATTCATGCAGACATTCATTTCCTTCACGATTTTATATAAAAATGTAACTACCAATATTTGACAATAGTCTTGAAAGTTGAAAGATATCTCTCTCGTTGTAAATAAGTAATAGAAGAAAGCCCTGTTCAAATTTATTCAGTTGTGAAATTGCATCACTTGTGCATTTTTACAATAAGTTCCATAATATTATGCATATTAATTAAAAGTAAGGAATGAAGGTTTCAAGAGAATGACGAAGTGCTCGCGGAGTGTTGTGGATGGAATGCGTGTAAAAAAGTTGCGATGGTTTGGACGATGAAAGGATGACGAAGATGATGTATGTATCTGTCTTAAAGAGGCAGCATTAGAAAATACTACGTACGTTGGAGAACTACGTGGTTTGATCAAGTGGATTACATCCTCAACAACGACGGCCATGTGTTGAATAAAAGAATTCGTAATAGAAATTGTATGATTTAGAAGAAGCGAAAGAGGTATGTAGGGAATTAGGGATAGAGCTGTGTAGCTTTCCGTACTTTCTACCTACCCCACTCAGGGATACGACATGAAGATAAAGAAATACTAATCATTGAGCATGTGGAAAGAATGAAAGAGGACATTAATTATGGTCAGTCATTGCTTGTGTATGTTTGTAATGGCGTATCATTTCATGAGAGAATCTTTTTATTTTTGCCTTTATAATTTTTGCTTTTACTGGTGCATAGATTATCTCATCGAGTGCATTTAATTTTTATATATCTGCATTGTTTTTTTTTAGTTGGAACATAGTGTTAATAATATTAAGCAAAATAATTTAACAAACTTTACTGGCTAGTGGACCATACAATATTTATGTTTATACTATATAATAATTATGCAATAGTTGTTTATTTGTATTATGTTAAGAAAATAATAAAATAAAAATATTTGAATGTAGGTAGATACACCTCATTGTTCTTATTTTGTTAAACAATAAATAATATTTATATAAATGTTTTTAAAGTGTTTTTATACTCATTCCCAAATACCCAAAAATAAAATATCTACCACTACTAACTACTCTATCACGGCATATCCCACAAGTGGGGTAGCCAGCAGACCAGCTGTAATAAACATGCAAATTGTCTTCTCCGTGGTAATGAAAAAATAGAGACATTCAGGAAGGGTGGAAAACCTAATCACTGAATTTGAGATGTAAAATGTCTGAATTTTTGTGTTCCAACATCGATGTCCTTCAAGCATTAGCAATGTATTGTCTCACAACCAACGTGACCAGATTTGGTAGTTTTTGAGGCATTGGCAGCAGTGTTTAGTAGTTTTAATTTCTTTGGTAATTTTTAGTATTTAGTTGGTAAAGTATTGGGTACTTGGAAAAAGTACCCGATACTTTATCGAATTCGAAAACAATAGTCGGTACAAATACTCGGTACTTGGTAGAAAAAGGTAGGTACTGTGAGAAAATATTGTTTAAGAAAACCGAGGAGTTTTTGAAATATTTCAAATTACCATTTTGAAAAACTAAGTAGTTTTTAATCTCCACATTCAGTAGTTTTGTAAAATAAAATTTGGTCACACTGAACGTCAGTATAAAATTGGATGCAAAATTTGATTGACTGCATGACTGATTTGTCCTTTGAATTACAGATATTATAGTCTTTGATTATGCTATTTACATAATAATGGGTTGAATATACATTTTGAATTTATGTTTTGTGCCCAATTATTTTTATTTTATAAATATATTTCTCGGTAAACACATTTTACTTGATTGACTTCTTTAGTATTGTCTTGTTTGATTTCAAATTAATTTATTAATATTTTAGACATCCAATCAAGTTACTAACAATCTTATATTTTTTGTTTGCTAATTATTTTTATTGCTTTATGTATGTCGAATTGTCTAATGATTTATTCGGTGCCGTTTAATGAAGCATCTATCTCAAGATTTGTAGGAAATTACTAGTATGCATTAATTGTATGTGAGTCATTGAAATAAAGGCTTTTTAATCGTTAAATAAAGACTAATTCACGAGGTCCCGGGTTCGATTCCCGGCCAGAGGAAAAATGAAGAATGACCTTTTAGAAATTGTTCTGGATTTGGGTGTTACACGTACATAAATGTGTTTAATGCATTGTATTATTATTAATATTTTCTTAAAATGTCGCCTAAGACCATAACAGCTTTTGGCCAAGGAAATTTCTGCAGGAAAAATAATAAAAAAAAAAAACAGAAAAATAAATAAAGCAAATCCAAAAAAACAGCGAGAAAAATAAAAACAAAAGAGACATCATTAAAAGAAACAACAAAATCAAAGTAGGTATATTATGTGTATCGTCGTGTTGGTAGGTACCCATTAAAGAAAATTCATATCTAATGTGGGACTAGCTCGATATACATGTGAATTTTCTATGCACGTTATGTCATGTCAAATAAAGACTTCGTTTTGAACACTGGGTGGAAATATGATTCTTTTTCTAAGAATTCTGTTTTTGAGTCAATCAAATTAGGTACATTACCTATGTGTCTATTTCTACGACATTCCTCAAATTCTATTTGCGGAATGTTGACAGCTAGCTGATGTGGCGTCGAGGTAACGTTCTTACCTTTGAGTCACGTGGTTCCGGGTTCGATTCCCGGCCATGGGAAAATTACAACTATACTTTTCCCGATTGCTCTGTATCTGGAGATTCCACACATGGAGGCTGTGGTGATTTTCGGCCGAACAGTTCTTCAGATTGCCTCATATGCCACTTCCGGTGTGGACAAGATTTGCTTAGTGTAAAATCGGAATAAATGAAAGTCTCCACAGGCTTCAGCCCTATCAGAGTGGTCGGTGAGTATACAAGAGATAATACAAGACAAATCACATCTTAATTTGGGACTAGCCTGATCTGTATATATAAGGACAGATCTATATGGCGTTCCGTTCTCTCTGCCTACCCCACTTGGGATGCGGCGTGAGAGAATAGATAGAAATTGTACCAACATTAAATTCTATTTTGGTTTTTTATTATCATTTATTATTGTTCGAAAAGTTTCCCAATCGAACAAATGAGTGATGAAAAGATGCTAAAAAAGGATATTCTGCTTACCCTACTTGGGATGCGGCGTATAGTTTCTCCTATTTTTACTAAACCATCACAGTCTATCCCACAAGTGGGATAGTATAATGATATACATATTTATATAACCCGTGGAATCTCCGGTAGAGAATAAATCTGTCAACCTTCTATCCATTAATTTTCAGGCTTGTTATGCGTCTTTCAGCTACTGAAATACGCATAACTTTCATGCAATGTTCATAAAAAAAAAACATAATATAGATCGATTTTTTATCTAGACACCTACTTCTAGACATTTTTTAAAAGTATTGCCAGTTTTTTAGAAAAAAAATCAGAAAATAAGCTTAGTTAACACTTGTAACGATCAAATCTCAAGTTCTCTTTATCTATTAGCTTAGTCGAGCGTTACATCCTTTCTGCACAGGACTTGAGGTGAGGGGTTAGACAGATATTTTATCTTATCTATCTATACCCTCACGCCGTGTCTCAGGAGGGGTAGGCAGAGAGAACGGAACGCCATATAGATCTATCCTTACAAACTTCTTTCGCTTCCTCCTCATTCTCATACATGTTCGCCGATTTCTCTTACTCAACACGCGGCCGTCCTTTAGGATTTGATCCACGTGCTCAAGCCACGTGGTTCTTGGCCGTCCGCGCCTCCTCACACCTCATCTTGGCATCTTGGTTCTCTGCCAAGATATTTTATACCCACTTTTTTCTGTAATTTTTTAGTCGAGCACGTTTTTATGTTTCTTTTTATGTACTCATTATTTGATAAAGTATTGTGTATAGGTACTTAGTGTTACATTTATGCATTTATGTATCAACCTAGGTACAATAAGTATACACAATAATATCAACTTGGACATGTGCAACGAATGATTTAGGAAATGATGACAAAGAGGATATACTTGGCGTCCCGGGAGGTCTCGGGTTCGATTCCCGGCCAGGGCAAAATGAAGAGTGACCTTTTTTCAAATTGTCCTGGGTCTGGGTGTTACATGTATATTTGTCAGTGCATTGTATATATGTGTATCGTCGTGTTAGTACCCAAAATACATGATTCATATCCTAATTTGGGACTAGCTCGGTTTCTGTGAATTGTCTATACGTGTTGTGTTATAAAAAAAATGCACTAAACACATTGAGTTGTAAAACTGATATTTTTATGATACTGTTTTATTCTGTAATATTGTAACCAAGTAATTTTTGTAATATTGAAGAATAAAAATAAGATTAATAAATGTAACACCCAGAACACTTTGAAAAAGGTAATTCTTCATTTTGATCTGGCTGCGAATCGAACAAGGGACCTCGTGACTCAAAGGCAAGAGCATTATCTCCGTGCCACGCCAGCCGCCAGAGAGATTATAATGTTGGTGTCTTTATACAGTATTTTGAAGTACAGCCATTCGATAATAGCATTGTTGTATAATATATCTATTGTTACTACCTGCTGACAAGGTTGTAAAATAGTGGGGTATGTGAAGAGTGTGGTATGGTGCAAGCGAGAAAGAACACAAATGTATTCATAATAATCATAATATACGAACTACGTAGTATTCTTACTGAATTCTTATAAGAAATTAATACGAAAGATTTTAATTCGTATCTAGGAAACAACAGCGGGGAAAGGGAAGATGCAGATCGCGCGGAGGGAGAAATCTACCGTAGAACGCATTTTCGAAATCTTACGGCGCTACACCCTCCCCTTAATTTAATGTCTATACTTAGATGATTGACAATGACCTAACAAGACGAAAGACGTCTCCCTCGCGTTAATAAATCGAATAGTAGAATTAAACATTATTTGTTTTATTTATTTCTCTTTCTCTATTGTCAGTGGTGTCACTACGCTCTTGAGGGCTCTGATAAAGTTGTATGGGAAAATGTTTTATATATGGTGTGGTATGTTTTTTTATTTACCTGGTGTAATAGGTTCGATAAGGGTGTTACTCCCGTTACAGACCTTAACCCTTGGGAGTCCTCGGTTAAGAATTATGTATTATGTCTATCATTCTTTGAATTTGCAGATCATCTTGTCTGTGACAATATAAAATGATACATTCATAATGGAAGGCATAGATCAGCACTGGATTGAAAATGTTAAATCTCTTATACGTGATTTAAAATATGCAATATCGTATTAAAATACCTACAGATAAAATGTTACGTAGAGTTTCTCTAAAAAAATAAGTCTCCCACTCTATACTGTAAGTTTTAGAGTCCAAATAAAATACAGGTGTTCGTAAAATCGTATTAAGAATAAGACATTTTACAATTCAGCAATAATGAGAGGTAGGTATACCTAGCTATATCCCGTGGAGCACCCGGTAAAGAATTGGTCTCCCACTCTTCTGCGTAAGTTTTCGAGTGTCCTGTAAAAGGCAGGTGTTCGGAAAAATTGAGACATTTTACATCTTAAATTCAGCAATGAGGTTTGCCACCCATCCTGAATGTCTTGATTTTATATTGGCACGGAGAGGACAGTTTGCATGTTTCTTACATGCAGCTGATCTGCTGGCTACCCCACTTGTGGGATGTGCCGTGATGGTATAATAATAATAATAATAAAGGTATAGGTACCTACCATTGATCCAAAATGTCTTTAGGTACTTCTATTTCCACAAAGAGTACAACATTAATATTTATTACATTCATTTAGTTTTGCTGGCTGAGCCACTTGTGGGATATACCGTGATACTAGAGATAAAGACTAATTATATAGGTACCTATGTACTTTTTGTACTTAGGTACCTACTTAATAATATAACATTGTTATGTTGGCGTCAACATAAATGGCACCACTTTCAAAAAGTCGTAAGTGCATCGTAATATAATACATATTTATATTAGGTATATATACATTTTTATATACAGATGTATAACAATTTGTATGTATGTACCTATGGTCTTTACAAATGACGCGATGATATTTCAGAAGCAAAAGGTCCCATGTGCCGTTGTTAGAAGCAGCACCGAACTATAATACGCGAGATATTATTATACATAAGTATAACAATACCTAAATGAATCAGCCATCAGCTACTATGTATGTACCGACGACGCCAGGCGCGCTGTTCATGACGGCGGTGTTAGGTTGCCGCGAACATGGAACGTACCATTATGTTTTCCACGAGGGGTGTACGGAGACTATACCATTATTGAATCTTGTACATAATATTATTATTATGTATGCGAGTACTATGCTGTATTTATTATGTTTATAGTAGGTAGGTATATAATAGCTATCTACAATATTAGAATATATATAGGTAGGTGTAGGTATACATATTATATTATATAGCTAATGCTATTTTGTGTAGGTATATATATATACCTAAATAGCAGGTAGGTACATGCATACATAGTTAATAGGTATTGCTTATTTCGCCAGGTGGGAATAAATAAATATTATGTGAGTATAATAATAATAATAATATACTCCCGGTTAAGTCCCCGGTAATGAATAGGCTTCCCATACTTTATTGCAAGTCTTTGAGTGTCTTGTAAAAGGCAGACGATTGTAAAACATCGCGTAGGTATCTCAAGACATTAATTAACAACTTCAATTCGGCAATGATGAGGTATGCCACCCACCCTGAATGTCATTTATTTTGACAATTAGCCTGTTTATTACACGCAGCTAGTCCGCTGGCTACCCCACTTGAGGGATAATGCAAGTTTTTTTTTCTGTACCTTTAAAAGTTAGAAAATCAAAATTGGTGGCACACCTCACCGCTTTAATGTCTATTTCCACCATCACGTTGTTTCCCTTAAATGGGGTAGCCAGCCGACTAACTGCTGGAAGGTAACGAACATACCTACAATGGTAGTTGTCTTGGTGCCATAAAACATTCGGAATGAGGAAGCCCCATCGCTGATTTTATTAAGATGAAAAGAGGAATGCGGGAAAGGGCGTCCTGAACCACGTGGCTTGATCAAGTGGATCAAATTCTTAAGGACAGCCAAGAAAATGAAGTTATAAAAGTATGCAAGAAAATGATGATGTCAAAATATGTATGTCATACTATTATATTCTAATGTTATACAAACACCTGTCTTTTACAGAACATTCGAAAACTTTAATAAAAAAGCGGGGAACCTATTCTTTGTCGTAGGTTTAACGGAATACAAATATTTAATCAAAAAATATTTATATATTTGAAATGGTTAAGAGTAAATAATTGAAACACTTGATAGTAAGTAAGTCAATCAGGAGATCTATAATGTTGGAATCAAAGAGCAACTTAGTGAAGTTATTAAGTAGGTACTTACTCAATGGTGTGAATATCGTTCTCTATATTTTGCTTTCGTTTTAGGCAAGTCACTATTTTGGGTTTGTGTTTGTTACAATCTTTTAAAATCATCATACAATAAATTATGCGTACCGACCTACCAGTGGCGTTTTTGCTTGGCGTGCAAAAAAAAGCACTGCATGCCTAGCAAAAAACTTGATGTTTTTGTTAATTTATTAATTTGAACACAACAGCATAAAATACACAAATTGCTTAAATTGCAAAAAAAGTAACAAGAAAATAAGGCCAATTATAGTGTTTTATACAAACTTAATTTATAAGGCAATTAATAATTACACACAACACGTACCTACCTATATTATTTTATTGTTTGACAAAAACGATGAGGTCGCGAAATATCTATTATTCCTAAAACCTAATTGAAAATATGGCGGGAGACGTAGGTAGAAATTTTAATTATCATATAATATTTTCTTCTTAAATTCTCATATCAAATTTCAGAAATAATCAAAATTGTCATAACGAAAATGTGATCAATACAAAAAGTCTCGCCACTGTTACCTATTTAAACGAGTAATCTAACTACAGTAGTAATATCCGAAATATAATAATATGTATTCCACTCTTTTCTATAAGCTCTCGAGTGTCCTGTAAAATGAAAGAGTTTGTAAAACCTTAGGTACAAGACAACTTACAACTACAATTCAGCGCTGATGTATGTTATACATCCTGAATGCATTTTTTTGCTGGCACGGAGGGGACCATAAAAATAACATTTTTTTTGTTTGGTTTGCATTAAGTGTTTCTTGATTGGTGGACCTTATATCGTTACAGTGAGAGTAGCGAAATTTGAGTGTCCGTTGTCCACAGAAACCGAAAGTGATTACTTAAACCAGCCTAGACTCAATTCTTTTGCTTATGTTTTCGGCATTCACAATATAACAATTTCTAGACATGATATGATTTTTTAGATTATTATGTAATAATTGTTATTTTTTGAGCTTTTTATTTGCTACCGCGGTTTCGGTGGAGCGTCCACCATTAACGAGCGTTAATCTAGACTCAATTCGTTAGCGTTATGACGCCTTTATCACTTCTTTCGATTAGATTTTGCTCAATGTTACATTGTGTAAACATGGTTTACCAATTAAAAAGTATGATTGGTTTTGTCATCAAATCAGTTAAGTAACATTGAAGAGAGCCCCACAGTGTAACAAAAAAATATCTAAACATTACTTATTTCTTATTGACATGCAGAGGAATAAATATCACAAATAGGACTACCTGTAGGTAGTGTTGTGGAATTCTCAAGAAATAATTTTTGGAGAAATTTACCGAGAAATTTCTCGGTAAATTTCTCGAAGTAGAGAATTTACCGAGAATTTTTTTTTTTATTTAACAGTAAAATAATAATAAATCAGTACTTTATTCAATCAATCAATAACAATGTACAAATGTTGAGACAATTTATCACCAATATTGCTACAATTAAAGTTAGTCAATACCGGATATTTTTTCTAATTCCAATATAGGGGAATTCCGCCGCATTATCGCCAATAAATAATAGGGGAATCCCCATGGGAAAAAATCAGAGAAATTTCTCCGGAGAATTTTCTCTACTCACATCATTACCTGTAGGTACCTTTGTCGGCCGGTGTGGTGCGGAGGTAACGCTCTTGCCTTTGAGTCACGAGGTCTCGGGTTCGATTCCCGGCCAGGGCAAAGTGATGGGTTTGCCCTGGCCGGGGAACCCTGTTAAAGTCAGGTTTTCAAATTGTTCTGGGTCTGTGTGATACGTACATAATATATGTATGTGTATCGTCGCGTTAGTACCCATAATACAAGATTCATATCTTAGTTTGGGACTAGCTCGATCTGTGTGAACTGTCTATGCATGTTATATAATATATTTTTTATGTTCAGTTAGTCAGCAGGCTACATCACCAGAAGATGAATTTGAAAATTTATCTTACTTTGGACAAATACTTATGGCGGAGGTCTTGTAGACAACACAATACTGTAATACCGTTTAGCAAAACTAATTGCCATGACACAATAATATTATACAAGATACCTACTGCTTTCAATGTACTATCTAATGATACTGGATTTGCAAAAAAAGTTATGCACTTGCGTAGTTTAACTTTTTTGATCACCTGGGAGAAATCTTTTCTCTTCTGGGCAGTACGAAACAGCTCCTCCACACTTCTCATCTCGGTCCACACTCGAATGTTCTGAAGCCAGGAAAGCCGCTTTCTTCCAAACCCTCTACGGCCCTCAATCTTCCCTTCCATGACCAGTTGTAAGATGGCATATTTTTCTCGTCTCGTTATGTGACCAAAATATTCATATTAACGGAGATTGTTTGTTGTGAACAATAATTCTCTATGAGCATTAAAATTTGCTTTACCTACCTACGCAATACTTCAACCGTCAACGTTACTTTTCATGTCAGTCCAAGATATTCTTAACATTCTTCGGTGGATCCACATTTCAAACGCCTCCAAGCGGTTGATGGTATTAACATTGAGAGTTCATGCCTCGACACCATAAAGTAGAATTGACCACAAATAACATTGGATCATTCTTCGTGTAAGTATAGTATGTACATAGGTACCTATAACAGTAAAATAATAGTAGGTACATGTTTATTGAACTAAAACATAATATCGAGGGGTGAAAGGCTATTTGTTTTAAGCGACACTTTTGCCGAAAATGAGTTATATATATGGTCGGAATCGGCAAATTTTTCTGCGTCGATTGGTCTAGGTTTCGAGTCAATCGGAGTACTTTTTTGGCGCTTGAACAAAAAAAAAATAGGTCTAATTTCTCAAACGTGATGTATGATCTGACATCAAATTTGTCACTTGATTTAAACACTTCACTTAAACCATTCATTAATACTGATTAATACAGACTATTGGAGCATAAGCTATTTTTCTTTCTTCCAATTTGCAGATAGATGGTAGTTAAAGCTTTTTTCCGTGTGTGCAAATTGTCATAAAAAGTACCTTAAGGGGCCCCGATAGCGAAAGCGTCAATTTCAACGTTTTTTCGATGTTTTTCAGCTACTAAAATACGTATACCTTTCATGGTGCGTTCATAAAAAAAATATATAATATAGTTCAATATTTTATCTACCTTTTCATTGCGGAGACGTTTTGATAAGTTATACCAGTTTTTCAGAAAAAAATATAGAAAATAAGCTTAACTAATATTTATACGCATCAGATCTCAAGTTCTCTTTGTCGGAGAGATTCATTTTTTTCTTTGAGTAATTCGGTATATAAATATCTCAAATATCATTGTTAACCTAACTTTAGTTTATGTAATTTTCTTCTTCAAATATCTAAAAACTTGTATGCATAAAAATCTCGTTTTTCGCCCACCGGACTTTCAATAGAATTCAAATACAAATTAGCCCTGCCCTAGGGGTGTGTCTATAAATGTTAGTACTGAGTTGAATGTCGAGAGGGGTGGACGTATCGCATATCTTTATGTATAAATTATTGAATAAGAATTACATTGTTAAGAAGAATCTTATGAGATGATAGTCAGCTGTTTTGTAAACGGTACTAAATAATATTTTAAGTCGTCATTTGTATTCTAAGCATTAACTATCAAATTAATTCCTGTGAAATGATCTTTCATAATTATATCGAAATGTATACATAAATGCACATTTTTTTGTGCATATAATTCGCAACCAAATTATATCATAACATTAGGTGTACGTACTGTATCTGATGTCTACCTATAAGTCTTATGAGTCATAAATCAATAAATCTCCTTCTAGTCGAGAAATGAATTAACTAAATGGAATAAACATACAATTTATCCTCTTCGTGCCATTTATAAATACTTACTATACACTATACTATACCATCACGGTATATCCCACAAGTGGGGTAGCCAGCAGACCAGCTGCATGTTATAAACATGCAAGCTGTCCTCTCCGTGCCGATAGACAACCGAGACATTCAATATGAGTGTCTAATCTCATCGCAGAATTTAAAATGTAAAATGTCTTAATTTTTTCGAACACCTGCCTTTTACACATTTAGAAATGCCTTATACGTAATGTTTACTACACTCTCATAAGTAGGTATGTTTAACGAATACCTGCTTTATACAAATCACTCGAAAATTACATTACAGCACTACACAGATCAAGATATAGGCCCCTTCAGGACTTTTTTTTATCTCTTTTCGAACACAAACAACACGAGCTCACTTATATTCCATAGTAGAAGGAATTGTGCAAAGAAGTGTGCAAGAATAGGTTGGTCTGGTGTTCCATCCTTTCTGCTATACTATACCCTCACGCCGTGTCCCAAGTGGGGTAGGCAGAGAGAACGGAACGCCGAACAGATCTATCTTTACACACTTCCTTCGCTTCCTCCACATTCATACAGTTTCTCATACACGCACGTCGGTTCCTTTTCAAGTCACGTGGTTCTCAGACGCCCGCGTTTCCTCACACCCTTTCTTTCAGATAAGTATATATCCTCTACCACATAATGTGTAATAATAAACATGTAAGCAGTTTTCTCCGTGCCAAAATATAATTAAGACATTCAATATGGGTAACAAACCTCATCGCTGAAATTAGAATGTAAAATGTCTATATTTTCAAACACCTGCTTTTTACAGGACACTCGAAAACTTATGCAAAAGAGTGGGAGACCAATTTTTAAGTAAGTCGGTATACACAAACACAATGCTACTATAATAGGTATAATATCTATTCATAATAGTTGCGAGTAGGTAATAGGTACACAATAATAGACAAAAGCTTTTGTAATAAACAAATACTCGACATAAAGACTGCAAAATTAAGATTGTCCCTAAAAGCAGGTATCAAAATTTAGAAAGTTTTCAAAATAATAATATTGTTCAAGTTCCTACTTACAAGTTGTTAGCCCGGCTTCACTCTAGAAATGAACATAAAATGGACAAATAAACACTTACGAATAATAAATAAAAGTATTTTTTCTCTTGAAACCGGCAACACCATTTTACAAATATTATCCTGATATATATAAAGTGTTGTTTACAATATAATATTACATGGTAGTCTGGTTATAAACTGTATTATATCCGTCTAGAAATAAGATATGTATAAAAATTTTAGACTAAAAAAATACCCATCCAATGAGACATTGATTATTATATTTCCTCAATCTTGTCTAATTATTGTGTCTATTGAAAATATTATATAAACATACATACATAATGACGTGCAAAACGAACGGACTAAAATATTTATGTGATATTTTTTCGTTTCTTAACAAATACCCCCAGATTTTTTACTATGTCTTCTAATTATTGTAGGATATCTTTCACAAGGTAACCAGTAGGCCAAATGCAATACCTACTATTACAAGAGCCGAAGTAATTGAAGAACAATTTTTTATAACTAGCTTAGGTCAAATATTTCACACGTTATAATTTATAGCCCTCAAGAAAGAAACTAAATTCATTCATTCATTCATACAATTACGATGTTTCCTATACATAAGTAGGGTAGCTAGCGAACCAACTGACATAATAAATATGCAAGTTGGACAACGGAGGACTGTTTGAGCCAATAAAATTAAAGACATTCAAGATGGGTGGCATACCTCATTGCTGAACTGAAGATGTTAAATGTCTTAAACAAAAAATAATATAAATACCTTTCTTACATTGGACGCCCGAAAACTAACAGAAAACAGTGGGAGACCAATTCTTTACTGGGGACTTCACGGGAGCAACAAAACCTGACCATAAACAATCATAAAAGATTTCTTACTTACCTACTAATGGTACTAAGTACTTGTAAACATACAGGTCATCCTCTCTGTGACAATACTAAAATTAGAAATTTAGAAAACCCCGTGGAGTGTCCTGTAAAAATAGGTCTCCCACTCTATTCTGTAAATTTTCGAGTTGCATCAAAGACAATATCATTTCGAATAACTCACGTAAAAGACAATAAAGATAATTTTTGAATGTATGCTCCTTAATCTGCAATAAAGTTTATTTTTATTTATTTATTTTATTCTTCACTGTACATTGGTTACAATATTACATAAAAAAAGTGTCCTCAAAATAACAGTTATGTCTTCCAACTAGCCCGGTATTATTATTACCCGGTTTATTATTATTATTATTATTCTAAACCATACAGCAGGAAAAGGTACTACAATATTGTATAATGATTATAATATACCTACTTGTAAATTTAAATAATTTTGCATAGGTAAACCAAATTGTGTTTGCAACCTGTTTTGAGATAATGATGGATATAATATTTTGTCAGCGTCAAAGAGTCAATGTTTTTCAATAACAATATTATCCTGATTATGTAGATAATGTAAAGATTATATTAATGTTGATGTCTATCTTATATTATTTTGAATAGAATCATTCAATAAAAGCCTATTGTTATGTAAGTAGTCTACTTACCTATGTCTATTGTTATTACTGACTAAGTTATAAAATAATGCGATACCATGAAGTGTGGCACGGTGCAAGAGAGAAAGATGTATAGCCTATTCGCAATAACTAATTTACGACGTATTCTTACTGGATTTCAATATGATTTCTGTTTGTTTGATTTTGCATCCTAGCGGGGAAACAACTGCGGGGAAAGGGAAGATGAAGACCGCGCGGAGGGAGAAATCTGTAGTACAGCCCATTACCAAAATATTCTGGCGGTATAGCGTACCCTTAAACCGTTTTGCCCTCTTCTGCTATTTCTCTGCATTGTCGCTTCATACATTTAGCCGATATTTAAAAAAGTAGTGCATGTCGCATGAACCGTTTTCGCTGCAACCGTTTGCACCAATTTTTGACTGTTCAACCAATTTTCTATTTCGTAATATTGATAATGATGGTCGTTTCAACTTTTTCGTCTCATTTTTATTTTTGAAAACATGTTATTTGAGACAAATAATAATTTTAATAATTTCATCTCTATTTATCTATTTTTTGTTTTTTGTTTTTTCGATAAGATTATGTTTGTTTTAATAAATATACCAGTGCATTGTTTTATTAGCTATTATAATATTTTTCCAGATTTCTCATTGTAACAATAAATATTATTGACAACAATTCTTTTACTTGTTTAATAAAAAATATCATAATTAATGTTTTTATGTTTTCTTTTAAACCCAAGATTCACTTAGCATTACGACAAAAATTATTTTGTATCAACTACCTAGTTTTATAAAATCCTTTCAGGAGGAGGATGTAAAACAATTAATTAAGAATGTTATTGTTGCTTAAGTCACTGTTCCTGTTTCCGTTTATCTTTCAGCTTGTAGTTAAAACAAATAGCCTATTTCAATTATCTTTGGTCAATGTCAGATAAATCGTTATTCCTTCCACTAATTAATTACAGCGATGACGCTTAAAACGTTTTTACCTTCATTAATGTTTTATGCCGTTGGTGGTTGAATCATTTTTCCTGACTCCGGATAAAAGCCAAATTGTATTAAGCGACACATAATTTGGATGTTTTGAAGGTATTATTACTGAAAATTATGCCAAAATATGTGTTGATTTTTTTTAAACATGCTGTTCTTAGAACGTTTTTAAATAGGACTAATCGTTTTTTTATAATATTTTTTTTTCTAAAAAAAAATAACTTTAAATTGCTCTCCTGTAAAGTTCACAAAATGTCGCTTAAAACAAATAGCCTTTCACCCCTCGATATATATAACATAATTAATGGAACAGAATAATTCTGTGCAACGGGCGAGTTTTTCGCAGAAGTGCGATTTGTTCCAAATAAATGACCACGGCCATAGTGCATATAATTAAGATACCTACTAATTGTCCTCTGCGTCCCAATCGTAATAAAAGTCAAGGCGACATTCAGGATGGATAGCATGCCTCATCGCTGAATGAAAGATGTTAAAAGTCTTATATGGAATGTTTTATGGTATACCTGCCATTTACAGAACACTCAAATATATACAGAAAAGATTGGAAGATCGCGCCCTAGCGATAATCTCGCTCTCTGTATATCGATTGTGTTTGATTTAAATGCATTTTTCTATAAAATTGTATAAGTGAGTACCTATGTTGTGATCAATGTACAGTAAAGAATAAATAAATTAATACATAAATATTATTAGATAGGTACGTTTTTGTAAATAGGTAGGTACATAAATCTTTTAGTTCTTAATTTCTTAACTTAATTAATATAATTATGTGTAATGTTATGTGTTAATGATTTTTAATTCTTCAAAATTTGGTTATTAGGTATAATAATATTGTGTTTTTTTTATTGATATTTAATTGATCTAAATAAAGTATTGTTTTATGAAATTCGTTACATCCTTTTTTTGATAATTTTTCTGAATTTATAATAATGTAATTCATTTAAAATAATAACTATTTGATGTTCAAAAAATTTTTGGTCTTTTTGTACCCCATTTATTTTTTCGCTGTCATTATTGGAAGGTTACAACATAATTCTTGTACAGGAGGTAGAGCGCAGTCAAAAAGGCGGTACTATGCGCAACGCTTGGTCATTCTCTAGAGAAATAGAGTATAGTTTGCTCCAACATTTATACTGATGGGGTAAATTGAGGGGTATCATGGTCCTGGTAGAAGGCAAACGTCTTGGCTGCGCAACATAAGAGACTGGATCGGGATGAGACATGCCAGGTTCCGGGTTGTGCAAGATATAGAAGTCTTTGCCAGAGTGATTACTAGCGTCCTAAGGACCTGATAGGGCACAAAAAGAAGATAGTATCTTTGATCCTTGCATACTGCTTCCGTGCGCTTCGCTTCCTCGACATCCATGCAGTCCCTAATACGTGCACGTAGATTATTCTTATTCAACACACGAACGTTGTTATAAGAATATGATCCACGTGATCGAGCCATGTGATTCTCGGAGATATAAAATGTAAATTTAGAATAAGGGTGAATTCACGCGAACTTATTTTTTATAGGTAATAATTTTGATAATTTTTTAATAAGTGTTATATTTGGTCCATTTTGCTGTACGGAGTAGAGACTTGGACCCTCAAAGCGAACACAATAAACCGAATAGAGGCATTTGAGATGTGGCTTCATCGCAGACTGTTGCGCATCCCATGGACTGATTTGGTTACCAATAATGAGGTGTTGCGGAGGGCTAGAACAGATAGAGAGATTTTGTTTTCACTGAATGAGTAAAACTCCATTTTAAATTAAAAATTTATAAGTAAAAAATACTTTAGAGTTTTAAATTTCTTTATTTACCAGTTACATATGTTTCGGGTTGTAAGCCCATATTCATACACTGCCATACCAGTATGAATATGGGCTTACAACCCGAAACAATAAATAAATGTAACTGGTAAATAAAGAAATTTAAAACTCTAAAGTATTTTTTACTTATAAATTTTTAAGATAGAGAGATGTTGTCCAACATAAAGATGAGGAAGATGGCATATTTGGGACACGTACTTCGAAATGAGAAATATAGTTTGCTCCAACTCATTTTGAAAGGAAAAATTGAGGGTAGTCGTGGTGTGGGAAGGCGGCAGATGTCCTGGCTGAGAAATATCCGAGAGTGGACCGGAGTTCGGAGGGTGGAGGAGTTGTTCCGGCTGGCGCAGGACAGAGAGGCCTACGCCAGGGTGATAGCCGACGTTGGGGGGACCTGACATGGCACTTTGAGAAGATGAATAATTTTGACTCAGTTTCATTCACACTATCACGGAAATTCCCACCAGCGGGGTAACCAGCGGATAAACTGCATTATGTAACAAGCATGCAGATTGTCCTCTCCAAGTAAACAAAATAAAACATTCAGGATGGGTAACAAGCTTCACAGCTGAATTTTAAATGTTAATTGTCTTGTAGGTATGTAAGTTTATACTTCACCGGGGATTTTTCGGGGCATAGAAAGTACCTACCTGCATTTATTTTTTTGATAGTATTAAAGGAATAAGCGATTTCTTGAATTTTGTTAGAAGTTCGAGATGGGTGTAATTTTATACTATTTTTTTCTGCCTTAATAAAAGAATTTTAAATGCTATTTGTTTTTGATAATTGTAAGTTGGTCTAATTACTAAGATGCATCTAAATAATTTACGTTGGTTTGGGTTTGTGGAAAGAATGAATATGAACAGATAGTGACAAAAAATAATATGTACATTACCGAAGGGTACCTTCTAGCAGACGTGGCCGGCCGAGATGGCTAGACCATGTGTAATAAGACGGACACGTGCTGAGTGTACAAATAACACGAGAGCATGAATGAGGAATTGCATGGATGTGATGGAAGTAAGAAGCGGGTGCATGAACCATCAACATACAATTTATATTGTATAAACTAGAAATTTAAAAGAACAATTGGAATTAAGACCCAAAACATTGGTGTTGCAAGGCTTGTAGAACTCTATTTACAATTGTAGGGTCCTTTTATAGCTTTTCCAGGTACCTATATAAAATGTGCATTACATAGTGCAGTAAAAGCGAAGCATCTTAATAATATTATTGAGTTAAACAACAAAATAATAATTTTATTATTAGATACTAATATCGGAACGTGTTTTCTAAGAAAATTAGTACTGTGTTACTAGTCTACGCCATATTATAGAACATAAGGGTGCTCGATCCTTTCTACCTATCCCACGAGGTAAACGGCGCGGCGTGATGGCATGTATGTATGAATGTTGACTATAAATCGAGAAATATTTACTTGGGTATTAATTATGTCTTATGAGAGAATATTTTCCAATCATACATAAATCAGTCAAGTCTCAAGTATCTGTCAAAGTGCCTAGCTAGGATTCTATCCTTGTGTGCAAAATAAGATTCAAGGTTCATACCTGACCTTTGGAAAAAGTAAACTCATTCTAATATCACGTGAACATGCAATTTGAAATAGGTGTAAATTTTCAATAGACTCAATGATGCAACTCTTTTTAATGATCCAAAGATCCGATCATTTATACAATACAATAGGGATAATTTACATAAATTATGTCACTTTTTGGGAAGGTTTCACATGTGGGTCATGTTCTGCGTGGAGAAAAATACCACTTCCTTCAACATTGAAGGGGAAAATTGAGGGACGCCGAGGGCCCGGTAGGAGACATAAGGAAGTAGACTGGCATCGGAAGTGTGGAAGAGCTGTTCCGAGCAGCGCAGGACAGGAACAAGTTCGCCAAGGTGATCGCCAACGTTGGGGGGACCCGACAAGGCACTTTAAGAAGAAGATGTCACCTTCTAATGATTCGTAATTAAAAGTAGGTACCTAAACTATTACTATTCTTGAGATGGTCCAAAGACTATCAAAATGTGCAAAAATAAACCACCAGTAATCATCATCACCTTCTGTCCGTAATGATAAGATGAATCATAAAATGTACTCATCTCACTGAGTCGGATCTTTTGGTGAGTCAATAAGTTGAACTGTTTGGGATCGCATCATTGTGTGCTTTGTCCATCTCTACGTACGATGATGCTGATTACTGATCACGCAATATCGACGTGATTTTCAAAGGGTGCAATTTGGCATCTCTTGTAACTTGTAACCGTCATCGCATAACGGATTTATATTTTAACTCCTGGTTTTATATAACAACTATAGCACACTTGGGCCAAATTTGAAAGAGAAATACACATTGCATATAATCAGGAGTCAATACTTTCCTTGAAAACAGAAATGATGTTAAAATAAATTGTTATTATTGTAACAGTTGATTGAATATTATACATAAATTACATTGGAATTTCTTTATTTATTTGTTCATTGTATTGTTGTAATTTGATTATTTTGTCATTTGTAAAAAAAAAAAAACTATATAATTGTCTGACGATTCCAAGTGCCAAATCAATGGCCTACGGATGATAAGAAAGAATAAAGAATAAAGAATAACTTTGTACCCGATTTCTTATTATTTTTTTTCCTTAATTAGGCAATCCACCTCAAGGGATATTTTTTACTGTCTTTTTTATTCAAATAATAGCTGCAGAAAGGAAAATAAGAATAATTAATCCATAGTATTTTAAATATAGCACCCAGGACTGCTCATCGCAATCGCAGAGGGTAGGACCGAAGGCACAAATGGCAGAGGCCGACCGAGAGACGCTTATATGGACCAACTGAAGAGGGACATGATCTGTGGCTCATACGTGGAGTTGAAGAGACTGGCTGAGAAAAGGGAGGAATGGAGAAGAAAGTCCAAACTCGTTGCAGACCATAATACAATGGATTGAAATCATTATATATAGTATTTTAAGTTTATTGTTAAAAAAATCTCTAAAAATATCTGTATTTTAAATTATACTTACAATAATTACTTTAATTTTAAAACTACAGTATTAAGTTTTACTATAGACCATTAAAGGTCACGTGGTCTTGTCTATGGATTTGCTTTTGCGTGGGGGGCAAACAATCAAATTGCGCAAATCATACTTGTAGGATGTTATTCCATAAGAGAAAAAAAAGAATGTCAGACAACAAAATTATAACAAAATCGACACTGACAGTTTTTTTTGATTATTAGGTATCTATTCTTTAGGCGTCCCACCTAATATTACACCGTAAACACTGTGAATGTGTTGTGTTGGGATGCCTGATGCCCCTCAAGGATTTTTCTGTGACGTCATCCTTTAATGGTCTATTTATTCATTGATTATATTATATTTTTGCTGATTGCAACACTAATTTGACAGCTGATTTGACAGTTTGTTTTGCTTGATGCCGGGCGTTGATTGTTTACATTTTAGCAATAATTTTTGCAAAATTTAATCGAAATATTGAGTAAAATGGATACAATTAACTTGTGTCGTTCCTGTACAGATACTGGTTCCAATATGGTAGACTTGTCGGAAGAGAATGATTTATGTAAAATGTTTGAAGATTGTACTGGAATTCTGGTGAGAACATTTATTTGGAATACATTTTTATCCTGTAAATGTTTCTTGTTCAACAGCAAAAGAAAGATTGTTACTCTCAGATCTCCAAACGTAGATTTTTTGGGTTATTTTATTTAGATAAAGAGTACTTCTGTATAGTATTTATTTTATTTTATTCATCTTTTACTGTACATTGATTACAAACTATTGAAGATATACATTTAAATTAATAAGTATAAGAATCTGCAGGGCTGCTCTTGACACAATCTAAGTACGATCTTAATCTAGTCTTGATCTTAATCATTCAACGGGCGAAGGGACTATGGTCTGAAATACCGCGCTACTGCTAACGCGAGATTGGTATGCACATATTTTTGACTAATAGCCACTTTGCGCGTCGTATGATTAAGATTAAGATCGTATTTAGATTTTGTCAAGAGTAACCACACTGAAGGGAATTTGTTGTTTCTTCAAGCACAAAATTAATTATGTGGATTTTCCTATGCGCATCGCATATCATATTTTTTGGACCACATATTATGACATGGTCACACCATTTAACACTCAATATACTCCTAAGACAATTATTTCCAAAGATATAGTATATAATGGAAATAAAAGTAACTAATTGTACAGTGGTTTTGGGCACGTGGAATGAATGAATGAGGATAAAATGGCAAAAAATAAATATGGCTTAGCGGTTTGGCATATAAACGAAATTCTCCAAGACGGACATGTGTTGAGCATATTGAAAAAGAGAGCATGCTTGAGGAATTGAAGGGTACAGGTTAAAATCAAGCGATGTCATATTTTTTTTTCTTGATAATGCCATTCTCTACAGTAAACTTAGTAGAACGAAATGCCGAAACACATTACAGTCAAATGCATGCTTACTGGGCAATCGCCTGTAGAGGTGGGAATAACTGTTATTTCAAAATAACGTTCAACCAGTTATCGGTATTTGTAAATAACAGTTATTAAAAAATGTTATTTAATAACGATCAAATTGTAAAAAATAAAAAAAATAAAAAATATTATTATCGTATCAAATGGAAATACATTTGCCTACCAATGCAAAGAATTTCTCACACATAAAATACGTATAAAAATTATGTTTTATGCATGATGTGCAAGATGAATAAATAATTAAATAAAAAAAAAAATTCATTCCGAAATAATATATCACCAGTTTAAAAACAAACAAATATTATATTCAAAATTATTCTTTGATTATAATATTAATGTCATTAGAAAACTTGTACCTACCAGCTACCTCTAAATAAACGAATGACTACGTTTAAACGAAATGATTGTGTTCCTCCAAAAAATTCAAATAGTTAGTTCAAAATAGTTCAAATAAACACAACTAAATAGTTCAAAATAAAAACAAAATAACTGCCATCGTTTAATAACATCCGAAGTTATTAAACCATATGAAAAAACTGTCGTCGTTCAATAACGTGCTATGTTATTGAAACGTTATTGAACGACGACAATAACAAAGTCGTAACAATGTGGTACGTTATAATATAACTAAACGAAAACGAAATAACTAAAGTCGTCGACAAAACAGAATAACGATAACTTTGTTATAACAGTTGAATAACGCCGTCGTCGACAATAACTAAACGGAATAACGATAACCTTGTTATAACAGTTGAATAACGCCGTCGTCGACAATAACTAAACGGAATAACGATAACCTTGTTATAACAATTGAATAACGCCGTCGTCGAAAATAACATTTATGTTATTGACAAAAAACTGTTAGTTAAGTTATTTTGAAATAATGAGTTTAAAAATGAGTTATTAGTTATAACGGCCAACTCTAATCGCCTGTCAAAAATATCGGCACAACACAAAAACAAGGAAAGATTGAAGTCGTTAATTTTCATTTTCTCAGTTCGTTCTCTTTATAATATA
Source organism: Athripsodes cinereus (assembly GCA_947579605.1). Taxonomy (NCBI): domain Eukaryota; kingdom Metazoa; phylum Arthropoda; class Insecta; order Trichoptera; family Leptoceridae; genus Athripsodes; species Athripsodes cinereus. The sequence continues at coordinate 3,466,473 of OX388329.1, forward strand.
GCATATTGTCGTTGCAAATTCAAAAAGAGACATGTGCGCACATTTTTATTTAGGCATACTCTTTTAAAACTGTTCATTAAGGCATTAAAATTGTTGTTTGGACTTTTTATTGGCATGTGATGTTATTTTTTAAGTATTGAATTTTAATATTTGATACTAAGAATCATTTTATAAAATGGTAATAATGTCATTATAAGCAGCTTATTCTAGAAATGTCAAAACATTTATGAATTAACATGTCTTTTTTGAATATGAAACAACAATATTCTTCACCTCTGCCCTTTTATTGTATGAGAGTGATAAGAGTAAATGGTGCTCGATCCTTTCTGCCTACTCGGAAAGGGAAGCAGAGAGATGATGATATTTGTATTCAAAAGTAAAATATCACCAAATGTTATACTTATTTCATAACATTAGTATCAATAGATTACAAAAAAAAAATATTTTTTCCAGATTGTGAATGATGATATACTGCCAAAATATTTATGTGCAAAATGTGTGGAAGAATTACAAATAGCCAATAATTTCCGAAGCAGATCTTTACAAACAAATGCTTTGTTTTTGGAGAATTTGAACATCGTAAATGATTCTATAAAATCTGAAGTACAACACTTACCAAATAACAATTGCGAAGATCAAATGTTAGTACCATTGTTTTTCATACATAAAAGATGCATTTAGGTTTGGAATAAGCTAAAATATACCTTAAACACCCTACAGTAGTAATGTGCCTTTATTAAATTATATATTTCAGAATTTCAACTTCTCAGCCTCAAGAAACTCCTAAAATTAAAGTAAAAACTCGCAAACAGGTAAGAATAAAATAAGTTATTACAAAAGAAAGATAGAAGAGTTACTATTATTTGCATTTCAAAGTTGTGATGTTGTCTCACTCTGCACCAACCGGTAGGTGAGAGTGGGTTAGACTAATAAGTTTGATTTTTGATAATATCTGAATGGAGCTGCATGGTCTGTATGTATTTTATTGTGCACCTATGTATGTACGGTAGAACACAGCCTTTGTTATTGTACAAATGGAAATAGTTTGAAAAACAGTTTGTTAAATGATTTTATTTTATTAATTTTAGAAATATGTGTAATACATAGTAGAGATTAAATGTATATCTGTTGTTTCCTGTTGGGTTTGCTCCTCGCATCTTAATGTAGCTCAACTTTGGTGCTCTCCAGGCTTTTTCCGGGTGCTTTGGTGTGTTAGGTTTGCCTAGACCTACGGCTGACTCAGATATTAACCTATTACATCTATAATGGGGTGCATTTTTTGTATCTAATTCTGTTTCTGTTGTTTACCTTCTGCTTTACATGTGCTTGTTGATGTATGTTTAATTTGAACAAATAAAAAAAAAAAATAAACACATTCGGCATGTGTTGAGCAATAAATATTTGTTATGTTAATGCAAATTTTAAATGCTTCTAGGGGAATACTGATCTTGTATGTTATATATGCAACGAAAAACTTCCAAATGCAAAACAAATGGCCGTGCACAAGAAAACACATTTTTACTACAAATGCAGAAGATGCAAATCAAGGTATACATCATAGCTTTTTATATAGTTACTAGCTGACCCCACAAACATTGTTTTGCCATATACATTATAACTAGATTACTAATATCGCTATTAAAAAATTGGGGTTGATGGTAGAAGGGTGAAAATTTATTTTTTAATGCCTCACCATAAAAAAATTAAAATAAAAAAAATTGTACAAAAAAAGATGTAAAAAAAATCAGGTTATTTTTCATACCCCTTAACTTTTAGGGGTATGAAAGATAGATGTTAGCCGATTCTCAGACCTACCCGATAAGCACACAAAATTTCATCAAAATCGGTCCAGCCATTTCGGAGGAGTATGATAACAAACACCTTGACACGAGAATTTTATATTTTATATTTCTCATTGCATTATGTTCATTCTATAACCACTCCTCTAGAAAACATGAAACAGAAACAAACAGAATTGTAAATATGTGCTAAATGAGTCACATGTTCTCGAGTAATTTAGTTTCAAGTTCATTAATTATCAATGATTCAATTGTATCAATAATTCATCTGTCAAAAATAAAGATTTACTTTCTACTTGCAATAAGTGATAAAAATTGATTTCAAAAACAAATAAAGTTGTTGGCTCAAGCAAATGGCGTAATTGATGCGAAATTTGTTTTTACAACTAACCACTGTATGAGGTGACATTTAAATTTTATTGTGAAAGTACCAACGGCTCGGGCGTCTCTCTTTCACAATGCATTGTTCCTATGACAGCGACATCAGAGTGCTGGAATAGTTGACTAAATTTGTGCAGAGACATTCTGAATGCAGGCAGCTGGTCTATGCCCTGTGCTCACAATAGGAGCGTTGAAGAGCAGTGACATTTAAATGTATATTTTTTTATTTCAGTTATAAGACATCAGAGGAATGCAAAAGACACAAATGCATAGAAAGTATATTTGGGAAGGTAATTATATTACAGTGTATTTCAAATGACATATTTAATTTATTTTACATTTGATTGTTTTCTTTGAGAGCAAACCAATCCAAACTTCCCTTAACCAAATTTAAAATAACAAATTATTTAAATATATTTACCATAGTGTGGATATCAAGCACATCAGCTCTAGCTGTCTGCTTGATAACTTAAAGTAATAATCATACTTATTATTTATTTTCAGTCCACTAATGAGAGTTCTTCATCACTTGATTGTCAAAGAATATTGAAATGTCACATTTGCAACCAGGAGTTGATGTATACAAGAAGTTTACGACATCACTTAAGAACACACACAGGTATATTTAGATCGGTCGTCTTTAGCATTGCATCGTCGCGGATTGGTCAACATTAATTTGATAATTTTACTCCATCCCGCTGAGGGGGAGATGTTGACTCAGATTCCTAAAATTTGATGGATTCCTTTATAATTTTTTTACTTACTTATTATTAGTCAGATTTATATCCTTTTCCACCGCCAATTTTTTAAAAAGATATAATAGAAATTTGACATATTTTATCATCTTCTCAGTTTTGTTAAGGAATATTTGAAAAAAAGACTGTACTTTATGTTCCTTCTGCTGCTGATATAGATCACCTAATTCCATAATCGAGAACAACAAGAAATTCCAACTTTTCAAATTATAGTGTTTCAAAGTTTGTGGCACAATGACCTTAGCCACATACTAATATGTGTTTTGACATAAAAAATATTTTTTGAATATTTTGTTTGCGGAATCAAAAGGATTAAATTCAATTTATTCAATTTCAATTATAAACAATACCTCAAAACAGCAACTAAGGTTGCTGGTGTCAGAGGCGTGCAGTATTACAAATCTGGTAAAACAATTCAAATATCTATCACTTTCTATCTATGACTTTACAGCATATCCCACAAGTAGGATAGTTATTAGATTAATATATGTAATAAAAATGCAAATTATCCTCCCTTGCCAATAAGTATAAATATATCCAGAGTGAGTGGCGTAAGATAGGCTAAAAAATTGATTTTGATAAATTTTAGCCTGTTGGCTTATGGAATTGAGTTTTATGAAATAGTAGACTGTTCAATGATCCTATTACTTTAACCTGTAAAGGAGTACCAACGCACCGGTGCGTGCAAGACATATTATGGGATCTGGAGTACGCACGCACCGGTGCGTTTGATCCAGTAATATTTTGGTATTCCCGCCAAATTCGTCAATTTCATCATTGGTCCAATCTGTCGGATATACTTTACCAATCACAAGGAAAAAATAAAAAATAGGGGTATTTTGACCTTATTTATTTATTGCCTATACAAAATGTCACGTGACCGCCGCTTGAAATACATACCGTCATTCGCGGTTGCAAACCATTTTGTTGCGTGCGTTTGTGCGCTATGGGTGTTATTTTATGGAGTGTTTTGTGAAGTTTTTTTTACCTTTTGTGCTAATTCTGGACAATTTAATTAGTTTTTAGTACCTACATAAGTTTTTGTTAAAAAAAATAAAAATAAATATTTTTGATAATAATAAATATTCGTATGTTGAACCCATTGTTGACAATACCGGAGCAGACATGACGCGTCAAAATTGTTTTTGTATTATAACTCCGTTATTATTAATTTTTGAGAGTTGGTTCCTTATAAACATTTAGTCTAAGGATCATTTTCTATAACATGCAATAAAAAAATATTCAAAAAGTCAAAGTTGAATTAATTCACTCTGCCATACACTTTTATTTTTTCCTTATTCACTCACGGACAGGTTAATAAAATGACACAATACAACATTCACATATTTGTTATATAGGTGAAAAACCCTGCCTTTGCACTATGTGTGGATTAAAATTTAGGGAGGAGAAAGCTTTGATAAATCATACCAGAGCTGTCCATACTAAAGAGAAAAGATTCAAGTGTACATTTTGTCCAAAAGGTATTTATATTTGTTTATTTATTGATAACACAATGCTGTGTATTTACTCATAAGTGAGAGCTAGTGGACTATAGCTACATATAATAAATAAGTATGCAAATTATCTGTTGTGCCGTAAAAAAATTTAAACCTTTAAGATGTACTGCTGAATGAAAGAAATTAAATCAAATTATACACTCGTGTCTTTTTTCAGTTTTATTTTATAAAATTCCTTTTCCAGCGTTTACTGTATCCGGCAAGAGACGTGAACATGAACGCACGCACACAGGAGAGAAGCCGTATCAATGTGCGCAATGCTCCAGATTATTTGGGACTAGATGCGCTCTTAAGGCACACACGAGACGACACACCAAACAGATTATATACAAATGTACTTTGCAAGGATGTGAACTAGGTAAACATAACTTTCAATATTTTTACTCACAAATGAGGAATAACTATAATTTTAATTATTATACTTGGCTATGTGACTAATAATTCGCAAACCAAGATTAGCATTGTTCATGTGAATTTTGTGTTTAACTACATAGATGTATGCAGAAATATGTTGAGTTCTATAAAACTGCATTTTCCAGCTGAATCAACTATTTTCCAAATCAAACAGACATTTCAGTTACAGAGCAACATTTACACAATGCAACACATTCAACTCAATGGATGTGTAATCGCTTAAGCAGGCCTAGAGCTAATTTTTAGCCACGGGATGCCATTCTTACTTCTTCCGACTAGATTTTACAGAATGTTATATTTTGTGAACACGGTCTGATTGATTTTGTCATTTGTAAATTGTGTCCAGAGCCCGTAGACAATTTGTACTTAGCGATCGTCTACTGGCGAACTTTTCGACAATCTACCTACACGTACCGTATAATTATGCGTTATTGTTGCAGTTATTGACGAAAATTCGTTTGTAGGCGATCGCCAAGTACAAATTGTCTACGGGCTCTGATCTAATAAAATAAAAAATCGTTTGTATCTACCATTAGCCAGCCAGCAGACAACTCCAATACATACCAATAAAAAAAATAACATTCAAGATGGGTGGCATGTACCTCATTTCTAGATTGTAGATGTTAATTATAATTACATCAATTAGTGATTTTTACGAACACCTGTCTTCTACTAAACACTCAAAAACAAAAACTCGCAGAGAAAAGTGAATCTTCACCATCTTCATATTTTATTTTATTCTTACAGGTTTTTACACCTATTCTTCATACCAGAGACATACGTGGGCGCACCGCGGTCAGAGACCATACGAATGTGACAAGTGCCAAAAAACGTATCTTAGTAAACAAAATCTAACTGCTCATCAAAAATCTGTTCACACACAACTCAAGGATCAACTTTGTCATATTTGCAATAAACAGTGAGTATAAAATCTTTATGCTGGAGGGAATATTCGCTGCAGATTTTCGGCCAAGTTTGCCTTATTCTGATAGCATATTTTCTTATTTAGAAGGCATTGCATTTTGTAAACTAGTCATATAAGCAAATTTTCTCAAAAATAAACAGCCTTTATTCAACATGACATCATTTGTATTTCAAAATAGCTGACAGCTATATCCAGTCACTACTATTAATACTATACCTTGACAGCATCTCCCACATGCGGGATATCCAATAATAATGGTCCATAATTGTCCTCAGTTTTTTTTTAAAAGCTATATTTGGGTTTTTGCTATAAACCCAAATACAACCTTATACACCTTTCACGGTAAGCTACTAAAAGCTTGTGTCGTGAAAGGGGAGTTTGTCTGCACCTGGTATCGAACCACGGATCCCTTGTTCACGAGGCCGAGACTCTACCTCCAGGCTACGGAAGAACTCAAAATTATTTTTAAGTTATTTTGTGTTAACACACATTGATAAGGAAAATTAATCAACATTGGGTGTAGTGCTTAAAGAATAATAAAAAATAAAACATTGATAATTTATTGATTTATTTATTTGGACAATATATGCCATTTGCCTTTTACAAAACATAAACAGTATTATATATTCTTCAAATATAATTTTTTTTTATTTACAATGTAGTCAAAAACAAAACAGATCACATCAGTAAACAAAATAAAACCAATATCAGTTCAACACAAATACAATTCAATATAAAATCTATATAATGTGTACCATTTGATTAATTGAAACATCACTAATAATTGACACAAAATAATAATGGATATAAAGAAAATGTAATAAATATAATTATGATGAAAGAATTTTGGAACAATTTTTTTCATTACATAATGTTGCCTAATGCCTGATGGATTTTTTGGCTATTCTGCATAGGCGGTGTCCACACAGCTGGTGTGAACGTCAATCATCAAGCAAAAATATTAAGTCTTTTGGCGACAATTCCAATAATTTTCTGAAAAAAATATTCAAATGAATGTCTTCATTACCCGTCCATGAGACGTAACGAAGACATTCATTCAAATATTTCTTCAGAGAAATAGAAAGATTTAAGATTTTTGCTTGATGATTGATGATGTTCGCATCCAGCTGTGCGGACCCAGCAATATAGGTAATGTAAATATATCAGAAAATTATTAGGCCCAAATGAAATTAGAAAAAAATCCACAAAAATATCATCTACTACATTAGTAGATACCTACTTCTGCATTGGCTTTATTAATAGTGAGCCCGCATTCAAGATCTTCCACTCTCTCCACTTTACGTTAGCTTGATGATAGCAGTTCTTGAAACCGACTCGCGATTTACTTTATTAATACCGACCGACCGATGACCGGTGTGGCGCGGAGGCTAACGCACTTGCCTTTGAGTCACGAGGTCCCGGGTTCGATTCCCGGCCAGGGCAAAATGAAGAATGACCTTTTTCAGACTGTCCTGGGTCTGGGTGTTACATGTATATGTGTTTAGTGCATTGTATATATGTATCGCCGTGTTAGTACCCATAATACAAGATTCATATCTTAGTTTGGGACTAGCTCGGTCTGTGTGAATTGTCTACACGTGTTATGTAAATACGGAAGTACTAAATAAAAGTGTTCTATTTATATTAATTTAAAATGACATTCCACCAAGTACCCTCGGAAAATAATATTAATAACATCAATAACTTCACTCAACAATAAACCTAAAAAAGTGTCTTAACTTAATGCTTTGCTAAGTGTACAAATAAAAATTAATGTATTGAATATCTCAGGTTATTGTATTGTCTATATCTTTAATTATTATAGTTTAATGTAACATTACATCATGTTTGTTTTTCAGATTCTCAGAGAAGAGTACACTAAATCGTCATCTACGATCAATTCATAAGACTGAACCAAAGAATAGCAAGAAACCTGTTCCCGTATATGGATTCCCGCCTGTCTAAACTATTATTCTTATCAATAATTATCAATTCCCTAATTTCATTAACCAGCAACTCATAATGATTCTGATACTCCGAGATAAAACATTTGAAATCTCTTGAAAAAGAATATGTTTTTGGATCATAAAAGTGTATAAATTAAGTAATCTGAATTTTTGACTATGTAATTAAAGATAATGTAAAGACATTCATTCTTCTAAAAATTGTATTGTCTTTTTTCAAATTAACATAAATAAATAAATTCGATAGTTTCCTAAATTAACATAGCTTTTTTTTGATAGATTGCATGCAATTGCTATTATTAGGAATGCACAGTCGATCATTTGGAGCTGACGACTATAATTTAATTGACAGCAGAATAAATAAGAACACTGTCACTTGAGACGGGGTGTGACACTGTATTATGTGAGTGATGTATTGCTCGTGAGATTGTACATGGACTGTGTTAACGTGGAGTGCCCAGGAAAGAGTAGATCTCCCACTCTTCAGTAGACTACATGTTGTGAGCATTGTAAACATGCAGGTCATCTTTTCTGTGTCAATATAAAATAAGACATTCAGAATGTGATGTTTAATTTATCGGCGTATTTAATATGTTAAATCTCTTATCTGTGATTTGAAAATGCAAGCTAAAATAATATTTAAGTACCCATATACATTATGTTAAGTTTCCAACAAAGAACAGGTCTCTCACCTTTTTCAGCTAGTTTTTTAGTGTCCTGTAAAAGGCAGACATTCATAAAGCATCATGTTTATTTTTTTATTCTTTACTGTTTATTGGTTATAACATGAAACCTTACAAAGTATCATAAAATCATCAGTTATACAATTCAATCCACAAAGGGGTAGTTTAGCGCTAAGACTGCAATATCCTCCAACTAACTAACTTCAATTCACCAGTGATGCCACCATTGGCACCTTTCGTGTGGACTACTGTAGTTCAATACTACTGAAAATATTGACTGTAATTTGACGGTCAATTGTTTGTAATCAATGTACAGTAAAGAATTTATTTTAACTCTTTGTCTCAAAAACACAGTGAAAATAATAATCAAAATATGTACAGAGTGATTTGTCATTCACTATCAGTGACATTTTTAGCGTGTGGTTTTGTTGTTTTATAGAAATGGTATATAATGATAAACCCATACAATTGAATGTGTGTGTTAAGATACTTAGAGATGACAAACTTGCATGGATTGAACATATAATATCAGTAATCTAAAAACTTTTTAAGAAGAGCTGGAATGGACAGAGAACTCCTGTTGGATGTCAAAGTGCGTAAGACCTCACCTACAAGCCGGACAAATATTCTCGCGGAATCACCAGTAGCTAAAGCAATTGGATTGTTCAACAGTATTTCCCAGAATGTGGACATATTCCACATAACATACGGAGAATTTGTAGGGAAAGTGGAAACACTTTTGTAAATATTTGTTTTCTCTGGGATCGCATTGGCCGAAAGCTGTAATGGTCCCAGTAGATTATGGTGTTGTTTAATAATAATAATAATATCTGGGTTATACAATGCGCGGAGAAAAGTACCACATTTTGCTGTTGAGCATGAGAGGCAAAATAGAGCTGGGGGGCTGGCAGAAGGCAGACATCCTGGCTGCATAATATACGACATTGGACTGGAATGAGATGTTTGGAAGAGTTGTTCCAGACAGCACAGGACCGAGAAGCCTTTGCCAGAGTGATCGCTAAAATCGGGGGACCTGACAGGAGAAGAAAAACTTGCGCCGGTGATAAGAATTTTGAGGAGAGCTGACATACTCAATAAAACATTCTTAAAAAGTCAATTTTGAAAGAGTGATGAATAATGCTAAAAAAACAATATTTGACCTCAACAAATATGCTAGAACTGATTTGGTTTACAGGGTCACCGAAATGTTGGAACCCAGCTTACTGGTGTACATAGAGAGGGTGAAAATAATTTCAAGGGCTAAAAAAAGACTCCAGACAAATGTACCCATAACTGTAAATAATATATATATATATATATATATATATATATATATAAACGTAGGTACCAAGTCCAGGTAAATACGAAAATTAAAAATAAAATCATATATATATATATATATATACAGAATTCACATTGTAGATAAAACAGGTAAGAATATTATATAATTTTTATCACTCATAGAAATGAGTTAACACTTAACTCTGTCAAGATCGTACATTTTAATTTCAAATTATCAAATAAAATAAATATTTATTGTTTTGTGTTACTGTTGAGTTGAGTCTCAACAGTAACACAAAACAAAATAATAAATATTTATTTTATTTTATTTGATAATTTAAAATGAAGTGTTACAAAGTAAATGCCGATACAATTAATGAAATTTTAATTTCATCTTGTTCATACCCCTTCTGTGCAATGTTGAGCAACACTGGCATTGTTTTGACATCTGTCAATTTATTATACGACCAAGACCTTGAGATAACTTTTTCTATAACAGCTACTTCTTTGGGTACACTAAGTGTACTAAACATCATTCAGTGGCAATTTGGGTACGACGCGTAGACATTATTCCTTTACATTGTGTTCTTAACATCACGCATTCTCAAATTAGTTGCAGTGCGTCGATATTGAGTGTACATTTTGTCATATAACCTTACACTATAGCGTTTAGAACACGGCGGGTGAGCATCGTATGTACAATATGTGTATGGATTATTTTGTGGCTGATATTTTAGTCACGGCGACCGTATTTGGTTGTATGGGACAGCTAGGGTGAAAAGGGAACCAACCACATTTAACACGCAAGTCATCCTCATCATCCCGTCAGTCAGTCACGGAGGATAACGTGACAAAAATCTACGATATCGTATTGGAAGACCACCAATTGAAGGTGCCTGAGGTAGCTAAGATAGTAGGTATCTCAAAAAAAAATGCATGGATCATATCCTTCATGATATTTTGGGAATGAGAAAGCTGTCGGCGCAATAGGTGCCGTTTTTTCTCACTCCGGACAACAAGCGCAACCACGAGACCACTTCAGAGCAGTGTTTGATGCTGTTTAAGACCAACCCGAAGGAATTACTGTATCGTATCGTGGCTGTAGAGAAAATATGGATCCATTGGTACTTACTAGAGTCGAAACAGTGGATTTTACCTGGCGAACGTGCTCCGAAGAAGGCGAAGACTGTTCTATAGGCCGGAAAGGTGATGGCCATTGTTTTCTGGGATTCACAAGGTGTGATCTACATCGACTACCTGAAGAAAGGTAAAACAATCACAAGGCTCTATACTATGTCGAATTACTGGGTCGATTTGACGCTGAATTGCAGAAAAAACAGTCCCATTTGAAGAAGAAAAATTGCTCCCCCACAATGACAATACACCGGCTCATACCTCCGTCGTCACCATGGCCAAATTGGTCGAATAGGGCTACGAATTGCTGCCCTAACCACCGTATTCGCTAGGTTTGGCTTGGTGCAACTTCTTTTTGTTTCATAACTTGAAAAAGTCACTCGCCGAGCAGAAATTTGAGTCGAATGAGGAGATCATTGCCCCCACGAAGGCCTATTTTGCAGACCTCGATAAAACATATTTTTCAGACGGGTTAAGGAAGTTGGAGCATCGCTCACTCAAGTGTTTTGAGCTGAAAAGAGACTATATTTTCAAAATTTTCATTTTTTCTTATGTAGGCTAAGTACTTATCATAGTATAACGTACACATGTCAAAATAAACATTAGAAAAATAATCCAAGTAGGGACAGAAAACCAAGACAAAGGCTTGGATCTAAAGATACAATATACCATTGATATTGATAGTGCATGATTGGAATATAAATTAACAATAGAAAAATCTCTGAAGATATGACTACAGAAGAACCAAAGTAAACCACTAAGTCTAAAAGCAATAATGGGCTACCTTATGGGTCACTGTACACTCAAAGAACACTTACACAAAAATAGTATAAATGATAATCAAAAGTTTTGTCAGGAAGGAAGCCGTGACTCCTCTGAACCTCTTGCGGATTGCAATACCTGAGATATGCAAGAGTCCAAACTCAAGGCAGGCCTGATATTGAGAGATTGTCAAAAAAGAAATGACAAAATTCCGAAAATAAAATGTCCCCGAGCTCGGGCACACATAAGTATGTTAAAAAAATAGGGTTAGACAGAAAACACAAAATTAACTTTAGTAAAATATACAGTTGTAAACAAATACATAAGGTGCATATGAAAATACTTGTTCCAAAAGCGTGTATAAAAACTATTGTTAAAATGTTTAAATCCTAACCGGAACATTTTAACAAGGGTAGTGAAAGCTCAGAAATGTGAAACACTCTCTTTGTAAGTGATAAAACCAAAAAGCAAAGTCAAGGCAAAAGATAAATAGATTAGTCCACTTGGGCAAAATCACCCTCTGTTGGGTGGAATGCCCACAAAAAAAAAAGATTAGTCGTCTATGTGAGCTGATGAGAAGATTCAAATCAATCTTGTTAATCAAATAGACTTTCTCAAAGAAATTTGTAACAGCAATATAGGTTTTAGCTGTAACAATCAAAATGTCTTAAGGGAAATTTCGCACCAGAAATTTATATATTATAATACAATTTCATTGTAACTGACACAAGTTGCGTAGACAAAAATACTGATTTTTAAAAATAGAATGAAGAAGATTGTTTTAAAATTCAAACTATGTGCATCTTTGTCTCTACCAGCTGTTATGTTTGTATATTCTATATTGACTGTGCCAATATGGAGGTGGGGAAAATACATTGTAAATGCTAGACGTTATTGTTGAAGGGATTGGAAGTTCAGTATCGAGTCTCTAAGTTGATTTTACTACAGTGGAATGACTAATTTTGTCCATAATTCAGATATGATTTCAAAATGAAAAAATGGTGTCCATATGTAATACCTGTCCATACCTTATTGAATCATTGCCAAAAAGAGAAAAAAACAGTAACATAGGCCAACAGAGATAAAATCAAGTGAAAAACATTATTAATTTATCTTAATTAAATGATAAACTGGTAAATAAAACATTTTACTACTTTCTTCATCGTTTCAATTAATCTGTTGGATACTGTAAGTATGATACCTATTTGTAAAATATTCTTAAATTAAATTAAAAAAAGAGAAAAATGATGCTATGATCACCCTGATCACTCGTTTACGAGTGGATGGCTTTTGAAAATAGAATAGAATAGATGCTATGATCAACTTAGAGGCATACAAAGAGAGTAGAGCCAATATAAAATTATTGTTTATGTCCTTGTTCCTGATGATAAAAATGGAACATATATGGACAATCCATTTCATTGAATAGAATCAGTCTTGAAAATTATACGAGCAATACATAACATATAACCTCACTTAATACACCGCACACTGTTTCAAGTGTAATATATTGTAGAGACATTGCTGCAGTGCTCTTAATCATTTTGTTGTCAATTTAGTAGTAGTGGTCTGCTGTAAATTATTCATTGCACATTCCTAATGATAGGAAGATAGATTCCTTGTGTTTATAAACATCTGGCAAATGACACATTGTGAACGAAGTGTCTCATGTTTTTATCATTAAATTAAGAAGTGTCTACAATTAAATTATTAAAGAACTTCATCCAGTCTGACACGGTGTTTTCTATACCTTCCTTTAACGGAACATTTTCATAAACTTATAAAAGTGTTGAAGTTAAAAAACAAAGGTTCGAAGTAACTGACAAACTGATAGGTATCAGATATCATCACTGACATAATTATGAAAAGATTGTAAAACTGAAAAATAATTATACCAGTGAGATTGTGAGAATAAAAGAAATGTGTTGACCATATGTAGCTCTTGGAGAGCATTAGAAATATAAAATATACTGGGAGCAAAAAAAATCCATTAAGTAGTAATAAATTTTGGATTTTGGATGTCAAATGGTATGAACATGTTACAAATGATGCTGTGCGCCGGCGCACCCAGCAGAGACCTGTAATCTCCGTAATACAGGAGAGACGATGGTCCTGGCTGGGACATATTTTGAGAATGCCTAATGATAGTTGGCCAAAAAGAGCACTGTTTTTCCGTCCGCAGGGGTTCCGTCGGCCCGGGCGTCCATCTTTCACAATACACCGTTCCTATGACAACGATATCAGAGCGCAAGGAATGTCGTGGAAAGAGGTGACGCAATTGGCACAGAGACGCTCTGAATGGAGGAGGCTGGTTTCTGCCCTGTGCTCCCGAGAGGAGCGTTGAGGGCGATGATGATGAGTAATAAAGTTAAGTTAAAAAAATGTCAGGAGCCACCAAACAAAGGGAAACTGAAGATAAACATTAGCAATGGAATGTCAAATAGACAGTTTATGTAGAAATATATCAAGATTTATCAGAAGATAAATATATTCCACAGAAAAGAAAAAAAGTGTCAAAATCCAATGTTAGGATTTATTATGATCATTATTAGGAATTATTATTGTTGTTTTGTTTTTTTTTTTAATATCTTGACTAGTGACTAAAATTTTGTCTTTAATGAATTTATTTTTATTTTTTGACTTTAACTGGAGTATGTTTAGTCTGTTTTTATATGTGTTGAATGATTGTGTGATGTTATAAAGTTTATCTGTATACTTGTAAAGGCAATTGTCGTATATTGTGTTTCAATAAATAAATATTTAATGAATAAAACATTATAACATACATCCTTACAGGTGTTGCACAAGCGATCATAAGAAGAAAAATATATTCCACAGCAAAGGATGATGAAATATGAAAAAAAGTGTCAAGAACCAACAAGTCGACATACTTCAAATTTGTACTAAAGATTTAAATTCTTTGTAATATATCAGTGTGCAAATCCAATAGGAAAAAAAGAGAATGTTGGTTTTGTCATCTCCACTTTGTGCCCAAATCCGGTAAAACAATAAAAAAAATACTAAATATTCTAAATTTTCTCTCTCTACCTGTAAAGTGATGTTTATTAAGATCTATGTGATCGCAGATGTCTGTTGAAAAATATCATTTATCAAAATGAATGCAGGTACCAAGCCCAGGCAAATATGTGAGAATAATAAAAAAAAAACTTTACTATACTTTTTATATATGTATATATATATTTAAGTAAAGCATGCTTAAGGGCCAATATTATAAAAGTCTGTTAGTTTAAGTTGCTATAAATTGGTCCGAAAATTGTGAAACTAAAAAGTGAAACTTTAAAAAAAGATACATTTTTCAGAAGTACCTTGGAGTCTCTATATGTTACTGCGAATGAGAGCAAAAGACATCATTTTCATTGTGAATTATATGAGAATTATTAAAACTTATAAATTTTTACTCCACCTTAATACTGTGTAAAGGTCAGCAAGATGGAAATGGTCTCCTAGTACTAACACATAATTGGTGGTTAAAATAAGTCCACTATACAAAGGATACCAGGAGGAAATTGAAGGACGATTACATTCACATTCATGTTTTGTGAAAGGAATAGCTGTGTACATAAGCAAAGTAGACAAATGATGCTTTGTAGGACTGATTTACCACATAACACCAAAAGCAAGAGTTAAATGTTAAAGCAGAAGTAATATTAACAATCTCTGTGTTTAGTTTTTGGATATGGTTTGAGAGCCTCAGTAAAAAATCCATCTTGTAAGCTCTATGAGTTATATATATATATATACTCTCTTCTCTACCCAGCAAGTGATGCATATCTTGCGATTGAACCATACCTATCGTAATATATATCATACATAGTAATACGTACACATGTCAAAATAATCATTAGAAAAATGATCAAAGAGCATTTCTTCCAAAAGATGAATACATCTAGGGGCAAAAAACCAAGAAAAAGGCATGGATCTAAAGATATAAAATACCATTAATGACTTGATATTGATAGTGCGTAATTGTAATATACATAAACTAACAATAGAAAAATCTCTGAAGATATGACTCCAGGAGAACCAAAGTAAACCACTTGGCAGATTGCAATACCTGAGATATGCAAGAATCAAAACTCAAGGCAGGCCTGGGTAGATATAGAATCTCTTCACACCATAGACTCAAAATTTTAAATTTCACAAAATGTCCAACACCAGAAAAACTGAGCAGAGGGAGCACAAAAGATCTCATAGGTCACAATATACAATACACCCCATTCAATTAAATAAAAATACATATAGCTGCAATACACACAGATAGAGAAAAGAGTTACGGATATGGAAAGACACTGATGCTAAGAGATGAAAACTACCCAATCGTATGTAACTCTTGGGAGAGTATTATAAATATTAAATATATGGAGTACACTCATTTGAAAGATCCATCTAATTTACACTACAACTATGATGATAAATAAAATATTCTATCACGGTATTACCCAGGAATGGGGTAGCCTGTGGATCCACAACATTTTACTAAAATACAAATTGACATCATTAAAGGCAAGGAAAATAACTTCCATGTAACAAGAAACTTTACAAGTAGAAAAGAAAACACTGTCATGCAAAGGGACACAGAATGTATCAAGCCATTCATATTTAGCAGATGACTTAGGCTCGTATTCTGAAACAATACTTAGACATAGCGACCGCCTACGCTGCGCTAAGTAAAAATATTTCTCTGTGCGAAATAAACACTGATAGATTTGTATTCTAGAACAACACTTGGCAAATACATATCTGTGCACTCACTACTACTAATACACACCGCTCGTGATTGGTCAATTCGCAAATCGGTGATTAATTACTGCATTCATTATAATCGGCGCCTATCTGACATTTCATTATTTTGCACGTTTTTTTGTGTTTGTTATAATATTGTGCCTTATTTTCGCTGTTATTAAAGTGGAAAACACTATTCAAAGGTAAATGTTTAAATATATTACAAGACATTACATATTTTAAGTAAATATTATCTACCAGATAACTAATCTAGCTGCAAAAAGTGCATTATTTTATTTACCTAAACTAAAATAAATACGGGCGCTGTTGCAAATATATTATTAAATAATAGTAAATTATTAAATATAATTTAATGTGTGAAACAAATTATTGGTACAAGTCAATTGAAGGTTTTACGTTGTACTAAAATTACTTTCAACAATGTCGAATTTGCTATTGGTGATACAGTTAGTTGCCTAACACAAGATAATTATTATACCTAATGTTCACTATATTTATAACATAAATCTTTTATTTTACAGGAAAATTGCGCCAGAAAAGCCATTGCTTACGTAGATCGTCGCTCAACATAAAATTATAGAAGATATGAGTACCATGAGTACCAATTCCAGAAACATCCAGTAAAAAAAAGATGCCTGGAAAGCTGTATCCCGAGCATAATATACTTCGTCCGCCCTAACTCAAAAAAGGAACGACCTCCAACTCAAGAGGTGCTGGGAGAATATGAAGTCGTTGCGTAGGAAGGTTTTATCGGCACATGCGAAGAGGTGTCGAAAACAGGTGGTGGACCTCCTCTTCCTGATCCAACAGCGAGTTTAATAAATGCTCTCTGTCCTCTCAATTCAGATTTATTTTGTTTGTAACTGTTATATTATTTTTTTATAAAACTTATTCAAATTAACAAATATTTATTTGAATGAGTATATACAATACATAATACTCGATGTCGGGTGTCTTGCCGGAAAAAAAGAGAAGAAAGAAAGAAAGAGTATACAATGTTGAACAATTCAAATAAATATTTGATAATTTCAATAAAAAGTTTCATTTTATATTCTGAAAATGAAGATTTTCAAAAAGATTGAATAAATGTCTTTATTTTATATGTTTAATGTCTTATTTATCTATCTTCTATATGTTTAATTACTATAATAAATTAAGTCGGTTGTAACCAAATGTATTTTTCTTCTTACATTGATTCCATAGGAAGTATGTTTGCGAGGGATGGTAGATATGATAGGGACATTGAAAAAAGAAAATAGTGAACGAAAGAACGAAAGTAAACGGTGCACTTCGATCTATTGTTAGCAATAGCAATGTGTCGAACATGGCTTAAATGCTGGTGCACAACGCCATTCTCGTACCGACACTTATGTATGCAAACGAATCTTGGACGTGGCTGAAGGACGAGAGTGGAATAAATGCTGTGGAGATGCGATCACTAAGAAGAATGGTAGATAAAACATTGCGTGATAGAGTGAGGGATGAAGATATTAGTAGAATGAGTGGATGCAAGAGGAGTGTTGTGGATAGAATGCGTGTAAATAAATTGAGATGGTTTGGTTATGTGGAGCGAATGGATGATGTAAGATTGACGAAGACGTTATATTTATCTGAAAGAGGGGGTCTGAGAAAGCGCGGACGTCCAATAACTACGTGGTTTGACCACGTGGACCAAATTCTCAAGGACGGTCGCGTGTTAATTAAGAGGAATCGGAGTGCATGTATAAAAAATTGGATGAATGTAGAGGAAGCGAAAGAAGTATGTAAGGATAGATCAACATGGCGTTCCGTTCTCTCTGCCTACCCCACTTGGGACACGGCGTGAGGGTATAGTATAGTAAGTAGTAAGAAAAATTTGTAGACCAAATGCTCGTCTAAAAGCTAAGCATTCGCTGCTACGATTCATCTCAAAAGATGAATGGTTTATTGGAAGATCAATGTCCAGAAGAACCATTATAGTTTGTGAATAGACCTTGCCGCTCTTTCACAAGGCGACGAGACAAATATCGTGGTTTATCAATAATTTCGTTCACGCGCTCATCAAATACGTCTTCACTTTCGTAATGAGGCATATTTTTTTATTATAAATAGAGTAAATTATACTACATAATGTTCATTAACAAAATATTATAGCAAAACAACGTGTTGATAATGACAGCAGCTAGACTACGCATATGTTAAAACACCTCTCGACCACACTTGGCTTTTGACGTTTCTAAAATAATGCATAGTTACCAACGCCAGTCAAGTAATGTTTTAGAATACAAATTTCCACGCACAGTGATCACTTAGACTATGAGACTTCACAGTGTTGTTTTAGAATACGAGCCTTAGACTGTGCTAAAAAAGTAAATGACAAAATTTTATTGAATTAAATACCCCTGAGCCAGAGCAGAAATGTGAAAGTTAAAACTAATTTAGGATTAGACAGAAAACTTTTTACTTATTTAAGAGCCGTTCTTACCTAACGTACAAATCAGATTTAGCTCTAGTGGTTTCAGGCAACAATTTTTAGTAGGCGCAGAGAGAATTATTAAAATAATAAATGAAATAGTATTATTAATAAATATAAGCCAAAACTTTATATGCAAAAATATTCATGGGTATAAAAAAATAGTATGTTGTCACATGTAAATAAAATTTAAGTTGTAGGTAATTTAAGTATAATTTTTTTTATGTGTATGCAGTTTGTCATAATAATTAAGAAAATCCAAGGGTTGTAAACACTGCCACCTATAGGTGGCAGTGGTTGTAAATAAAAAAATCAAGGTGCATCATAAAATTCACGATATTTTAAGATTTATCTTGGTTTTAAAACTTTATTAACACTCTTGTATTATTAAGGATAATTTGTTTAAAGTAGCACCACTCAACCTATCATCATTGCAACGGTAATTTACAAAAATTATTTTCACTATATTTCTTGTAGCAAAATAAAATGATAAAATCGCATTTAAAAATGTTCAAAATATTACAAAAATATAAAAAATAACATAAATGTTATCTAGAATTTAAAATATATTAAAAATAAAATGGTAGTAATTTTGCTAAATCGTTTGCACGAAATCACAAAGAAGGTGTGTTGAGCCGTCTTAAGTAGAACAAATAAATGTAGAGAAATACATCAAGTGAACTGAACTGAGGTAAGGAAAATATCTTCCGCGTTACAAGAATTTTGACAATTTCAGTTCTACAAAACCCTACTCTCTTCAAAAAAATCCATTTTGGATATGTCCACATTCAATCCCAAACCACACACATGAAGAGTGACAGAAGGTATCAAGCCATTCATATGCAGCTGATGATTTAAAAGAGAGTGTCAAAAAAGTAAATGACGAAATTCCTATGAATAAAAATATCCCCGAGCTCGGGCACATATGAGAATGTGTAACACCACATAATTTCAACATAGCATAACAACAACATAACCTGCCAATGATGACTGACAGCCGCTGTCAAGGTACAGGAAGTACCTGATTATTTAACAGGATCATCAATAGATGTCTCATTGATGGAAGCCTTCAGAATGTTCCCGAATGTTTAGGCAGAAAGATCAGGAGAAGACGGCGTTTATAACCTCATTTGGCATCTACCGGTTCAAGCGCATGCCCTTTGGCCTTCGTAATGCCCCTTCCACGTTCCAGAGAATGGTAGATCACATCCGGATCAGGTTGGATGGCATAAAGATGCTAGCATATTTGGATGACCTGGTAATTCTCTCTTCAACCTTTGAAGAACATCTCACTCACCTCAACGCAGTGTTTCAGGAGCTGAGAAAGCAGAATCTTACTGTTAACAAGGAGAAGTGTAAGTTCTGTTGTTCTACCATCAAATACCTAGGTCACTACATCACACCTCAAGGACTTCAAGTTGACCCTGAGAAGACAGCAGCCATTAGAGATCGGTCTGCACCTCGGAACATCAAGCAACTCGTGTCATTTCTGCAAACATGCTCTTGGTACCGCCGATTCATTAGCAACTTTGCAAGCATTACTGAACCACTATCGAGATTGGTAAAGAAAGATACCATCTGGGTATGGAACGACGAGCAAGAACGAGCTTTCAATCATTTGAAGGATGCACTCACCACTGCCCCAATACTTCGACAAGCTGATGACAGTAAACCATACACTGTCAAGACAGATGCAAGTGGCTATGCTCTCGGAGCAGTTCTGGTCCAAGGGGAGAGGGAAGAGGAGCACCCAGTCGAGTATCCCAGTCGCCTGCTGACCCCAGCAGAAAAGAACTATTCTACAACGGAACGAGAGGCCCTTGCAGTTGTGTGGGCTTTAAATAAGTTCCGTGGTTATATAGAAGGATTACCTGTCACTATTGTGACTGATCATCAATCCCTGAAGTGGTTGATGACTCTTAAATCACCCACAGGAAGATTAGCCCGGTGGGCATTGCAGATACAAGCATATGATCTACACATCAAGTATGTGCCCGGGAAAATCAATGTAGTAGCTGATACACTATCAAGACCAGTCTGTCTGGAAGAAACCGAAGACGTGTGCAGTCTATCAGTGGATATTCCAACTCATAGCCCAGCCAAGATACGGATCGAGCAGTGTAAAGATGAAGGTCTTAAGCATATTATTCAAGCACTTGAGAGTGTTGACAAAACGGAAGAAGCTCTATATTGGAGTGAAAAGGGATACCTGATGAATGGCGGACTACTTTATAGATATCACCCAGACGGAGATTCAGAAGAAGCCCAGTTGCTAGTACCACAACATGAATGGGCGAAAGTATTAGAAGTATATCATGATGACCCATTGGCCGGACACTATGGAGCTGAAAAGACGTTCCAGCGTATAGCCAAGCGATACTATTGGAGAGGTATGAGGAAGTACGTCGAGAGCTACGTGAAGAAGTGTCTACCATGTCAGAGGTATAAACCGTCGAATCTCAAGCCTGCTGGACTTCTACAAACAACCATTACCAATCAAAGGTTCGAAACATTAGCATTTGATCTATTCGGACCACTACCTGCATCAGAAGATGGCAAAACATGGATCCTCATAGTAGAAGACCTTGCCACTAAATGGGTAGAATTGTTTGCTCTAGAGAAAGCAACAGCAGAAGTTTGTGCAATAACTTTAATTGACGAAGTTTTTCTACGCTATGGAATGCCAAGAAGAATCATTAGTGACAATGGCACACAGTTTGTGAGTGCTGTCATGCAATATGTAGTTTATTGCTTTGGCATCAAGCATGCTTTTACACCAGTATATCACCCAGAGACCAATCCAGTCGAAAGAAAGAATCGTGATTTGAAGCCACAATTGGCTATCCTGGTAGAAGAAGGACATCGAGTTTGGCCCCAAAAGCTGCCCAGCATAAGGTTCGCCATGAACTCAACAATTTGTTCAACAACTAATTACTCTCCAGCATACTTAACTTTTGGAAGAGAGTTACGGACACCTGATGATGTACAACATGCCTTTCGTCAGATCGTGGTGTCGGAGAATTTCTTACCTGAAATTACGCCAAGGCTACAACAGATGGCCCAAATGCTACAGCAGGCCGACGAGAATCAAGAACGTCGTGAAGAAAGACGCAAAATCGTCACAGACAAGGGCAGACGCCCAGATCCCCGTTATAGAAAGGGAGATCTAGTTTTGGTGAAAATTCACCCACTCAGTAAAGCATCACAAGGATTTAGTGCGAAGTTAGCGCCAAGAAGAGATGGACCATACGTCATCGTCAAGTCCCATGGAGCAACCTCCTACGAAATTGCAGCAGCAAGCAATCCTGAGGTCCCCATCGGAGTACACCATGCATCGGCATTACAACGGTACCACGGAAGAGAAACTGAAGTACCAACGCCCATAATACCTATTAGACAACGAGGATGTCCGAAGAAAATAGCATCCAAGAGGTCAGGGGAACCAGCCCTTATATTGGCAGGACAGCCTGACTTGCTATCATCAGATTCTGAACTATTAGGGGAAACTGCCACGCAACCGGCAGGACAGCCTGACTTACTACCAGCCATCTTCCATCGTATTCAACCTAGGAGAAAGGCAACCCATCAACTCTATAATTAGATGCTGGATCAGATCCAGAAGGGGAGATTGTAACACCACATAATTTCAACATAGCATAACAACAACATAACCTGCCAATGATGACTGACAGCCGCTGTCAAGGTACAGGAAGTACCTGATTATTTAACAGGATCATCAATAGATGTCTCATTGATGGAAGCCTCCAGAATGTTCCCGAATGTTCTAGAAACTTCTAGAACAATCCGAGCGGAAATAGATAGGCGGAGTTCAGGAACAGGTACCTCTCCCACTATCACACCGTCCACTTCCAAGGTATCCATCAGCTGTTCAGTACTGACTCAAGGGTATAAAAGACGGAGCCCGGCATACTGAAAGGCAGAATCGCGGTGGCTCTTCCAGGGCCAAGGTTTCCTACCTACCTTTACTCCATAGCTGTCTAAGAAGTACCTACTCTTGTTGCTATGAAGTGATTCTCCTTACCTACCGTTACCCTCTATAGCTGTCCAAGAAGTGCCTACTCTTGTTGCTATATGGTAACTTTCCTTATACCTACCCGCTACTCCCTGGCTGTCCAAGAAGTGCCTACTCTTGGTGCCATACAGTAGTAGCGACCCTTATTACCTAGTCTCTCTCCGACTACCTCAATTTCCATCTAACCTAGCCTGGAGGTGTCTTCGTTATTGTTTTACTAATAGTGTTACTTTCTTTATACAGTATTGTACCAGTTGTCAAGTGATTGTAATAAATTGTGAATTTGCTAAACAGTGTTTTGAACTCTCTCGGTGTACCCCTTCAGGAGTACACCTGGCGCCCAAATTAGTTTTAAGTGTTGACTCTCTAAATGTTAAAAATGTTAAAAAAACAAGTTACAAATGTTAAAAAAATAGGGTTAGACAGAAAACACAAAATTAACTTAAGTAAAATAGACAGTTGTAAATAAATAGGTACATAAGGTGCATATGAGAATACCTCAGGTTAATTTACATAACAATATGCTTCCCAATTTGACTGTATTGGCCATTAAGGATTTCTCCTTCACTAATAATGGGTAGTTTTAACTGCAAGCAATACAATACTATGTACCAAAAGTGTGTATAAAAACTACACCAAAACTGACAAGGTCAGGGTAAAAGATAAATTTGTTTGTACCTGATGAGACAATTCAAATTAATCTTGTTTATCAAATAGACATTCTCAAAGAAATTTGAAACAGCTATGTAGGTTGTAGCTGAAAAAAACTAAAATATCAGAAGGAAAAATTTTGGCACAGAAATTTAATAAATGAAAAATCTGTGATGTTGATGGTGTCAAAAAGTGAAACTTTAAAAAAAGATACATTTTTCAGAAGTACCTTGGAGTCTCTATAAGTTACTGCGAATGAGAGCACAAGACATCATTTTCATTGAGGAAGGGTGGGCACCCCACCATACTTGAGAGACACCCTTCTTTATATTGATTTAATACCTTATCTTTGACATACCTACATACATAATTTTTGATCTTGTAAAATTAATTTGTGTTTCAAGGGCGCTGGTGAAAAGGGTGGCTTTCAGTTTGCTTTTAAAATTATTAGAGCCATCTAATTAGCATTTTTGTAATAGTAAAAAGTGATACCAGTACAGAAGAAAACAACATGCATCTTGTGATACAATTATACTATCACTGTTTGAATAATAAAATGTACACAAGGGCTCATTACAAACATATTTCATAAATTGAATTGTACTCTACTTAAATGTTTCTCAGCATATAAACTCCATGAGGCACAACATCAGGCCTGCTTATTACCATCATAAATGGCAAAACCGAAGGCAGAAATGGTAGAGGCCGACCAAGACACCTACATAGATTAAGTGAGGAAGGCCTCTAACTCTGGAACATATAAAGAATTTACTAGCAAAGAGACTAGCAAAATATAGGGAGGAATGGAGAATTCAATGGTTAAAAAAAGTTTTGTATTTATTTTACACAACATTGAATAATTTTTATACGCAATTTAGTTACTTCAGTTGTATGTAGAGTATGCTTAGGGTGAAAACGCAATGATGCCTCGATTTTATGCAATACATCTGCAACAGATTTAAATTTTATATCGATGCTGACATTTTTTTTGACATTTTAAGTCAGTGTGTCAGTCCAGCAAGTTAAAGAATATTCTTTGAAAAATCAATAAGTCAAATAATAAAAAAAGTAATTAGTGGTGTGGATTATTAAAACTTATATGTTTTTAATCATCCGTAATACTGCGTAATGGTCAACAGGATTGAAATGGTCTCCAAGTACTAACACATAATTGGTGGTTAAAATAAGTCCAATACAAGAGATTTTAGTAGGAAAATGAAGGACATACATTCACATTCATGTTTTGTGAAAGGAATAGCTGTGTACGTAAGCAAAGTAGACAAATGATGCTTTGTTGGACTGATTTACCACATAAAACGGAAAGTAAAAGCTAAATGTTAAAGCAGAACTAATATTAACAATCTCTGCGTTTAGATTTTGGATATGGTTTGAGAGCCTCAGTAAAAAATCCATCATCTTGTAAACTCTATGAGTTATATATACACAGCATAGAAAGGAATAGCTGTCTACATAAGCAAAGACTGATTTACCACACAAAACAGAAATTAGAAAAAAGTGAAATGTTAAAGCAGAAGTACCCACAAAGGGATGTGTTTTGATAAATTGTAATTTGAGATGTCAGTTCGAAAATCTCATATATATATTTATGGGGAAAACTGTGGAGAAAAATCAATAAGTCAAATAATAAGCTTTTGAGTCACGAGGTCCCGGGTTCGATTCCCGGCCAGGGCAAATTGAAGAATGACCTTTTTCAAATTGTCCTGGGTCTGGGTGTTACATGTATATGTGTTCAGTGCATTGTATATATGTATGTGTATCGTCGTGTTAGTACCCATAATACAAGATTCATATCTTAGTTTGGGACTAGCTCAGTCTGTGTGAATTGTCTATACATGTTATGTTATGTTAAATAAAAAAAGTAATTAGTGGTGTGGATTATTAAAACTTATATGTTTTTAATCATCCGTAATACTGCGTAATGGTCAGCAGGATTGAAATGGTCTCCAAGTACTAACACATGATTGGTGGTTAAAATAAGTCCACTACAAGAGATTTTAGTAGGAAAATGAAGGACGCTTATATTCACATTCATGTTTTGTGAAAGGAATAGCTGTGTACATAAGCAAAGTAGACAAATGATGCTTTGTAGGACTGATTTACCTCACAAAACCGAAAGCAAAAGCTAAATGTTAAAGCAGAACTAATATTAACAATCTCTGTGTTTAGTTTTTGGATATGGTTTGAGAGCCTCAGTAAAAAATCCATCATCTTGTTAACTCTATGAGTTATTTATACATAGTACAATGTACACTATTTATATATAACTAAAAAAAAAAATTAGAAAAATGATCAAAGTGCATTTCTGCCAAATAACAAGCACATCTAGAGGAAAAAACCAAGACAACGGCTTGGATCTTAATATACAAAATACCATGGACGACTTGATATTGATAGCGTGTGATTGGAAGACTTGGGAGGATTAGTCTTTATACATTGGTTAAGAAATACATACAGCTGCGAAAATAAAGTCACCCTCCTTTAGGGAACTGGACACATCGAGGTTAAGGGCAATGAATTAGCTGATAAAAAAGAGTGCAGTAACGCAACTCTATAGATCAGAACCATTCTGTGGTCTAGGATATGCATTCTTACAAGAAGAAATTAATAAAGTAAGGGAGACAGAAAGGAAACAAACTAAAGAAAAATCTCTTGAGGATATTACTCCAGAAGAATCAAAGCATATACTTACATAAGTAAATTGAGTCTCAAAACAATAATGGGTCACTGTAGAACAGTGTTTCCCACGGTGGGGCATCACACCTCAGAGGTAGGGCACCGCGATTCCACATATTAGCTTCTGTGTTTTGTAAATATTTCAGTTATAATATAATGATGATGTGCAAAAAGAATAAATAAATAATATGTTTGGAAAATTTACCAATGGGGAACTTTCACAAAAAAAATTTTTCAACCCAAAAAAATAGTACAGAAAATAAAAAAAAATATGGTGCTTTTTACATTTTTGAGGTTTTTATCACCATTTAAAAAAGCAATTTTCGCACTTCGCCGCAAAAAGGTTCACTCGTGGCGGAGCAGTGTTTGACAATATCAGGCGCTACAAACAGTACTAAGAGTGAAATGTGTGGCAATACAAAAAAGCGCTTAGCGACGTCACACAGGACTAATTCAATAACAGAGAATATGGATTTTTAAAATGAAAATAATGAATGAAAAGTTTTGTTTTATCGTTTCTTATTAGGATATTCGTGATCAGCGTATATTTATGAATATGAATTGATAAAATTTATTCATATTCCTCACACATGCATGTTCCCCATTCTAAAATTAAAAAGAGGCCGGTGGGGCATATGACTTTTGAAAAGACTACGTTGGGCCATGGCATAAAGAAGGTTGGGAAACACGGCTGCAGACTTAAAGAGCACACACGCAAACTGAGAAGATGGCAGAATAACAAAAATACTTGAGATGATACTTGTAGGTTTTTGTGAGAAGGAAGCTGAGACTCCTTTGAAACTCTTGGCAGATTGCAATGTCTGGTATTTCCAAGAATCAAACCCTAGGCGGCAGGCTTGGGTAGATGTAGAATCTCTCTACACCTTGGATTCCCACAAGATTCTATACTAGGGGGTTTTCTTGCACTGGCAAACATCAGAAAAACTGAATAGAGGGAGCACAATATATTTTATAGGTCACAATATACAAAACACCCCATTCAAAAAATAAAAATACATACAGCTGCAAGACACGTAGCTAAAGAAAAGAGTTTGTTTAGACCGGACATGGGAGGACATTGATGCAAAAATACGAAAACTACCCATTAATCACAAAAGTGACACACAAATTTAAAGATTTAACCCTTTTAGTCCATTGTTTTTTTCTCACGTATACTTAAAAATGCCAAAGAAAACCGTAGTTTTTGATGTCGTTTACCCTTATCTCGAAAAAGAAATGTATCTTTTCCGAAAATTACCCGATTTTCAAAATTCTTATAGTGTTTCCTTCAAGAAACCTCAAAGATGGATATTCAAAGTAAAAAAAAATGATGGAAAAAAATATTGTGGAAGAAAATTTTTACAAAAATAGAAATCCAAAAAAAAATATATGTGCATATGTGCTGATCAGTCTTATTTGAACTATTTTCAAATTCTGACATTTTGGGTTAAATTTTTTTTTTAACCGGGATCTTTTTTAAACTTTATTTAGCTTTGACCCATGTTGAACTTTATATATACAATACGAATTAAGTGAAAAAAATATTTTTGCGTGCATGTGACCTTCCCCGCTGCACGCCTATCACATATTGATATCGGGAGCGCCATCGCGCTCCTGGCACTTTTGGCATGTATACACAGGAGTTAAAGGGTTAAGGATTATTTTGACAAGTTCAGAGGAATGGCGAAAATGAAATATGAACTTCAATGAACTTTGTTAAATCAGACCAGGGATGTTGCAGATGTCGATTTTTACACATCCGCGGATGTGAATGCGGATGCGGATTTTTGAAGGCTCACATCCGCGGATGCGGATGTTTAAGATGTTATAGAAAAAAAGTAGGAACTATCTTAGTTGGTAGGCCCCACTGTCAAATATGTGACGTAATTGTTGCTACAATAATATTATGGATTTTTCGGCGAAATATTTTCCTTATTTTTTGTTACCTACTTATTTGCAAAAATAAAATAAAACCGGCAAAAATAAAAACGCGTCGGATTATGTCACCAATTTTTTCGTTCCCATTGGTTAATATCAAGTGCGAACGGCACGCACCATTCGCCGGCCCCGCCCCATTTCTTTCTTGTCGCAAATTGTCTTACATCCGCATCCGCATCGATTATTGCGGATGCGGATGCAGATGTCCAAATACATGCGGAAGCTCAGCATTTGCGGATGCGGATATTCGCAACATCCCTGAATCAGACACAAAAAGTAGACTAACACACAAAAGTACTACTGCTTGTATTCTATTAAAAGCTACTAGCTATGAAGCCGATACAAAAAAAATTGGCATCTTATATCCAACAACAAAAATCTCACTAAAAATGAAGTTTTGAGGGCTACACTTATATTTGATTTAAGTGTAAGACAGAAAATATTCCAATTTTTTATTTTAGTGACGGGGGGGGGGGGGAGATAATTATAAAAGAAGGAGTAACCAATATTCGAATATTCAAGAAGAAGAAGAGAGAGATATCAACCGATGACAGCATGCAAAGTTTTTCCCATGTGTATGGTAATTGTACGGTATTTTTTTGGCAAAATGTATAAATCGCCATCATTATTCTTTATTTGAAATGTTATTATATTCATAAATAGATGCAACACATATTATGCTTTATTAGCCACAAATTTCCTATCAGAGAGAGACATAAAATGGAATTATAAAGTTGGTATACAATTCTTATAATTGACTTTATCAATAGACAATACCACATTATCTAAATATTGAAAATCTTATGTTTTTAGATGCATGTTTTGAATAAATGAAAGACTTCTAATGAAACAAATTGATTCAAGCATAATATTATTTCTTTCGATGTATTTATGCTGTTTATAAAAAAAAATTAAATTACATGAACATTTGATGTATTTTTATATCCATGGCATGTGGAACACATTATTATATTAAAAAAAAAAAAAAAATTGGCACTCTAAAAGGTTTGCCATCCCTGGCCTAAGGCATACGTGTCGCTTTACAAGCATATAAATAAAATAATATTAAGATGTACATAACAATCTCTCCAGAAAACGTTATCACATCAAGAAATTTATATAACTTAGTAGTGTAAAAAAAAAATAGAAAAGTAATAATTTGGGTTAGTTGGAAGAAATTGCATTTCTGCGATAAACTCACCCTCTGTATATTGATTTTGTTTGATTTGAATGTATTTTGTGTAAATCTGCTTGTAATCGATGCACAGTAAATGATAAATAAATTATTAAAATAAAAAAAAAATTAAACCATAAAAATCATTCTCATGCACTGTAAACAGCAATAAAATAAATATATAATATTAAAATGAAATTCTAAACTGCTAAATTATATAATTTTTAGATTATATATGTATTTTACGGGATACATTGCTTATTTGCTTGTATGAAAGGCACGCCACTGGTAAACAGGCATTAAAAACTGCCGAAACTTTTTGACAATGTTTGATCTAAATTTTTAAATAGTTATTTTGAATGTTTTTAGTATCCGACAATGCACTTCCGTTACTTGATTATTTAATTTGTGATCGATTTCGGTAAACCTTTACTATTGACAAGCAATACAGTACTCAAAATCGATCTCAATTTAAATTAATCAAGTAATGGAAGTGCATTGTCGGATACTAAAAACATTAAAAATGTTTCAAAATCGTTAATAGTTAATCTTTCTAAAATAAATGATTTTTGTAATAGTCTTATTGAAGTTATACCTTATTGAAGTTATACCTTATTGAAGTTAATTTATTAAAAATAAAACACTTTTATTTAGTACTTCTAAACTGTTGACCGGTGTGGAGGCAACGCTCTGGCCTTTGAGTCACAATGTCCCGGGTTCGATTCCCAGCCAGGGCAAAGTGAAGAATGACCTTTTACAAATTGTCCTGGGTCTGGATGTTACATGTATGTGTGACGTCGGGTTAGTACACATGATACAAGATTCATATCTTAGTTTGGGACTATCTTGATATATGTGAATTGTCTTTGGATGTAATGTAATCTTTTCTGGTGATGGGGCTTTCAAAAACTTTCGCTCTCATCATCGAGTTAATGTAAAAACAAGAAATTAAATTTTATTACAAGTTCTACGGAAGTACTCAATGTAAGTGTTTAATTTTGAATCATCCAATATATTTTTACATACGTAGTTCAATTTTATTATTCGGTTTGTTTGAATAATTAAAATAATTTTTGTAATACTGTGAACAGTTGTGGTCCAACAGATGCTTTCTTTGTTTTTGGGCGGCCAGTCTTTTCTTTCTTGAGAAACTTCTACACTTCTGAGCTATCCGAGGGGATGGTGGGTCTCCTTCAATAAATGTTTTCTTTTTGTAGACTTGTCCTCTTGATACATCTACTAGACATGTTCTTTCTTCTGCAAATAAATTATTTTTACATTAAAGAATATTTTAATAGATAAAAACACTGTTCAATCAGCAATATAAAAAAAAATGTTTCAATAGAATGTTTAAGACTGCTATGTAGTGAACTTCACATCAACAATGAAAAAAATATACACCACAAAGCCAATGGCAGAAGAGGTGTCAGTAAAACAAAGTTGAGATGGATGGACGGAGCGGAAAAGGATCTGGCGATGGATAGTAAGAGAGTAGAGAGTACTTCTTGAGAAGGCCAAGACCCACATCGAGTTGTGGCACTACTGATGATGATGATGTAGTCAACCTCAGAAATTACAAACTATGTCACAATAATTAAACAAATTTATATAGTGAATTAATCATCATTGATTTGTTGCTTGCATTGTATATATTTTTAATGTATACCTTATGTTTATGTATTTGTTCTATGTATAATGCTTTGTTTTGTGTTTGAAGTCTTTAAACAATCTTTTTTGTTTCTTTTAAATAAAATAATCCATTTTAAATGGTTTGATAATCGTGTTTTCCTTACGCACATAGATATAATTATTGATGATTTGTAAAACTAAAAATATGTCGTTGCATATTTGAAAAGTGTTAGGTATGTGAATTTATAAATTTTTTGACATTTCAAAATTAAACTGATTATAATGACATAACCATTTTATAAAGTGATTCTTAGTACCAAATATTAAAATTCAATACTTAAAGAATAATATCACATGCCTATAAAAAGTCCAAATGACAATTTTAATGCCCTAATGAACAGTTTTTAAAGAGCATGCCGAAATAAAAATGTTCGTGCATACCTCTTTGTGAATATGCAACGTCGAAAAATTGTTTAGTGGAGATGTTCGTCGGTAGCCTGGGGGTAGAGTCTCGGCCTCATGAACAAGGGGACCGTGGTTCGATCCCAGGTGCCGGCAAACTCCCCTTTCACGACACAAGCTTTTAGCTTACT
Organism: Athripsodes cinereus; assembly: GCA_947579605.1. NCBI lineage: Eukaryota > Metazoa > Arthropoda > Insecta > Trichoptera > Leptoceridae > Athripsodes > Athripsodes cinereus. Next base: position 3,498,016 of record OX388329.1, read on the forward strand.
GTAAAAGGTGTATAAGGTTGTATTTGGGTTTATAACAAAACCCAGATATATTTAAAAAAAAATGTTTAATAATAGATAGACAGTATTTGAAATAACATACCCCATTATTATACAGCATGTTCAGTGGGCTGCCATAGAAGTAGCTGGTAAGGACAGATTCTCTTCAACGACAGTGCCATATCACTGAAACACACATAATAATCATGATAGTTTGTACAGAAATTTGACATTTTCAGTTTTGCAGTGACGAGGTACGCCATCCATTCTCTCAATGTCAATATTTTATGGCTTAAGGAAGATGACCAGTATGTTCCTAACATGCTGTTGGTTCACTAGTTACTAAGCTTGTGAAAAATGCAGCGATGATATAGATAAATACACTAAAGCAAGTTGCCGAATATAAAAGTTATTTAAATCCTTAATCAACACAATACTAAAAAGTAGGCTTTATCGTAAATTGATATTGTTAACAATCATCTGATTAACTTGGCAATTTAAATAATGTTTTATACTTCATCCTTTCGTTATCCTTTATGATGCCTTTTTGTATAGTTTATGTTTAAACATGTATGCTTAGACACACTTAATTGAGGGGTTGGTCTGATGAGATCAATACATTCTTTCTTTTTATTTTCATGTACATTTTATACAACACACTGCGCATCTCTATGAAGTAAATAAAGAAAGAAGCATAAATGAAGTAAATAAATAAAAAAAAAAGACATCCATGAAGTGGGACAGGAGGCGGTGAACTGGCTCTCAGCACTAGAGCCAAGCCTGTAAGGGATACGATGCAGCCCACATTTGTTAAGATTTATTAACACCGAGCCATAAGAAAAGTTAAGTAAGTAAATAATTGAAAATATACCTGAAAAGTTATGTGGGCTTCTCACATTAAAAGCCAACAATAATAGCCAAGGACATCTTCCTCCTTTCCAAAAGGTTGAAAAACTTTTATGAGAAATCCCGATGTCATTCAATTACCTTTGTCTTTACTCCTAAGGTTAACTTCGCGAGATGCACACTTGATGACACATTCGTATTGAGGAAATCTTCCAGATTTTACTTTGCTTCTCATCAATGGTTGATTCATCATAAAGCGAAGATATTCTATCAATCCCCATGATCACAGGCTGAAACAATATCAATATGAGATCAAATTACAATAAATTGAGTCATTCAAAGCAAAAGTGGATTAATCCACATTATGGCCAATATTGCGTTAACTACGGGAATTTACATAAAACTTAAAAAGAATTTATGTGATTCTTAAATTCAACTGCGAACTAAAACTGAGCAAACAATGTTAGGGCATCTTGCGGGTATGCTCACTTTCGCTTTGAATGTCTCGATTGTGAAATAATTATTCATTTTCAATAATCGAACTTCTTTAAAATTTTCACTCTTATGTTTTTAAAATGGCCGCCAAATAGTGAAATAAGATCAGCTACAATTATTATAAAAAAAATAGGAATTAAATGTAAGTTTACTAATACAACTTCAATTTAAAGCAGTGCGGAGATAGAATTTATTACGACGTATTTAGAAATCCACAAAAGCTATGAGGGCTTAAAATTTTGCGACGTAGGTACCACGCCCATACGCACTTTGCAAATTTGTTTGAAACACCGAAAATACACGGGATCACTCTATTTTTTTTATTGAAACTAAATTATAAATATAAAACTTTGATTTCAGTAATGTTTAACCTGATAAAACTAAAAAAAATAACTGATAATAAGAAAACCCGATCATGTAAAAAAAACAACGGCGTTTTAACCGGAAAAAATAATAGGTATTATAATTATCACTTTTACGTAGTTTTGAATACATTAATGTCACAATAATTTCAATAGCAAACATCCACGAATTATACACATTCTAGCAGTAAGACAACGCCTTGGTCATCTTACTGGCGAACTCGGAAGCCCTGACGGCCGGAGGGAGTAAAGGGTTGCGTAGGTCGCACTTTGCGAACTTTGTTCCAACATAAATAAATATGCAATGCCATCTTACGGCGTAACAAAAAATATCTCAAATGAAAGTTCAATTGACTATCTTTGTATCCAAACACATTTCATGCACAATAACTTCTATCTAACTAGTTTTAAAGTACTTACAAAACTTCCCAAACAATTGCACAACCTATCCCTGCTACGCCCTCAAACGGAAAGGACGCTAGAGAGGATGAGGAAGCGTAGCTCGTGTTTGAGATATCCTCGGAAAGCGGAAATAGTACTATTGTTTTGTTGAAATTTTCTAGAAAAAATATGAATTAATCTATGGTTTAACAGGTAAAAGAAGAACAATTCTAAATAAATGATAATAATTCTACTATCAAGGTAAGTGCATAAATGAGAATAATTTTAATTTGATTCAAATGATTTTTTCTATTGTAGGTATAATAAATATCGATTAATTATGGTCAATAAAGATTTATTTATTATTATTAATGTCGAGTGATAAAAAAATCATAGTCGATCTTCATAAAAATATGGGTCATTATTATCTACTTTAGATGAACGCGAATGAAAATACTAAACCAGTGGCAAAAAATACTCACTGAGCTATTCAATAGTTCGATCGATCGATTGAAGAAGAAATTTTAATTCGTAAAACAAATCGAGTATTCATTATTATTTTTTAATGAATTGTTTAAGTATAAAATTCTTTCATGTAGATAATTTATTCTTACATTGAAAAAATAGTAGCTTGTTTTGAGAAATTTCATTTCTTTCATAAAAAGATGTCTTCTTGGATCGAGAATACATGTTTACTTGTTTTGAGAATTTTAATTTCTTGAACGGAAATTTGTTTTCTTTTTTTGAGAATTTTAATTCTTCAATAACGATATGTCCTCTTAAGTCAAGAAAAAAATATCTTGTTTTGAGAATTATAATTTTTTCACGAAGATGAAAATCTTCTAAGATTGAGAAAATAATTGTTTCGTTATATACTTACAAAATTTTAGTTTCTTAACTCAAAGCAAATTCTCTTGACCCATGATGTTTTTATTTCTGTGTATATTTATTTGCAAACCTAAATACATCCTCTCATTAAACTATACGGTAGTATCGCAAATATGGAATAAGTCGACAGTGGGATACGAACTCGTGATCCCCCAATCCAAAATTACTATCCGGGTGCCGACCTCCTTACTTTATATTCATAATATTTTTTTTTAGTTTTATATACACGTTATGATAGATAAAATGCAGTTCGTTTTAAATATTATACTGCCTGACAATTTATTTTCAAACTATTTTTTCGCCAAAATACTGTCAACTAAATTATTATTATTTTTATTATTGGACAACATTTAAGTGCCAAAGAACCTCGAGGACACTGTACAATTCATAAATTCTAGGACATTACATCCACGTCACAGTATAAATAGAAATTACATTTTATGTTGTATTACATTGAATATTTTGGATATATAATATATTAAATAGTTGTATGGTCGCACAAACTGTACAAGTGGTCGCTCACATTAATTTAGTCGCTCAGTTAGTAATTCTGTATCTTCATTTCGGTATTTTTGCAACATAGGTACAATTTGAATTCAGTCACTTGAATTCATTCACACTATCCTATGACTATTCGTCTCAAATTATTAAAGTTATCAAAAAACTTGACGTAAAAGAAACTAAAAAAATCCCACGTCAGTATAAGACAATTTACATCTAAAATTCAGCGATGAGGCTTGCAACCCTATTTAATTTTCCCACTTTCAGGATTCCTTTTGACACAATCTTAATCTGGCTTCGATCTTAATCATACGATGTGCGAAGGGACTATAGTCAAAAAGACTCCCAGGGGTTCACGAGAGACTCGACGGGGGTCTACGTATGCGTGACTAAAAATTGGAGGATCTAGGGTCGTAAGCGGGGGTCCACGAATCCATAAATAAAGTATGGGACATTCGGTAAAAGTACCAGATACTTAATATGATTCGAGTAAATATTCTTTAAGAAAACCTAGGAGTTTTTGAAATATTTCGAATTCCTATACCATTTCGAAAATTTAGCGACGGAGGGGTAGAAATGCAGGGGGTCCACCGGAAATAGCAAAATTTTGAAAGTGGGCTGTAAGAAAAAAAGTTTGGAAGCCTCTGATTTAGAGTTTAAAATAAAACTCTTCGCAGTATTATTAAATAATCATTTGTATCGAATGTCATTGGACGTAAATTATACTTTGCCTCAAATAAAAATATCGTGAAATGCTTCAAATAAGCCAAATCAGAGGTGAAAAATTAATAGATTAATGAGCTCATTAACTTCAGTTAAAACTATAATTAACATTTGAGTTAACTCTTAGTTATATTAATTGTTCCACGAGCTGTAAAAAGCAGGTGTTCGAAAAACATCAGTTATAATATATTTTCATCTTCAATGCAGCAGTGGTGAACTATGTCACTCATTATGAATGTCTTATTTTTTACGGGCGTGGAGAAGACAATCTGCATCTTTATTACTTGCAGTACGTCCGTTAGCTAACCAAGTGTAGTATTGTATCAAAAAACTTATGATAAAACAAAGTTCTAGATTTTTTGCGTGTCTAATGATTTAAGTTATCCGAGTATGGACATAGAGTTTGTGACGTTCTCAAAGACATATTTTTGTTTCCTCCACCTCTTCTTCTGGTGTTGGTATTAATTAATTATAAGAACTGTCAACAGTAGAAATAAATTGATCAATGACAAGGCAATTATCATAACGATACTTATAAATACTATTAGGCTTTTAGGAAAAAGAAAACATTCTACTACATTTGCCTATATACCAACATTATGAACTCTGGGACGTCAACGAAACTTTACAGGATTATTCTTGAGTAGTGGTCTTGAACGTCATTGTGCAAAATTGGTAGAGCTTCCCACAAAAATCGGTATATTTGTACCCAGATTCGGTATAAATGTCAACCGACATAATACGAATCTTGCTTTCGGTAGGACACGGACCATTTCGGTAAAAATACCGAAAATCGGTAGGCTCGAGATCACTACTCTTGAGTCATGATATGATGGGAAAAAAATAGGTGCATGCTGTCCATTGGTACTCTCAAAATTCACTTCATTGCATCTCTTTAATGGTACTTTATTTAACATGTAATCAAAAATTATTTGACAATTAGAACGCGTTAACTAAATTACAAGCACATTTAGTAATATTTAAATTAAGATGATTATCTTCACAATACAAATACAAGCGTTCCAAATTTACATGCATGTTCTCAGCATCCCTCAAAATATTCACCCTGTTAAAATTTTTAATATCATTGGCAGACACAAGAAATTCAAGTGGGAAGTGGGAGCAAGTGGGGAACATTGTCACTCAATAGATGTCACGCCGTGATTGAGATAGTCACGGACAGCGCCATATTCATTATTTGTACAATGTATATTATTATAAAGTATAGCTTAAAATTTCTTTCCTGGTTGGTCGGCAGTTCAAAACCAATATCCAACCATAAAAAAACAACTGTGATAGGTAAACGTACTAGCGTGGACATACCCATTTTTTTCAAGGGAGAGGGAGGGGGGCAAGAATTAAGTTTTTTTTATTGTAACAACTTTTCAACGTGTGGGGTTTTTTTAGTCACGATTTATGTAAAATAATATATATATATAGGTATACCTACACGCAAAATTTCTACTCCCCCGCCACAAAATTTTAAATGTTGTACCTATAGGAAGTTCAGAGGATCACACAATCTCCTCGTTATTGTTACTACTAGAACCACCTTATATTTAGTCTGACTTCTAATGGGGAGAGTTCGTCGATTTTTGCCTACTTATCTACTTTTCAAGATACTATAGGAAGAGGCAGCTGCTTCCCTGTAATTCCTAGGTACTAATTTTTTTTTAAAAAATCGGTGGAGGAATCCCCCCAGAAAAAGTAGCAGATTTAATTAATTGTAAGTAATATTTTATTCTGCACTATATATATATATAATAATATATACAGTATTTCCCTCAAATGGGGCAGCCAGCGTATAATAAATATACACGATTATATAATCCCCTCATAATCTATAAGTAATTATAGTTTTAACTGAAGTTAATGAGGTCATTAATCCATTAATTTTTCATCTCTGATTTGACTTGTTTGAAGCATGATATTTTTATTGAAGGAAAAGTATAATTTACGTCCAATGACATTCGATAAAAATGATTTCATAATACTGCGAAGAGATTAAATCTGAACTCTAAATGAATGTCACCAGGTGGAAATATTAAATAAATAATGGAAATTATTCTAAATAAAATGTTTATTTTAGATTTGATAGCATAAAATGGACATACATATGTGACAGCTACATAAAAGTTAGAGATGTATTTAAGATCAACACAATATAGACAGTTAATCGAATCACCGATCTGCGATCAACAATGATTCAAAATCTTTTACAAAACTCAGCTTGTGGAAAAAACTTTGTACTTCACTTTATCTTTGCACAAGAATGCTTTTCATTTGATTATTTTAGCGCAAAAATGGTGGAAAATGGTTGTTTTAATGTTAAAAATGAGTAAAATGTTCATCTGTGAGTCAGTAAATTTCGCGAGCTATGTTATCTGATTGGATCATTACAGAGTCATTTATCCCTGCCCTATTGTAACATTGACAGAAGTTGACAGCTGATAAATCAGAGTGGCCATATAAAAAAATACTATATCATTTAGGTTATTAATTTTGATTAAATTGTCATTGTTTTGGATATTACAAAATAATAGCTTTTGTCAATATTATTGAATGATAAAAATGAAAACATTTTCACGAAACGCATATTGATTTACACGAAATATTTTGCATAATTTGCATTACAAGCAATTTTACGATTGAGGGAGGTTTTCTTGATATAGCAACACCAAATTTCCCCTCGCCCTTGGGTTGTTTTCATTTGTGTGTCGTATTATTTTGTGTGGCTAAATGAAATATTATAATTTTAAAAGCAATATTGTTATATGACAAAAAGGGTGAATTTAAAATGAAAGCTATTTGTGTTTTGTCATTAGTGTACTATTTGTTTGGTAATATCATCGCAGAAGATTCTACTAATCCACCCCCCACTTTGACTTCAGTTGAGAGTACAAGTGCGACGGCGGAGGAAGGTAAATAAAATAAAATCACATACAAAATTAATTAATGAAATAATTTATTCCTTCTACAGGGTATTGAATAAAAGATATTGATTGTTTATCGCACTGTATTATTCTAAATATTGATGTTTTTAGTTATTCATAGTGAAAATGATACAATTTTAGGAATCTATAATTTTCGAAGCATATTGATTACTGAAAAAATGTAATCTCTTTGTCTTGAGATGTCTGATTTGCTTCGAAACTTTGAGGTTTTACGTTGACATAAGTTATTTAATTAGTGTGTCATAATTGAACTCAATATAAATACAATAAAATAACATATTGAATTTATAATCTTTTTTGTTTATTTATGGAGCTCCAGTGCTTGCGAAAAAATCTTTTGTTATTATTCGATTCAGGCATAATTTCTATTCTTCTGTATTTTTAAAATGTTTTTTTGTTTATACTAGAAAGATACCCTGTTATTTTCTGCAAGTTTACAAATGTCCTATAAATGCCAGATATTCCTAAAACGTTATATATCAGTGCCCAGATTCAATGTTATTAATTTTGGTAATTTTTTTTCACAAATATTTAACTGAATATTCATAGTTTTGCTGGTAACACATTAGTCAATCCAATACAATGAAAATCCATCTCCATCCTTGAGTAACTCATTGAAAAAAAACTGATTTAGCATCAATAACACTTCAAGTATAAATAGAAATGTGCAGTTGTCTCAGTTTCAATCCAAAAAGCTTTGTCTGTCATCTCCAAAAGCTTTGTCTGTCTCAGTGTGCGCCTGTTCAACAAGCTGCCTGAAGAAATAAAGTCCGTGAAGGATGAGAAAAAATTTCGAGGAGTAGTGAAGTTGTACCTCGTTGAAAAAGTTTTTTATTGTGTCGACGAAATGCTGAATTGAACCATATACATTCATTTCAGCATGGAAATAATTTCCTGATGTTTTTTTGTTGTTTTTATTTGATCTATGATGATTGATGATGGAATCTGTATTGAATACTGTTTGACGAAATGCTAACAGAGCCCTTTACACTCTGCTTAGCAATGATATTGTGTTTTGATCTATGATTCTGTATTTTTTTTTTTATTTTTTTTGTATATAATCTATTGTATGATCCTGTCTTCTATAAATTGACGAGTCCAAGTACCAAAAACTTTGGTCTAAGGACTATAAACAAAAAAAAAAAAATGTTCTCGGATCAATGTGTCTTTGCATGTGAACAAGAAGACATTAAACATTTTGAATTTAACGGAGAATAATTCCATTCTCAATAATGTCTTATTTTTTATCCCACAGAGGTATAATTTTATCGATTGTTTAGTTCCATTATCCAAAAACTGATTGTGATAAAAAATCTAAATATTTAACAGTAGGTATAAGCACATTTTATTTTGAGATTTTGGTCAAAGAAGATTATTGAAAGTTTCAAGTTGTTGTATAATGTATTTATAATATTTACTTATTTATTTTTTAGATCAATTCAAATGTTCTGTACCTGATATGATAGTGAATGGATCAGATTTAGACAAGACATTGTTTCAATCTGATTTTACATCAGTTTCAGAGGTAAAGAATTTGAATTTTTATGGATAAATTACTATTTTTGATTGCTACTGACTTACATTATCCCTACTAACTTTGTATTTGATAAAGTTTTTTCACTTCACCTAAGCCTGACGATGAGAGAGTTAGCTCAAGATTAATAAAGTCACTGCAGAAGTATGGAATATTATTGCTTTATTTTGATAATTATTTTCAGATCAAATTTCCCGGTATAGTTGGTCCATTGGAAGAAAGATTAATTTGCAAAATTAAATGCATTGATGGTCAGTGGGTAGGTCCTCTATGTGCTGTCAGTGAAGGTGTGCATAAACATAATATATTTCTAAATCATGTAAAGTTCTTAGGTAATACTAGATATCAAATGTCAATATATTCTATTTGTAATCTTTCAGAGGGAAGATTTCAGCCAATTTTCAGAGAGTGTACTCTTCCAGAATTTGAACAGTCACATTTATTTCTATCGTTCAGAAACAAAAGTGTTACTGTAAGTGTTGGAGCAATATATTAACTTTATATCTGTCTATTATCCATTTTTGCCATGTGCTCTGAGCCCGTAGACAATTTGTACTTGGCGATCGCCTACAAACGAATTTTCGTCAATAACTGCAACAATAACGCATAATTATACGGTACGTGTAGGTAGATTGTCGAAAAGTTCGCCAGTAGACGATCGCTAAGTACAAATTGTCTACGGGCTCTGTTCTTGATAAGAATCAAGAAAAGAAAAAAAGATTTATAATGTGTGACAATAGAAAAAGTGTAGATATAAATATTTTATACAAATAATGTTTTTTGATGACCTTATTATTTAATGTTTTATAAGTGTAAGTTTTTCACACTATTCTCGAAGTTTTCGATTGTCCTTAAAAAGACAAGTATTTGTTATCACCACAAATAAGATATGGTACATCTTTAATTCAGTGGTGAAGTATTTCACTTATTCTGTATATCTTGTATTTTATTGGCACAGAAAAGACAATCTGTATGTTTATTTCACGTAAATGGAGTTACTTGGAATAGATGGTGCTTTTGCGATAAACATGCCCTCTGTATATTGATTGTATTTAAATTTAAATGTATACCATCTATGGAGTTGTTTGTTAATCAATGTACAGTAAAGAATGAATAAATAAATTAATAAATAGGTGGTCTACTAGGTACCATACTTTTTGGTAGATGTTCAATGGTCAAAACATCAAAATAAAATATTAACTTTTTTTTATGTATATATTTTTAGTTTAAAATTTTTCATATTTTTCAGCCCAATACTAGATTTGCTCACAGCTCTGTGTTACAAGCTCGCTGCAAGGAAATTGGAAAATACAAATTGCTCGGTGAGAGTCTGGTGACGTGCAATAACGGAGATTGGAGTGTTAAATTTCCAACTTGTATCCCAACATCACTACTGACAAACTTTACAGGTTCTTTGACAATACATAATCGAACAAGGATAGTGTATTGTAATAATGTATCAAGCCAAACTACCCTCAAACTGAGATAATAAATATGTATGTTATAGCAAAACTGCGCTATGTCATGAAATCTCATTATTGCAAAATGACATTTTCAATACCTATAAAGTTTTTTCAACATAAGTACAATTGCAATCACGTGGAGCATCTGGTAAAGAATCGGTCTCCCACTCTTCTCCGTAAGTTGTCGAGTGTGCTGTAAAAGGGAGGTGTTGGAAAAAATTAAGACATTTTACATCTTAAATTTAGCAATGAGGTTTGCCACCCATCCTGAATGTCTTGATTGTATATTGGCATGGAGAGGACAGCTTGCATGTTTATTATATGCAGCTGGTCTGCTGGCTACCCCGCTTGTGGGATATGCCATGATAGTATAGTAGTAGTAGTAGTAGTCTTTGGTTAGCTGGAAGATATTACCTTCTGGAAATAAACCCGTCAATTGCACATGATTTATTTTATCAATAAAGTGTTTTTAATTATCAAAAAATTGGATAAGGTTGTATCTTAAAATTTTCGTGGAAAAAACTTGTAGTAAGTAAATAATAGAATTTTGAAAAAAAAATCACAATTAAAAGAGGCCATTTCATTTTTATGAAACCAGCCGTTAATTTTCGTTTTTCTAATATGTTGCTTGACACATTATTTAATAACACGATCCAAATGTCAATCAACCAGTTTCACATGCCGATCGTAATGGACATGTATAAAAAAATATTGCCTCTCACATGTCTAAAATAGTATTCTTTCAATTTCACAAACAAGACACGATAACTGAAAGTAAATTGTGATGCATTTTATTTTAAAGCGTTCTTATTTTGAATTGCTGGTTTATGGAACTGGTTGATACATTTATGGCCGGTTTGAATAATCTATCTATCCACTACTGTCAATTGAAATCTATTGTGTTATATATTTTAAATCATACATTTCAATCGACAGTCACGGATAGATAGGTTATTGAAACCGGCCACTAAAAAAATATACGTTTTAAACCATGTTTGTGCATTGCGAATGTTTGAATCAAAATAATCTCATTTTGTATATAAGTTAATCTCGCCACTGCATATCATCACATTTGTTTCATGTAAATTGATTTGTTGATTTTGCTATGTAACTGATGATGTGCAAAAAGAAAAAAATAAACAAATATATAGTGTCAATGCGATTTATGACATTTTTATAACAAAAATGTTTTTTTTCCCATGGCAGTCCAGTGGAGACATCAATAAAGAATACATTCCCCAATTCATTTTTATGAGTTTTCTAGAACGTCCCTTAAAAAATATTAAACATCTATGATTCATTGGCCGGCCAGCCCTTCAGGCTGCCCACTATAGCGCCTCGGGTGTGGACAAGATTTTTTAAGTGTAGAATTTCGGATAAATGGAAGTCCCCAGACTTCTGCGGTATCCGGGTGGATGATGGGTCCTTCAATGTATCTACAATTCAGTAGTTATGAAGTTTTTGCCACCCATCCTGAATGTCTTAACTTTTATTGGCATGGAGATGACAACTTGGTTGTTTATTTGTACACCGTTAGTCTGCTGGATTCATTTGTGAGAAGATGGTCTAAATTAAAATGTGTTTTTTTTTTATTATTTTTTAGAAGATGCTCCCCCTACTATTCTCGTCAACATTCCTTCTGGGTCAGCTTCTGTTGAACCCAGTGGAGAATTGTTTGTTTATCCTGAATCTACAATTCATTTGGATTGTATTGTTGTACGTGGTCTGGGAAATCCTGAATGGAGTTCAACAACAAATTTTCAACGTCATACCATTGGTAAGCTAATAAATCTTATATAGAAATTGTGTTCTGTTCTTATACAATAAAATAAAATAAATAAAAATAAAAGAAGTATGGAGTTTAAAAAAGGTTCAGGTATTAAAATTCCTTGTATAAATTCAAATTTGCTGTGAACAGACAGCTGGATGAGAACGTCAATCATCAATCATCAACCTAAAATCTTAGATCTTTCGGCGACAATTCGGAGCATTCTCCGAAGAAATATTCGAACCTTTGTTACGCATGGACAGGTAACGAAGGCATTGCTCCGAATTGTCGCCGAAAGATTTAAGATTTTTGCTTGATGATTGACGTTCGCATTCATTTGTCTGTACGCCGCCATTGAATAATCTCAGGATCAAATAAATCGTGTAAATTGTTTTTTTTTATTTCAGATTGGTCGGAGGAACTCTTGGAGAAGGATTCTCATTACAGACTGATATTAAATCAGTTGAAGCCACAAGATTCTGGAATATATACTTGTGCTACTGCACTCGGTGTTACTAATAGTATTGTTATTCAAGTTGTTAGTGAGTATCTTGCCTATCAAATTATTTATGTATTGTGAGAAAGCGAGGATGTATGAGAAGAAAGGTGTTAATTAAAAATAACTGATGATTGTTGATGAATATTTTCAGCTATGCATTGTGATCCTATTGAACTAAATGATACAAATTTAATCCAATACACTGAAGGCACTAATCTTGGACAGGCCATTCGTTTCTCTTGCCCAGTTGGTTTTACATTGGAAGGTGAAGCTAATGCCACATGTCAAGGATCTGGTAAAGAATTTTACATTTATTAACTTTTTTAACATTTACCAATTTACATTTTTTTTATATTTATTACATTTTCACATTTTTTTACATTTTTATGTGTTGTAGCATTTGAAGTCTTCCTGTATCTTTTTATTTAATGAACTACCTCAAATTCTTGTTTACATATTAGTTTGGTAAGAAAGGGATCTTAATTGGTTTGCTCATTGTTGTTTTTTAATGTTAGTACTTATTGTTTCAACTGTTTGATCCATACAGAATAAATAAAATAAAATAAAAGGAAGGGTTAATTATTTTTAAATTTTTATTTATTTATTTATTTAATTTAACATAACAATTAATACGTACAGATAAAACAATACATATACTATTTGATAAAAACTTAATTCTAAACATCCTCCTTATAGAGACCAGTCTCGTGTAAAGGAGGGTATGTTGTCATTACCTATTTTATATATCTTCAGTAGATTCTTGAAACCTCCAAGGTGTATTTATTTACCTTTTACAAGAGATAAAAAAAGATTTCTATATCCTATATAAGTAAATGCATTATAAAAATAATATTTGGTTATTCTTTGTAGGTAATTGGTCTGCTAGTATTCCTAAATGTGTGAGAATTGTGTGTCCCCGTCTCTGGTGGGCTAGTTCCGCATTGGAATTAGTAGAACATAATGCAAGCTACGGAGGGCGTGCTGTATTCAGATGTTCTTGGGGTTATATTCTGAGTGGTGAACCAATTATCAGATGTGATCATAATGGAAAATGGACAGACCCACCTCCAACCTGTATTGGTAACTGTGAAATTATTTTTGTACAAAGTTATTACTTAAGATTTTGTATAGTATTTATCTATTTATTTTATTCTTCACTGTACATTGGTTACAATATTTCAAATCTATACAAAATATCAGTTATACAATTCAATATACAAAAGATGAGTTTATCGCTAGAATGCCATGTCTTCCAACTAACCCAGACTGTACTACAACAAAGATCATTAAAGTTATTTTGACACATCTAAATAGATTGTTAAAGAATGGGTGTAAAAACACATGGACACCTGAGAATCATGTGGTTTAATTTCTCTAGTACATCAGCAAGTTGAGTAAGAGAAATAGGTATGCTTGCATGAGAAATTGTGTGAATGTGGAGGAAGCGAAAGAAGTACGAGGCATGTTTTTTAAGTAAGTACCGTTTTGCGATTCCGCCGCCGCAGCGCTACGGTCGGCGTTCCGCGCATGCGCGCTGGTTACCTACATCTCTTGTCTACGCACTGACGTCATTACAGTCTGATTCTTCATTGTATACGTTGTTTAATGAGTGTTTAAGATGCCTCCGACAATCGTGAGTCCCGCCGATTGTGAAGTACGGGCTGTTATACGATTTCTTAGTGCTAAAGGCGTAAAACCGATCGATATTCATCGTGAGATCTGTGAAGTTTACGGACAAAACATTATGAGTGATGGAATGGTAAGGAAATGGGTGAGAGCATTTAAAGCAGGGATGTTGCGAATATTCGCATCCGCATCCGCAAATGCGGAGCTTCCGCATGTATTTGGACATCTGCATCCGCATCCGCATCCGCAATAATCGATGCGGATGTTCATGCGGATGCGGATGTAAGACAATTTGCGACAAGAAAGAAATGAGGCGGGGCCGTCGAAAGGCGCGTGCCGTTTGCACTTGACATTAACCAATGGAAACGAAAATAATGATGACAAGATCCGACGCATTTTTATTTTTGCCGGTTTTATTTTATTTTTGCAAATAACAAAGAAGAAAAGAAATATTTCGCCAAAAAATCCATATTATTGTAGCAAAAATTTCGTCACATATTTGACAGTTGGGCCTACCAACTAAGATAGTTCCTACTTTTTTTCTATAACATGTTAAACATCCGCATTCGCATCCGCATCCGCGGATGTGAGCCTTCAAAAATCCGCATCCGCATTCACATCCGCGGATGTGTAAAAATCGACATCCGCAACATCCCTGATTTAAAGATGGCCGCACAAATGTGCATGATGAAGGCCACACAAATGTGGCTAATCGGACCAAAGATCTCATCAAATCTTTTAAATGGGAAACTCTAGATCATCCTCCACATAGCCCTGATCTGGCGCCCAGCGACTACCATTTGTTCCTGCACTTGAAGAAACACCTGGGTGGTCAGCGTCTTCAAGACGATAACGAAGTCAAAACAGTTGTGATACAGTGGTTAACAAGTCAGGCGGCAGAATCTTATGAGGAGGGTATTCAAAAACTGGTGCCACATTATGACAAGTGCCTCAATATTCACGGAAATTATGTAAAAAAGTAGATTAAGGTACAGGCTTTCATGTAAAAATAAAATTATTGCGATATCTTTGCACGTCTTTTTTTAATTCCAAAACGGTACTTACTTAAAAACATGCCTCGTATAATAGTAAAAAGTAAGTAAGAAAAATGAATAATCTCCTCCAATACCAGTGTTACACATGCACTGTCTGAGGTGATTTGTGAATTATCTTGAATATCTATCTATGTAGAGATAGATCTATATGGTGTTCTATCCTCTCTCCAACCCCGCTTAGGAGTACGACTCAAGAGTATAGTAGTAGAAGTAGTGGTATACATGAAATAATTTTTCTTTTCTTGATACCTTTATATTGATTACAAGTTATTAATATATTAAATACATTTTAGCTGTCCAGTGCCCACCGCCATTGCTACCTGTGAATGGGAATCTGGCTGAATGGGTTACACCTCCGAAGAGCAATATGTACGGAGTGGGTGATTTAGTGCAGTATAGTTGTAAGAAACCTTATATATTACAAGGAGAAGCTTCTATAGTTTGTACAGAAACTGGTTATTGGTCTCATCCGCCACCATTTTGTGTTGTCGGTCCCAATAATGAAACAGTCACATAAATAATATATCATATATAGGAAGATATAAAAGAAATATTGGAAGTCCTCAAAAGAGATGAGCGGATGACATCATCCAAATGTTAGGAAAAAAGTTGGTTTATGTTGCTTAGGACTGAGAAAAATGGAAAAGTTTAGAAGAGGCCTATATTCAGCGGTGGAGAGACGAAGGTTAGCAGTGAGTAAGTAACTTAAATAAAAAATCTATCCGTCTATTTATACCATCACAGCATATCGTAGCCAGCTGGCTAACAACATGTAACAAACATAGAGATTGTCTTCTCTGTGCCAATTAAAAAGTAAGACTACAGTATAGGTGGTATGCTTCATTTGCGGCGTACAGACAGCTGGATGCGAACGTCAATCATCAAGCATCAAGCAAAAATCTTAAATCTTTCGGTGACAATTCGGAGCATCATTCTCCGAAGAAATATTCGAATGAATGCCTTCGTTACCCCTCCATGAGACGAAACGAAGCCATTCATTCGAATATTTCTTCGGAGAATGCTCCAAATTGTTGCCGAAAGATTTAAGATTTTTGCTTGATGCTTGATGATTGACATTCGCATCCAGCTGTATGTATGCCGCAATTGATGAATTTAAAATGTTGAATGTTTATTAGATACAGTTATTCTACAGGTTTCCGCACTTGTGAGAAATGCGGTGATGGTATAAATATAGAGAGAGAAATAGAAAGAGTTTATTGTTCTATTTTTAAACCTATATTCATCTTTTTATTAAAAATCGTCAAAATGTCATAAGATATATTTTGTATCGGAGATGTTCTTTGTCAAAATACCCACCAATAACTAACATATGTATAAAAATATCATTAAATAGATACTTAAAAATATCAATGTTTCAAAGATAACTACTAAATACTCCAAAAATACATATCAATAGTAATATTTCATTCTGAAAATCAGCAAATTGAAACTATGTAGCACACAAAAAACTTTTTATATTCGCGTTAGTACCCATAATACAAGATTAATCTAAGTTTGGGACTAGCTCGATCTGTGTATATATTTTTTTTGTATTGGTACCTTTGTCTTTTCTGTAAATTTTCGTGTGTGCAGTAAAAAGTCATTCAGTGTTTAAGACATTTGATATATTCCATTCAGCGACACGATATGTCACTAATACAGAAAGTCTCAATTTTTGTTGGCACAGAAAAGACGACACGTGTGTTTACACTTTGCATGTTTCTCATAACACAAAATGTTTTAACCCTCATGATTTCGTGCCATTTAATTTTACATTTGTCAAGAAAATCATTGAACTTTTATTATATTTTTTACAATGATGTGTTGACAAAATAAATTTCCAGTTAATAATCCAAGATCATATGAAATTTAAATGTAAGATATTGTCGTTGTTTCTATGAAACCTCTTATGTGCTCTAAACCAAATTTTACAGGGGACTCAAAAAAAACTGTTTTAAAGTCCACAGATCAACAATGTAATCAAATTTATTATCAAATTCATGTTAGACGTTTTACATGAAATTGATAATAAATTTGATTACATTTGTTGATCTGTGGACTTTAAAACAGTTTTTTTGCGTCCCCTGTAAATATTGGTTTTTAGCACATAAGAGGTTTCATAGAACCGACGATGATGTATATTTAAAAGAAACATAGGCTTATCTTTGATGCCAAATTAGTTTTTAAGTTTTGTAACTGTTATTTGTAGGAATACTACTGATTGTTTTATCGGCTTAGCAGTGCCAAGAAGTGTCGAGCTTTCTCTTCACAGAATTTGTAAGTATTGTGTTGGTACTTCCTAAATCTGCAGTGGTCTGTTAGGAAGCCTGTTGTTGTTTTGTATATCCCAGACAACAGAATGGTTCTGGTCTCTAAAGTTGCATTCCTGCTTCTTTTTTTGCCAGCTTGTCTGTTCATTCGTTGTCCTAAATTCTGATGTGTCCGGGTATTAAAAGGAGAAAGGCACTCGTTTAGACTATATTTGTTAACACATGGGAATCAGTCAGAGAAAATTATTAACATTTTTATGACGTTTTCTTCTTCTCTTAGTAATGTTTTTTACTATTATTTATTGATTTGGCAGTAACGTTGTGGTAGTTTCTAAACATAATTAACGAATGTTTGGAGTCAAAAAACTTTACTAATACCACTAAAAATTATTATACGCGCGACCAAGGTTTCAACAGGTAACCTGTCATTCTCAAGCGCAATATTTGACTAATCTATCTAATATAATCTATTGACCTACAACCTATGTGCTAATGGTGACCGTTATGCGGGGGATGATGATTTCTCCGAATTGGGAACTGTGTAAGAAGGGGCGATTTCGAAGTTAAGCTCTTGTTCACCAGTGTATTGATGATATTAAGATTTTTATTAATTTCCAGTATCTCCAAAGAAGCGAGTCTGGGGTAGTGATTAATATAAGTGTGTAGGTACTGAGTTATGTTTTTATCAAAAGAATAGCCTTCTTCAATTACATGGTTGGCGAATTCGGAGAAATTATCATTACGTAAACACAATTCATGTTCCCTATTTCTTGTCTTAAACTTTCTGTTGAAACCTTGGTCGCGAGTATAATAATATTTAGTGGTATTAGTAAAGTTTTTTGACTCCAAACATTCGTAATTATGTTTTTTACTGTCTATATAATATTAAATGTATTTTGTATGAATTTATATATCTACCTATTAACTAAATAACTAATACACATATTTATCAAGCATTTTTCTATTATTATAACTATTTTAACAACTAATTATCAATAAGTATTAATATTGTATACAAGTATAGTATCTATGGATTTTCTCGGATAAATAATATAGAATACATCGATGCTAATTAGGATGAAGTGGTTTAAATGGTTAAAATCTTTTGAAAATTATTGCGTGTAATAAAGAGTTAAGTGAATTGAAGTGATGGTTTGGGCATGAGAATGAATGGCGAAAGAATGACAAAAGGAGAGTTGAGTTAGATTCTCAAGCTTAGCCATGATTTGAGTAAGAAAAATGACTTAGCTGGCATTTCAAATTATTTGAATGTGATGAAAGTATAATCAGTATGTAAAAATGAGTTGTTTGGTGTTTCATTCTCTCTTTCTATCTCGCGAAGTACATGGAGTTGATGATGGCTAAATATATTGTTATACATATATTCACATCCATTCTTACTCACATCCACAGAATAGCTCCTATTCCAATAGTTGTACCCGGCTAAGTTACAATTTACATCTGGCTAAAATTATTCCTGGCTTTCAATACTTAATAATGGTTCATTCCGACAACAGTTGCTATTTGAAATATTACCAAACAACGTTAATGAATTTTTTTGAACGTAATTCATATTTGAATATTATTTGTAAATGCACCAAAGTGTTTGATTCTAACCAGAGATAACGGTACTCTCATACAAGTTATTGCTTGTAAGCTAGGTCTGAGAGCATGTATTTTATTGTCGGTATTAGTATATTTACTTGATATGATACAGTTTGTACTTGTGTATATTTTATTGTTTAATATATATAATAATTCTATGTATTTTTATGAACTATGTAAATGTATTTATCACAATATTTATTGAATATCGAATGTACAAAATTATATTGAATGTTGTTATGAATAAATATAAATGAAATTTAACAATATTTTTTTAGTACTAACCCATATCTATTAGTTATGTTTAACCTTTATTATTACTAAAAAGTACAATACATGAAAAGTACAAAATTAAGACATTGTACATCTTAAATTCAGCGATGAGGTTTGCCACCCATCCTGAATGTCTTGATTTTATATTGGCACGAAGAGGACAGCTTGCATGTTTCTTACATGCAGCTGGTCTGCTGGCTATCCCACTTGTGGGATATGCCGTGATGGTATAGTATAGTAGTAGTACAATACATGGGTGAATGTAAAGACTTTCTCAGACATCTCGATTGCAGAACCATGTTTACACAATGTATTATTGGACACAATTAGAAGAAGAGGCTTATGTAAGACATTACTCTCGGTGTCCATAGACAACGATCATCAATTTCGCAACTCTAACATAATGTTAGGTTAAACAACTGAGAAACATTCAACATGTTCATTGCCTAACAGAAAATAAGTTTCCATCAAAAATTCCAGATATTTTTTTTCAAGTTTCCAATACTTACCAATTTGTGTATTTTTTACCAATTTAATTTAATTTATGTATAAAAAATTAGGTTAATTTGTTATACTCTTTGAATACTCTAGAATAAGAGACTCATGCAAATACAACGCTCGCCAACGATGTCGCGTGAACTGACGAATGCAAATGTTGAAGTGAATGATCACGTATCCGTGTAGTGGGCACCAAGCGCTAGACGCATGATACACGGATCCGTGAAGTTGGCACGCAACGTGTTAATGTAAACCATAGAAGCAACTACTTCTTTGACTTCATATCTCATTTCAGATCTGGAATTGATCTTCTATCGAAATGGCGCCGGAACCATTGAGTTCAATATTTTTCGGTTGCTAGTTTGAACAGTCAGCTGGTTCTTCAATCGAGATGCCTGATATTGGTTTTGTCATCTGCACGTTGTGTCCAAACCTAGTTACAATAGAATGAAATTTATTTTAAATTTAGAATTCTTGGTAAGTATAATTTTTGAGTAGGTACACCATAGAATAAATTGCTTTGTGAATAAGATATTGTCTTAAGCTACAATAACTCCATTTTCTGTGAGGCAAAAGTTGGAAAAATATTTAGTACTATTACTATACTATACTATCATGGCGTATCCCATAAGTGGGATAGCCAGCAGACCAGATGCATATAATAAACATGCAAGCTGTCCTCTCCGTGCCAATATAAAATCAAGACATTCAGGATGGGTGACAAACTTCATCGCTGAATTGTAAAGTGCAATCATCAAATGATATTATATAGCGCAATAATCAAATTGAATGTAAGTAGTTTATGGTGGTTTGGGCATGTAGAAAGAATGAAAGAAGATAGAATAACACAGAATATATATATGTGACATGGTTATCTGAGGATTAAATGGTTAAGCTAAGTAGATCAGATCATAAACAATGGACACATTCCGGGTACAATGGACAGTAGTAATTTAAAAAAAAAACCTTATTCACTTTTCACATTAAGCTAAAAGCTTGTGTCATGAAAGGGGAGTTTGCCTGCACCTGGTACCAAACCACAGACCCCTTGTTCAGGAGGCCAAGACTCTACCTCCAGGCTACCGACAAAATGAGGATGGAAGCAAAACGTGTTTACAAGGACACAAATAAGTAGCGCTTGATTCTGTCTACTCCGTGTGAGAAATGCCGTGATGGTATCTGTGCATGTCATTCTATTTTCATATTAGCTATGGCTAATAATAAGCAAGGGATAAATATGGGTTTTTTTTTATTTATTTAATCTCATATTCTAGAACAATTGACAATAATGTAATATGATACAATCTATATGAATAATTGACTGGTACAAGTTCATGTTGGTTCATTATGCTTAGATTATCTCACATTACATTGGGTGGAACTATAGTTAACGCCCCTTTTTATAAAATCTCTACAAGATAGCTAATAATAAATATTATTTGACTATTACACTCGGCAGATAGTAGAAGTCTCAGTAAAACCAATGTATTTTTAAAATAAAAAATGATTGTTTTATCAATCGTATTCATTTTAATACACATTTCTTTTAACAATGGTCAAGAAGTTTATATAACCGCACCACGTTTAGTTTCTCAAAATGGTAATCTTAAAATTTATCCCGGATACAACAGAAACATAAGTTTGGAAGTTTTCGGAGACGATTCGTGGATCAACATTGGAAAACATAATCTTTTGCTTGTTCTTCAAGATGTAAGTGCTTATTTTTAAAATTCTTTCAGCGATTTCATTTATTTAATCATCATGTTGACAAATATTATGTTTTGGTTATGCTATGCATTTTGATTTTCTTAATTTGAATAAAAAAAATATACACTGATTTTATTTGCTTGTGATTATACATTATATAGATTTTTCGAATCTTTCGTGGCTAACACTGTGATATTCCATATATATTATTAATTTAAAAATAAAAGAAACTTTGTATTTTCCACTTAAATAACTTTATTTATAACGTTTTCGGAACTACTTGTTCCATCATCATTAACAATACTAAACGTAAATTAATTTCAAAGACAGTCATGTTGGGGTGAAAGTGAAGGAGTGGTGGGCCGGGGGAGGAGTGGAGTAGAAAGAAACAGACAAGCCATTATATAGATCTTCTTGCACCCTTTCCTGTAAATTTTCAAGTGTCCTGTAAAAGACAGTTATTATTAAAATATTGTGAATAAGACATTTATCATCTTAAGTTAATAATTCAACAATGAAGTGCGCTGCTGAATATAATTTTTTTTATTTGTGTGAAGAGAATCACTTGTATTTTTACTATGTGCAGTTAATCTCAAGTTCGTCGGTAGTCTGGAGGTAGAGTCTCGGCCTCGTGCAGATGAGGTCCGTGGTTCAATCCCAGGTACTGGCAATCTCCCCTTTCATGACACAAGCTTTTAGCTTACTGTGAAAGGTGTATATAAGGTTGTATTTGGGTTTAAACAAGAAACCCAGATATATCTTTTAAAAAAAAATCTATCAGCTTTCCCACTTATTGGGATACTGTAATTGTATAGGAAGATAGATTATTCATTAAGATGGTAAGGATATGTAGAGAGAACATTATTTTGAGAAAGAATGATAATGGTTGGTTGGTGTAGCATTTGAGTAGTGTGCGATGATGGGAGTAATTATTTTTGGATGTATTTGCACTGTCTGTTTTGTGAATGTTACCTGGCTATATGACCAGTTTGGCTAAATTGTGGTATGATGTTTGTATCCGTGTATATTTATTTTCAGTATAATTGTAAAATATTGTACAAAAGTACTAAAAAAGACATTTAGACTGAATAAAATGAAAAAAACCCATGTTACACTTATACAAAGGTTTGCTGGAAAAGATTGCCTCCAGGTTATAAGCACGACTATTGTGTGTAGCTTTTTTACAACAATAAAGAGTATATTATTAGTGTAGTGTATTGTCTATGCCTGAGAATGTATTGTTATATAAAGTGGAACCTCTCAAAACGAGTTAAATTCGTTCCAGACTCTTACTTGTTATGCGAAACATTTTTTTCTATAGAAATCAATGTAAAATACAATAATGCGTTCCATGCCGAAAAAATAAGTATTCTTGGAGTACTTAATGATTTTTTTTTATTAATGTTTGTTCAAATAAAGTTACTTATAAAAGAGTGTAATGACTTGTAATACAATTAAGATTAGGAAAAAAAACGTACCTAAATAAAAATATGAATTTATGACAAATAATTAACCATTTTTAACAAGAAAACTTACCGTAAACGTAACCGTTTCGTAGACATTCTTGACACTCCCTTTGAAGAATCTATCTTCTTAATTTTATCTTTGTTCTTGAGAATAGTGCAGATCGTTGATGTTGACCGATAGTATGTGCGCGCTAGATATGCCACGCTCACACCTTGTTCTCGCTTTTCAATGATTTTATGTTTCATATCAACAGTTGTTTTTATTCTCTTCTGGCTGTCTTCTTTTTTTTTTCTTCGGGGACAATTTTGAGCGGATTATAATACTTTGCACATAAAAAAAAATTACTAATAATATCAATACAAATTTTGGAAGAATGGGTGATCACATGCGAAACCAAGGCGCTAACGGAGCAAGTGCTAAGATGTACTAGCGGAAGTCCCGGCTCACAAGATCACAAGTGAATGTCGTGAAAAAGGGACTTGCCCTTTCTCTGTAACTCGTTGTGCAAAACATCGCTCGTTATGGGAGCAACTTTTTCACATTTTTTTTTGCTCGTTATGCGAATTACTCGTTATGAGAGGTTCCACTGTACCTAACACTGGTTGTAGGAATTACTACTAATATATGTAGAGACCTCACTTGTACCTAGTCACAAAAAATACATCTGAGTTAAGTTAAAGTACTTTGATTTTGGTTGGCTTCTGTTTATCCAAATTATGACAAATCCATTTGTAGTAAAATTTCAGTAAAGTCAAAAAACTAACATTGATTTGTGAATATGTTTTAGATTTTTTTTTTCATGACATAGAAAATACTTTTATTTTATGAAAACCATTAAAAAAAATCATTTTTTTCAATTTATTCAATAAATAATATGTATAAAACTAACAATAACTATTACATGTAAATACCTTAAATTTAAACTATAACTATTACATGTAATTATCTTAAATTTAAAAATAATCAATACTATTCATATCTTCTATCCCCAAGCAGTAAATAAAGTTTACTGGTATCAGGGGAATAACTAGACTATTTTACCAACTTAATCAGAATAATATGATGTGATATATAATTATAAAGCAATATATTGAAATGTACATGATATGCAATATTTAACCAAGAAAACAAATTATTTTGCTTGATTTTATTAATTTACCTATATATGTATTAATAACCTAATCTCTAATTCTATGCATTTTTGTTTGCGAATATACTTAATTTAATTTGTCCGCATATTAATATATTATTTCTTTTTTTTGGAGTCGAAAAAATATAATATTCAATATGATAAAAAAAAATAATACTACAAACATACATACATACCATCACGCCGCTTCCCTCGCGAGGTAGGCAGAATGGATTGAACGCCACTTCCTTCTATCCTAACATACATCTTTCGCTTCCATCACTGTCATACAATTCCTCATGCATGCTCTCCTGTTCAGTGTGCTCAACACATGACCTTCCTGCAGGATTTGATTTAAATTATCTTGCCTTTAATCCTCAGACGTCCACGTTTCCGCGCACCATTCTTCTCAGCCAAATATATCTTCTTAGTCATTCTGTCATAATACTGTTATCATTTGTTGGCCTGTGGAATGGGGATAGGTATGTTTAAAATGTTTAGATGGAAGAAATCACTTTATAGTGAAAATCTCGCCACTTTATATAAGTTTGATTTTTTATATTGTTTTGTTTACTCTGTTATGTAATAATGATGTCTACAAAGAATAAATAAATGAAATTCTTATAACACTTCAATTCATTTGTTGGCTGATCGAAGTGCAGCTAAATTAAAATTTAATAATAATTTACAAAAAAGGGTATTTCAATTATAGTTTTCATTATTGTAGGCAATAAACGCAACACAAACTGTAAAGAGAATTTCTTCATCTTTAAGTTTATCGCAAACTTCATCTGGTACATTGCCAAGGAGACAATTGTATGGACCGCGTGGTATACTAAGGAGGCTGAACGATTTAGAAGCAGGGACAGGAAATTCAACATCGGGAGCCTACCCAGTGGGAAGGGTAAATATTAAAATAATAATTATTTATACATTATTAATAAATTAACAATGCTTGCTATCACTAGAGTGAATAATGCATTTTGAGCCATTATTAGCAATAGCAATGTGTCGTACATGACAAAAATGCTGGTGCACTGATATTATTTGGTTGCAAGCACTTAGTTTAGGATTGGACGATGCGATTACATGGCTACGGGGCCTTGAGATTCGAGTATGACGGGTTTAATCCATAAGAAGAAGAAGAAGATTGATATTATGTTGTGTTATTTTTTGTTGCTTTAAAAACAGTTTCTAATATGTCGAATATGACAAAAATGCCGGTGCACTGATATTATGTTTTGTTATTTTTTTTTTTTTTTTTTTTTTTTTTTTTTTTTTTTTTTTTTTTTTTTTTTATTTAAAAAAATGGGCAACATACAATAAAATTTTACAAAATATAACATAATTACCATTGAACATATTTCTTGTACTTGACCAGCCCATCTTTGAATTCATTATTATTATTGCCAGTACAGTACAAACACAGAAAGAAAAAAAGAAAAGAAAAGAAAAGAAAAAATAAACAAATATTTCATTCCTGTCTAAAAAATAAACAAATATTTTTTTTACTTTTTGATTTTAGCGACAGTTTCAGTTGCTGAAGACGAGAGTTAATAACTTAAGAAGGAGGGTGAATACTTTAGAACAGAGATTAAATAATCTGAGGAATATTGACGAATGTTCCTCAACTCCTTGTCAAAATGGTGGAACATGTATTGAAACTATCAAAGGATATAAATGCTTGTGTCCTGCAAATTGGGAAGTAAGTAGAAATCCATTTTCAAGACATTTTTTTAAGACGATTCAAACATCCTCACAACAACAACCTGTTGATACTATAAATAACTATTTTAATAAATTTATGTTAAAATATTAAAGGCTTGTTGCTGTTTTTATTTCTAAAATAAATTAATGTAGAATAAACTTGTTTTGTGGAGGAATTAAACTTAGAATTTTTTGATTGGAAATCTGAAACTTGACCTTCATGCTACCAACCAATACATTATTGGTCAAAATAAATCTTACTAAATAATAAAAATATGGACAATTATGAAGCATTGTTTAATGATTTGTGACTATCTAGTCAAATACCTTTTATTTTTATTGTGATTAATTTTTAAAGGTAGGTATATGTTATATTATATCTTACAAAAGACTTCCTCGATTCAGTGATGTAGTACGCCATCCATCTTAAATGTCTTACTTGTTACAATACAGAGAGGGTGACCTGTTGATCAGTTCATTATTATGCAGTGAGTCTATTGGTTGCTCCGCTTATGGCAGTTGCTGTGATGCTACAAAAATATTTCGAATATAACAAAGTCTTATAATTGAAATATATTTTGCCTAGTCCACAGACTACCCAATTGTAATCTCCTCCTCAGTTAAACTTCTTAGATCACTCATAATTTTTCACTTGTAACAATATTTACGCAATTTTTCGTAACTATACAAAAGATGCATTCCGATTATTACGAAAACAAACAGTCTTAGACCTGTCAAAAAAAGAAACCATAGACAGTAGAGTTAACCATAGGCAAAAAACTAAGGTTGACAGCCTGGTGACAGAGAAAAATGTGCGGGAAAGAACTAGGATCATGTCATTTGGGCGTGATTGCTTGAGAAAACAGATGGCACGCTTTCAACTTACTTACTTCCTATGGCCGAAAAGCCCTTGCAGGACCTTTGCCTGCAAAACACTAGGTCTCTAAGCCTTTCTATCTTGAGCAATGGAATGCCAGTCATATTTAGCACTTAGCTCCTTCAGATCTCGGTTGATGTTATCTAACAATATTTGTCTTGGTCTGACTAATTATTGTCTTCTGCCTTTGGCTATACCCTGCAGAATACCTTTACTTGCCCTTTCTTCTCTAGATCTAACGATGTGGCCAATCCATGCCAATCTTCGGGATCTGATCTCACTTGTAATGAAAGGTTGGTTAGTTGTGGAGCAAATTTTTTCATTGCTCTCTCAACAATGGTTTTAAATAACGGCTACGGATCCATAATATAATTAGAATGTTTTATTTCTAGGGTCCGGTATGTGCAACAGATGTAAATGAATGCAGTCATTTTGCTGGGACAGATCTTGGCTGTCAAAATGGTGCTACCTGTCTTAATACACCAGGCAGTTACGAATGTCGTTGTATGAATGGTTGGTTTGGTCTGCACTGTACTAAAAGATCGGGAGATTGTTCATCAGCGACAAATGAAGAAATTTGTGGACATGGAATATGTGTTCCCCAAAACAATGCGTTGGGATACAAGTGTATTTGTGATCAGGTAATTGTAAACTATTTTTTTTTCTTTTTGTAGTAACAAAATGAAGATGATTTTAATCTGAAGACAAACAGTTAAAGGAGAAGAAACTTATCTTATGGCTGTAACTTGATGAGCAGACGCCCATTTGGTTCTCTGGAATTGAATATAATGATTGATTGCAATTTGTGTTGGATTAAAAAAAATAACATTTTTTTTCCATACATGGATTAAAAAATTTGATTATTAAATTTTGTCTTTTTTGCGAGTTTTGTTTTTACAATTAACCGCCGCTGTTTGAAATTAAATATGCGAATTTATTTTTTAACCGACACATAAAGCTGTCATTGTGGTTTATAAGAACTTGATTGGATAAAGCACCCCTCGCGATAAGGAGGAGTTGCGGGTTTAAGTCTTATCCAGGGCACTACCAAATAGGGTGGTGTTGTCTTATCTAAGCCTTGTGTGAATGTTTCATTTGTTAAATTTACTAAAATAAATTTCTGATTTGATAATTTCTAATGGTTTTTATTTTAGGGATGGACAACTAAAGAAAATGCTGCCACCTGTACTCAGGATGTGAATGAATGTCAAGGGAATCATTATCCATGTTCTGTTATTCCTATGGTGCCCTGTATCAATATGCCTGGTACATTCCTCTGTGGATCTTGTCCTGCAGGTATTTATATTTTATTAAATGGGGTATATGTTATGAGTTTTTTGACAAAATTGGATGTCGGGAACTGGATTTTTTACTTACTAGAAGTGTAGATGTCTGCCTACCCCACTTGGGACATGGCGTGAGGGTATAGTATAGTATAGTTAGTTTAGAATTTAGAGACGGAATTGTTTTGTATGTAAATTATTTCAAAGATTCACACTTCTTTTCAACAATACACTGATAAAAAAATCCTTTTCGTTCAAGGTGGAAATTTTATACCAATGAAATGACATTTTGTATTTATAATGTTTTTCAGGATATACTGGCAATGGTTATTATTGTACCGATATAAATGAATGCTTAACTAACAATGGAGGCTGCAGTACTAATCCTAATGTTGAGTGTATCAATACTGTGGTGAGTGTAAAATATTTATTTACTTCCTTATTACTAAACATTATGACTTTAATCCTTGTAGGTATATATTTGCATATTCAGCGACATCATTCCTCTGCCTTCTGTAATACCTCATGCAAGGTCTCTCATGTAGCCTCCTTTACCTTGTTGTCTCATATCTTATTGATGTTCATGTGTTTAATCAAATGAAATAAATATTTGCACCTTGCTTCCCGTACTCATATTTCTGAAATCCAGTTCAACCTCATTGCCAGCAGCATAGGGCAGAAATCAGCTTTCTTCACTCAGAGTTTCCCCGATACTACCACCTTTTTTTTTTTTTTTTTTTTTTTTTTTTTTTTTTTTTTTTTTTTTTTTTTTTTTTTTTTTTTTTTTTTTTTTTAAAAAGATATATCTGGGTTTCTTATAAACCCAAATACAACCTTATACACCTTTCACACTAAGCTAAAAGCTTGTGCCGTGAAAGGGGAGTTTGCCGGCACCTGGGATCGAACCACGGACCCCATGTTTTGAAGGCCGAGACTCTACCTCCAGGCTACCGACGAACTCATTTTTCCATAACATTTCTGACCCTCTGATATCATTTTCATAAAAATGGTGTATTTAAATTTCTGGCAATTATCAAACGCCATTTTGATGTGTATCTGCCTGTAAAAATTGAAGTTTATAATTATTTCAATGCTAATTGACTCACGACAATGACCTAATAATATTTCTATCACTTTTAGGGTTCCCGTATGTGTGGTGACTGTCCTCCAGGATATCAAGGTAATGGTGTGTTTTGTACCTTCGTAGGTATCTGTCATGTCAATAATGGAGGTTGTCACACATTCGCAGATTGCTTTTCTAATCCAAGTAAGATTTTTATTATTTATTCTACATTCTGTATATAATAGAAAACATAAAATAAACAATTAATATTTAACTAAATTTAAAATAAATTTATTTTCAAAATTCAGAACCTTAATATTATTTGAGTAATGAAGTTGTTTCATATTGCCCTATGAAAATTGTACAATCTTGGTAGATCACTGACAGAGCTACAGAGATAAAAACCTTCTAATAGAGCCTTCTTAACCTTCAATAAACCTTCTTTGTGGAGAATAGAGGGGCAGCCTTTTGCATAATGTATTTGAGCCTGTCATCTATTCCTAATTTTTTGAGACTCACTTTTTTTTAAATGATAAATATAGGATTCAGAATAAACCCAAATATACCTTAGAAACCCTCACAGTATTCAAAATGCTTATATTGTAAAGGTGTAGTTGGTATGTCGGCAGCGGATGGAATGGAATCCGGGTCTCCTGATGGAAAATCCGAGGAAAATATTACTATACTGCAATCAAACTAACATTTTTTTCATTTGGAATAATCATCTTCTTGTATAATTGAAAATGTCTCTGTATAAAAATATTTTTTTAAATATCTGTGTGTTGGAGCGAAACCATCATGCGTTAAGAAACTTATGCATTAAGATTTTTTAAAAAATATATATGCATGTGAATGTTTTGTTTCAGTGATTGGTCCAACCTATGTCCAATGTCACTGTAGAGCTGGCTATACTGGCTCAGGTTATGGACCAATGGGCTGTGTTCCATCTACTGTCAGTGGTGTTCCAACTTTACCACCCAATGCAATACCAGAAGCTCATTGTGTACCAAATCCTTGTGTGCATGGAACATGTCAGATGACACCCGCTGGTAGAAAATGTGTATGTGATGTTAGATATACAGGTAACTATATGTCTTTTTATTTATATTTAGGTTATAAATATTGGCACCATTCAATGTTTCTGATGCAATAGAACTCTATAACAATGCCTTGCACCCGTTGCTGGGTATTATTGAGAGAGTGAATGGAATTGTGTTTCTTGCCGACGGTGTCATCTAAGGTGACTGTGAAGGCTGATCCTGGACAGGCACACCTTGTCACATTCAGGACAGGGCTTCTCGTTGTTTACGATGAGTCTGCGACAGGCGCGTGCCTTCCATACATGCAAATATGCAACGCATGCCCTAAAATAAGGTAATAAATCTTAAAAATTAAATACTGTAGTAGTTAGAAATTCATAAATAATCTTAAAATGATATTCTAAACTACTATATTAGACAATTTTTAAGATTTTACATTTATTGTAGAGCATGCATTGCATATTTGCATGTATGGAAGGCACGCCGCTGGTCTGCGAGTTGTTTGACGCTGCAGGCCGCTATAGCTATTAATGGTTTTTCGCCATTTTGCGCGGTCACCCGCCATCTTCTCCCAGTCATTTTAGGCATTAGTGTCCTTCAATAGTACTACTATCCCAGTCTATGTACATGGCATACAACTAATTTATTTGTTCTTTGCTGTACATTTTTATGATGACCAATTTTATGTATACCTACATAATATCTTCATGTTATTTAAATAAATCAATATACAGAGGCAAGTTTATGTCAAAGGGGCAATCTATTCCAAAAGAATAATTGAAATTCTGTATATAGAAATATTTGTGAAAATTTATTTATATTTTTAGGTACACTTTGTGATCAACCTAGAGACCCGTGTGTTCCCCAACCTTGTTTGAATGGAGGAACTTGTGTTGGAGATAAAGCTACTATGGGATATAGATGTGAATGTACAACTCAATACACTGGACATAACTGTGATACAAGAACATCAAGTATGTACTATATTATTAGCACTTTCTCAAAATGTAAAACATTGTCTTGATGTAATTGATCGAAGGTACTTGTTGGAAGTCCATTTCAAGATAAAATTGAAAAAAAACACAGTGTATAGTTTACTTCCAAATGACTTTTATTAACTTCGCGTACTAGTATTCGGAGACTCTCGACTCCATCATTCCACTTTTTACTAATCCCCTGATGATGGATTCGAGAGTCTCCGAATACTACTACGCGAAGTTAATAAAAGTCATTTGGAAGTTAACTATATACTGTGTTTTTGTCAATTTTATCGTAAAACATTGTATTTTTTGTAGAATTTTAGACAAGTTAGTTATATTAACAGGAAATGTGTTGATTTAATCCACTATAACTCATCATGAATTTCAGAATATTTGTATGAGAAAACGTCACAAAAATAGTCAGAAGGAGCGCAAATGTCAGATGACCTCACATTTTTTAAGTGTATACAAAATTGGGGCATCAAAAACATTACCAAATGACATTATATTAATTATATTTTAAGTTAAACATACATAAAGCTGTATATATTCTTAACATAGTTTATTTATCTACATTCTGTTTTTCTGTATATTTTTCAGCATGTGGTGGTGTTAGAGATATGTCAGAAGGTAGAATAGTGTATCCTGATAGTAATTCTACAACTTACAATCATAATTCAAGATGCGCTTGGGTTATTGTCACGCAGCAAAACAAAGTTCTCAATGTTACATTTACTAGATTCAATTTGGAAATATCTTCAGATTGCCTTTACGATTGGTTACAGGTACAGTTTTTTTTAAATTTTACAATATGCGGGAACATAACTATACAATGTGGAGTTTTGGTCAAAGTGACTTATAAAGATACTATTGTAATCTTCATTATGCTTTTTTTGATACCATATTCACCTGCTTTTAACACTCATTATAATGCTTGTGATTTGTATAGATAAAAAAAAATTCAATTTTTGTACCAAACAAAACAACGCCATTTAAAAATGAAATCATGTAACTTATAAAAAAGGTTAGAGATATTGTTAATAGCAATCGTCCACAATTATTTTTTACAGCTTTTGGCCAATGCGATCCCAGTAGGCCTAGTCAAAACACATTTTAGCTTTAAGTTTTTGTTTCATTTTCGTTCGAAAAAAGACAATGTTGTGAGAAAGTGTCAATTTTCATAGTTAAAATACACAACTTGTGTACGAAAATGGACACTTTTTTGCAATGTCGTCTCTATACGAACAAAAACGTAATGAAAACGTAACGCTAAAATGTGTTTTGACTAGGCCTACAGATATTTGATACCAAACTACAAAGATGATTTAAAATTTAATTATATAATAATAAAATGAATACTTATTTTTATTGTTAAGTGATATTAGTGAATGTAAACAGTAATAAAAAGTAATTATTTTATAATATAATTCCTAATAAAGCGTTAGAAAGTAAGTGCCGATACAATCATTGAAAACATTTGAAATTGTTTCAGATTCATGATGGTCACAATTCAGCGAGTCATTATATTGGTCGTTTCTGTGGCAATACACTGCCTATGGGAGGAAATATAATATCAACTAGAAATGTTTTATATTTATGGTTTAGATCCGATCATACTGTATCAAAGAATGGTTTTGAACTGTCGTGGACAAGTATTGATCCTATATGTGGGGAAGAAATCAATGCAACATCGCATGGTATAATAAAGTCACCTGGTTCACCTGGTAAATATCCCAACAATAGAGATTGTATGTGGATTATTAACGCACCGTTGGATAAAAGGATTCAACTACATTTTTATACAATGCAAATTGAATCATCAACGGATTGTGATCATGACTATCTTATTGTAAGTTATCTTTATTATATTTATTTTTGTTTATTTATTTATTTAAAATCATATTATTATTATTATAAAGCAAAACTACCATAAACTATAATACCCATGGGCTCAATACTATAACTAGAGAGGCAAACATCAGGAACACATAATTTAAAACCGTCAAAATTCAAGATGTATAATTCTAGTATTGAGTCCACGATAAGTAGGTATGTATGTCGAATGAGTTTGAGACTGCAGTTTAATGCAGCATCCATCTCAAGAATGGTGAAAACGGTAGGTATGCAATTATGTGTCAAGTGGGGGTAATTGTGCTCCCTCAAATTTAGTGTGGGAAAAGTATGGAAAACTGACATCAAAGTGTGGAGCAGCCTCCCTAAAAGTCAGACTAAATATATGGTGGCTCTAAAATTTTTCAAAAAAGTTTGAGAGAATGTGATACATTTCAAATATTAGTATTAAATGTATTTACAATGTGAGGGGTAGGAATTTTGAGCGTAACCTTTAAAACTGAGACTAAAAAACAAACAAATTTAATAGTATTAAAAAAAACTGCTAAGTTGGTGCTTCTCGCCTCCTACAGAAAATCCTGGGTAAGTTCATAAGTATATGTATATAATTTTATTATGTTTCAGATATACGATGGACCCACAGTGGACGGTAAAGAGTTGGCAAAGTATTGTGGATCTATTCACCCGACTCCACTTCTCATTGCTTCTCCATCTGCATTAGTTTATTTCCACTCGGACGCCTATACCAATGACTACGGATTCCAAATATCGTATGCTGTTGTTGATGGTATATAATCAAACTTTTATTAGTTATATTTATTAAACCATTGTGTCTATATTTGTGTGGTTTGGTTTCGAAACTGGACAAATCCATTTGGAATGAAATGTCAGTAGAGTCCAAGAACTAATTAGGTTTTGACTGATTTCATAATTCGATGGCATAGAGCACAGATGTGGAATGTGCAGTTTTCATAGTTTTGAGATAATCGAAGATAAGATGCCATTCCATTTAGTACTTACCACTCATAGTTTTTGTTAAATATCTCGTCAATGACACAGAGTTACGCAATAATATTCCTAACGAACATACTTCAGATGATATAGATTCACATGTATATAATAACTCATTTTCGGTAAAAACTGCACTTACCACATCTGTGCCATCAATATGATTGCTCTTTCTTAAATGTCATAACTTTTATTGACTTGAAGAGAATGCTTTGTAATCTCTTCCAAATTTTTTTTTTTATATAAATGCATAGGTACATTTTATTTATTTTTCTAGGTGAACCTGGATGTGGTGTGACATACACTCAGGATGGTGGTGAAATAGTACCTCCCAAACTAAAAGGACATTATGTGAACCACATTACATGTGAATATAAAATCATCTTGACTCCAGATACAGCAATCAAATTAACATTTTTAGAATTCAGTTTGGAATATTCATCTTCGTGTCAATTTGACAATGTCGCTGTAGGTATAATTTAGTATTTAAAATATTTTAGACAATTCTCACACAATTGTGAAGAATGCTTTTATTCATTTCATTGATAACAAATTTAACAATATCTTTAGTCATATCAGCTACGGTGGAAAGACCGAAATCTTTAATAAATAATTTTCAAAAATTAAATTTACCGGTAAATTTATACATCAAAATTTTTGAACTAGATATTTCAGGCGGGACTAGCTCGATCTACGTGAATTGTCTACACTTGCTATTATGTTATTTTCTTATATTTGTTTTTGTTTTAACTATAATATTTTAAAAATATATTGATTTATTTTATTTTAGGTTTATGATGGAGATACAAGAGAAGCACCATTGTTAGGAAAGTATTGCGGAACAAATATACCCCCAGTACTTCTGTCATCGTCCAATAAAGTACTTATTGTATTTGAATCTGATGAAACTTATACTGCAGAGGGATTCAGAATTGTATACGAGAAATGTGTGTTTATTTATTTATATTATAAACTTTGCATTATTGGTTTGATTAATTACAAAGCATATCCTCTGTGGATCCATGAAATCTCACATATGTCAATAAAAGTGTGTATCGTCGCATTAGTACCCATAATACAAGATTCATCTAGTTTGGGACTAGCTCGATCTGTGTGAATTGTCTATGTATGTTATGTTATAATAAAAAAAGGAGAAGAGATACTGATACCAAATAATTCATCTCATCAAGACACATTTACTGATGTAACAACCTTTACGCCGGGATATCCACAAGAAAGTTGTTGAAAGAAATTAATTTTCTTATGTGCTGCTTTTTCTTGGATAATTTTTCAAATCATATTTAGAAATTCAATTTTCTTCTTCTTCTCCTTGGCCAATTATTAGTCCCACATGGTAGTGGGGTCTGTCTTTCTTGTTTTGTTTTGCCACTTGGTTCTGTCGAGTGCATCCTCATGGTAAACAACGCAGCTGCGCATGTCTTGTCTCACTACTTCACGCCATTTGCGCTTTGGCCTTTCTCATGGTCTCTTGCCAGTAACCTCGATACATTGAGTTTTATTGCCTATATACTCAGGTGGTTTCCTGGCCACATGGCCATACTCTTGTATTTTATCCGAGATATCCCGCCCACCCAGATTTCCACGAATGTATGGATTTCGGATCTTATCAAATTTGATATTCAATATACTGTAGAATTTCTAGGCCACCTATGTAATGAATCAGATATGTAGAAAAGTCAACCACCAAAACAGTGTTCGTGACCTTCTGTAAATCTTGATAAATGCACATAGGAAATTTCATGAGACTATCACAGTGTGGTAGAAGTCTGAGAGACAGAGTGTGTAATAATGTCATATGTGAAGATTATGGAATGAGGGCTGGGGTAGGAACAATAATGAAAGTGATTAAACTATGATGGTTTGGTTATGTGGAAACAATAAACGAGGACATAATAACTAAAAAAAATGTACACGACTAAGAATAATGGCGCTTGGGGTCAAAGCTATCCGAGAATCAAAAAGCAAGATCGCATTATTAACCAACATGTTGAGCACAATACTAAATAGGAGAGTACGCATGATGAATTGTGTGACATTGGGGGAAGGGATAAGTGTAAGAAAAGATAAAAGAAAGTGGGGCTTGGTTATTTCTGCCTACTCCTCAAGGGAAGCTAAATGATTAGATGGTAATGAGTGTAATCTTTAAAATCTTATTTTTTTTTGTTTTCCAGTGTGTCACACTAATTTCGAAGCACCATCAGGAATAATAAAATCACCTGGTTATCCCAAAACATATCCAGATCAAATATTCTGCACATATTTAATCAATGTTCCACCAGGAAATGCTATAGTTTTGAATTTTATTGATTTTGATATTGAAGAAAGATATTTAACACATTCAAATTGCAACTATGATTATCTGAAGGTAAGTAAAAACTCTTGAATTTCTTTCTCTTCTTCCTTCGGTATTCTTTTTGGCATCGTAGGGTAGAAATAACTCCTCTTCAATCTTAAGTGGAGATTATGTTTTACAGACCTTTCACATAGAGAAATCTATTGTCGGTTTTTTAAACACCAATCAGAACCGGGTATAAAATCTTCAAGTGGTTAATCGTTTAGCATTCAGGTTAACCTCAATGATTGTTAAGGAAATACCTACTGACTATTTTACAATACTAACTTTTGGAAAATAATTAACAATGTGATAATTAATTGATATTTTAATTATTTTTTCTCTTGTTTATTGTAGTTTGTATATTATATTATTCTGCGACCGGTTTCGACAATTTCGTGTCATTTACAAGCAGATTGAAAACTGACAATCAAAATTCAATATTTGTTTATTTATTGATATAAAAAACGGCTGTTGCCTCTTATTTATAGTACAATATAATGTTCAATACAAATAACATAACATATACCTACTCTTATTACTCTTTTAATAATATATAAGAGATATTAAACATCCCTATTTATTTTTCACAATTATCACAAAAAATAAATGAGTAACAAAGTTAATTTTGTTATTAACACGTGGTTAGATGGAAGAAATCACTTTATAGTGATAATCTCGCCACTGCACATCGTCCTAGTTTTTAAAATTTCATATTATTTTGTTAACACTGTTATGTAATGATGATGTGCAAGAAGAATAAATAAATAAACAACTAACAAAGATAAACTTAGGGCTAGATTTTGCTACCAGTTAAATGTTTTGTATTGCATTTCAGATATATGATAGTGATGTGGCACTGAATACTACAGTGATTGGTCAATACTGTGGTAATAATGAAAGCAGACCTCCAGAAATAGTTTCTTCACACAATTCCTTATTTATGGAGTTTACCAGTGACTCTAGTATAGCTGGAAGTGGATTCAAAATAAATTACACAACTGTAGCAGTAGGTAAGAAAGAAAATCATATATTTACAAAAAATGCAAATGTCACCATGGCTAGTCTGAGAACAAAGTTATACTTTAATTTAAACCAATGCCATAAGCCATACAAAATAATATGTTCATTGGTACCCTATCCCGTGGAGCACCCGGTAAAGAATTGGTCCCACTCTTCTCCATAAGTTTTCGAGTGTCCTGTCTTGTAAAAGACAGGTGTTCGAAAAAATAAGACATTTTACATCTTAAATTCAGCAATGAGGTTTGCCACCAATCCTCAATGTCTTGATTTTATTTTGGCACGGAGAAGACAGCTTGCATGTTTATTATATGCAGCTGGTCTGCTGGCTACCCCACTTGTGGGATATGTCGTGATGGTATAGTATATTAGTAATACAACTACTCAGTATAATAAATAGTATTTAAATTAAAATAAAAAATTTAACACAGTAAAGATATATGTAATTAAAATTCAAAGAAATTATCAAAATTCTAAGAAAAGTGTCATAACCATTCTAACAAAAAAAAAGAGGTAATGTTAAAAATAGAGAAATATCAATGAAACTTTGTATGGGCATAGTCGAGAATTTATTTCTGCATATTCCGAGACAGAATAAAGTTGCTCTCCTTGTTCTAGCAGGCGCCTCAATTATCCTACTTTCAATTAATTCAATCAAATTAATTTTCAGAATGTGGAGCCATATTAAAAGAAATGTCTGGTACTATTGAGTATCCAGATTCATCTAAAGGTGTAAAATATGATAATTTCAAGTCTTGCAAGTGGGTTTTATCTGCACCTTCTGGCTACATCATTGAGCTTATTAAACATACATTTGATCTAGAACAAACAAATGAATGTACTGCAGACTTTGTTGAAGTATCTAGCAATGACACTGTTACGGGGGTTGGTGAAGTC
Source organism: Athripsodes cinereus (assembly GCA_947579605.1). Lineage (NCBI taxonomy): Eukaryota > Metazoa > Arthropoda > Insecta > Trichoptera > Leptoceridae > Athripsodes > Athripsodes cinereus. The sequence goes on from OX388329.1 coordinate 3,536,136, forward strand.
CTTGGAAGGTATTTATTCATTATTTATCTAGAGTTGGTTAAGAAATCATGATTATATTAAATAAATGTCTTTTTTGAGTTGAGTTGCGGGGTTTGGTGAGGGTAGGAGTAATCAATCACGACTGTTTTAATTAAACCCTTTTATTCAACATCCAACCACATTTACAATACAGTAATGCGACGACTCGACTTACTTACAAGCGTATTATAAATAAATCCCTCACGCACAACTCCACACATACACAACCATCTCGCACGACTGCGAGTTTTCAACTGTTCGACCATCCCCATTCATACTTTTTACTTCCAGGCACCCTGTTATTCTTGATCTCCTTCACACCAACATCATTGCATCTTTCATTCTCTTTCATACCCAAACTGTCACCTTTCATAGAAATATCTAACAATTATTAGCTTTTTGCATGACTGGAATATTGCTGTGGAAAATTATTCCGCATGATTTGCATATTCTGGAAATTGCAGAGGTACACAGACGTTGAATAGCTTAAAGTTGACATTAATTATTATTTCTTCTTTTTTCTATGTGAAGTTCTATATCACTCATCCTAAATGTCTTACATTGTTTGGAACAGAGAGAAAAAGTAGCATGTTCATTTTATTATTATTATTATTGGACAATATTAAAGTGTCATTTACGTGCCGAAGCACCTCAAGGACACTGTACAATTCATCAATTCTAGGACATTACATCCACGTCATATATATTATATCACTCATTCTGAATAAAAATAAACGGAGAGTATTTAAAGCGCCATCTTTGTGCCATAGCACCTCGAGGACGCTGTACATGATAATGTTTTACAATTAATTTAATTTTATTTTTGTTGTTTGAATGTCTTACATTATTTGGAACAGAGAGAAAAAGTAGCATGTACATTTCATACATCCAGTTCATTGGCTTCTCAACTTTTAGTGGTTTTTACTGGATTGCTTATAGAATGTCAATCACAAGTTTAATTTATTATCTTTGTATTGAAAATATGACATCACTTTGTCAAATAGCTAATAATACTATATTATATTCTGACTGAGTGGTTGATGATGATTGGAAGAGAGAAGTCACAGACTGAACTATTTCACACATTGGTATAGATTGAGTGAAGGATGAATGATATTAGAAATTATGTTGTTAATTATTATGTAATGTCCTTAAATCGCCTCAACACAGGCATACGCCTAGTGAGGCTATCAAATATGTTAATTATGTTATGTTAAATATGTATGTAGAATGAAAATTAATAATAAATAAATAAATAAATAAATAAAATAAAATTATATAAATGGGGTTGCTAGAAGACTAACTGAATGTAAAAACATACTCGTTGTCCTCTCTGTGTCAATAAAAAATGATTCAAATACTTCAAAATTTCTTGTATGAATTTAGATTTATGTACTACTGATGAGAATTATTGAAAACTTCAAATTATTTGAAGTTGTGATGCCAGAATTTCATTTAATTGTGATTGATTTACAGCAAAGTGTGGGAGGCATAACCTTTTTGAAATGTTAAATTGAATTTTTTGTTTTGTTTATAGATTCTGTGGTACAGAGTTCCCTGCAGTTATAACTAGCAACACAAACATGATGACTATTAGATTTGAAAGTGATGTAAATCAAGTGGCCAATGGATTCTCTTTTCACTATTTGTTTTCTGATGTTCGCAAGGGTAAGCTGGTTTTTTAAACTTCTACTTTCAATCTTTACCATTTCTTGCAAATAAAATTACTATCAAAGATAATTATTGTTGATCATTTCTATTTGCTGCGTACACACTGTGTTGGCGAAAACTATGAACGAAAGGTTCTGTCTTTGTTTTCTAGCGTTTATCAATTTTCTTCTGTCTATATAGGAAAGAAATATGAAGAAAAATAAATGTAATCTTTCTTATTTTTTTCCTGTATAGCAAAAAATAAAAATAAAAGAGAGTCATAACTCTTCGTTCTCTGAGCAGCGTGGACAAGTCTAGTGTCTATTAGTGTAACCTTTTTTGATAGTATTTTGTAAGTATTTTGGTGAACATAATATTATCAAAGTAACTTAATTGTCTGTTAACTTATTTTTGTCTGTACTCTTTAAAAAGTGTCTAATACATATATTATTTATACTCACATCAAACCTCACAAGCAGTTTTATCGAGGACATTAAACGCAGCCTGATACACTTGGTGAGTGTTTTAATAAACACTTTATAAGTTTTCAACTCACATAATCCATCAAAACCATAAGGATCATATTTGCAAATCTGATGTAAATACGTCATACCTCGTCAGATTTCAATCAGTCAACTGCCCAATCCACGCACTTACCGCTGCTACACTATAACCAATCAGCTGTTAAGAGTTTTGACCATACTCGTTCAACCAGGGTTGGCGCACATTTTTTACACATACGCAAATCTGATTTTCTCATAAATCACCACTAACCATGATGGACGTCCAGGATCTGATTAATATGGTTAAGAATGCAGCCTGTGCTTTGTCCCAACTTGTAACTGATAATAACAAGTTTACTCGAGATCATATATCTAAAATAAATCCAATCTCGATTGAGTTTATGTCGGCGATGAGCCTAGCTACTGCAAAAATTGCCAGTCAGAATACAGAGATTAAACTCTTAAAAGAAAGAATATCACAACTTGAGAATAACGCTTCCTCTGATAAGTCCTTAGACATGTGTGAGACTCTGGCGGAGTTGGCTGAACGAAATTCTCGATCCAAGAATTTAATATTATTCAACGTACCGGAAACGGATACTGGTCTGAATAGCAATGAACAAATCTCTGAGGATTTTAAACAAACTTCAAAGTTAATCAACGATGCTGATAATTTGAATAATATATCAATTAAGAAGGTTTTCCGGCTCGGCACAAGAAAGGTCGACAAGGTACGACCTCTTAAAGTGATTTTCAAGGATGATGTGGACGCAAGAGAAGTCTTTATTAATAAATTTAAATTGCCTAAGATTATAAAAATCAAACAGGACCTTACTGATATGCAAAGGTCTCACCTAAGAAATCTTTGGGATGAAGTCGAGACAAGAAGAAGAAACGGTGAGGATGATGTCGCGGTGAGGTTTTTGAATGGTACACCAAGAATTGTGAAGAACAGTAAAAAAAACTATTAAACACTCTGAATATTTACTCACAAAATATCAGAGGACTTAAAACTAAATTATCAACATTGCGTCAAAACATACCATTTATAAATCATCCCATATTTATGTTTACAGAAACTTGGCTTGACAGCACTATCGGTAACTCTGAATTAGGATTTACTTCTCATATTGTATATAGATGTGATCGATCACCCCATACAAGTAAAAAGGAAAGAGGAGGTGGTGTGCTGATAGCTGTTCACAAGAACATCCCCTCTACACCAATAAAATCTATTAATAAAAATTTGGAACAATTGTTTGTATTGTTAAAACTTAGTTGCCGCAAGATCATCATTGGTAATATCTACATTCCTCCCTCATCCAGTCCTGACATTTACAAGCTCTATTGCGATGAAATTGAACGGATCTGCTTAAAATTTCCTCAGGCGTCGCTTATTTTGTGTGGTGATTTCAACTTACCAGGAATTCTGTGGTCTCCGTGTAGTAATCTGCCCTCTACCTACGAAAATAACAATGATGGCGCTAAGGAGTTGATTGAAACGATGATTTTTTTGGGACTTTCTCAACGCAATTTTATACTCAATTCCCGTAATCGTACACTTGACTTAGTCTTCTCTAGCTGTGACTCACTGATAGTTGTGCTCTCTGGAGATGAAGTTTTGCCCGTGGATGAACATCATCCACCTCTGTTGATAAAAATGGAACTTAAGGATGCAGTTATAAACAGGGGACGTACTTTTTCGTACAATTACGACAAGGGTGACTACAATGCGGCGATAGACTTTCTTTTTGGATGCGATTGGAGTTTTCTGCAGGGTGAGGATATTGAGTTCTTAGTAGCTGTCTTTTATGGCATTTTGTACGAAGCAATCGACAGATTTATACCATACGAGGAGTATAAAATAAGTACATACCCCAAGTGGTTTTCAAATGAACTTATTAATTTAATTCTGGAAAAGAAGATTGCTCACAAATACTTTAAAGAAACCAGCGATACGAAATATTATGATACTTTCTCTGAGTTGAGAACCAGATGTAACAAGCTGAAAGCCTCGTGTTACTCAGATTTTATAAAGAAAGCTGAAAATACTACATCTGATATGAAGAGTTTATGGAAGTTCAAGAACTCACTGAGCAGAAATGACAGCGACTATCCTATGCAAATGCATCTTAATGGTGAACGAGCAAATGGTTTGCAGGAAGTTGTTAATAAATTTGCTAACTTTTTTGGTAGTGTATATGAACCGAATGTTCAAAATGTTCCCATCAATATTACTAATACTGTCAAATTTATAGATATTTCAAACTGTAGTATTTCTTGGGAAAAATTGGAAAAGAAACTGTCTCAACTTAGGCCCGTTAACTCTTCAGGTCCTGACAACGTACCACCTGTCTTTTTAAAGAAATGCGCTCCGGCTCTTGTTGTTCCACTCAATATTATATTTAATAAATCTCTTGCATCTGGCATTTTTCCATCGACGTGGAAAATTGGCAACATAGTACCCATACATAAGAAAGGTGACAACTCTAATTTATCAAATTATAGACCCATTTGCATTCAATCTGCTATAGCTAAGTTGTTTGAATCGCTCGTTCTAGATTTGGTTATGCCTTCGATACATCAAATAGCAATTACTGAACAACACGGTTTTTTGTCTGGCAGGTCAACTCTGACAAACCTTGCTATATATGAAGATTTTATATCCAAGAGCCTTGCTGAGGGCTGTCAAGTCGACAGTATTTACACGGATTTCAGCAAGGCTTTTGACAAGGTTTCACATAGCATTCTTTTGAATAAATTGTCTGGTTTGGGTGTGGGTGATCCTTTGCTTGGGTGGTTTGCAAGTTATCTAGAGGGGCGATCTCTTCGTGTTAGGTTGAAGAATTTAATTTCTGACAGTTTTACGGCAACTAGCGGTTTGCCGCAGGGTAGTCACCTTGCTCCGGCCTTGTTTTTAATATTTATTAATGATCTTGTCTCAGAATTCAAAGATATAAATTGTTTACTCTTTGCCGACGATCTTAAGGTTTTCAAAAGGATAAAAGGTATGGATGATTGCTTAGTGCTACAGGAGAACCTGGATAGATTGAATGCTTGGTGTCGGGACAATCGTCTTCTGTTAAATGCCGCTAAATGTCAATGTATTCGTTTCACTAGAAAAAAAAGGATCGTTCACTTTGACTATCGCATTGACAATGGTTTATTGGAATCAGTTAGTGAAATCCGGGATTTGGGAGTAATTTTTGACCAAAAAATATCTTTCTCAAGTCATATAACCGAGATAACGGGTAGAGCGTTGAAATCTTTAGGTTTTGTGCTTCGTACAGTTTGCGACTTTAGTAACGTTCAGGCAATTACTCTCCTATATAAGTCACTAGTACGTAGCCAATTAGAATATAACTCCCCGATTTGGTCACCGACCTATGATATTCATATCAAAAATATAGAGCGTGTCCAACACAGATTTTTAAGGTTTATAAATTATAAGCTACGCATTCCCAGGGAAGAGCTTAATTACGAGCGTTTACAGTTAGTACTAAATTTGGAAAGTTTGGCTTGCAGAAGAATCGTGAGCGATTTGTTATTTTTATTTAAAATTATAAATAATTTTTTTGACGACCCAAATTTGTTACAGCTTATTTATTTTCGTGTACCTGGGCGTAATACTAGGAATCCCGAAACTTTTTACTTTGAAAACTGTTCATCTAACTACATAAGTCATACACTATTTCCGCGATTGCATCGCTTAGGTAATGAGCATTTGTCAAACGTGGATTTACATAATACTAACCTTTCGGCCCTTCAATCATTTCTGAAAAAAACATTTGACCCTCACATTTAACTTTTATGATGTAAATTTTGTTTCTTTTTCTATTTTTTGTTTATTACCTATTGTTATATACATAGTTGATAAGAATTATATATTTATATCTATTCTAGGTGCATTTTGCACTATACTATTATTATTTTTATTTTATTTTTTTTTATTTTTTTTTCTCCGTCTACTTTATATAAATTGTTTGTAAATAATTATTTCAATGTCGTCTGTACCATTTGCACTGCGCACTGTTAACGATGGTTGCCGAACTATGCTATATGGATAGGCGCAGTGTGCGGGTACTTGGTACCTAGCATATATTATTATTATTTTATTTTTTGATATTATTAAGTTATACTTCATAGAATAGTTTTACAGAGATTTGTTGCATTTTGATTGCTAATATTGTTATAGCCTACCTACATACCTTGTATTCTTTTTTTTTGCTGTGTTCTTTGTACCATCATACCTATTATTATTATTCTTTGTATTATATTATTAGGTGCTTACTTGATTGATAACATTATTTTGCTGTGTACCTATGCATTGCTGGTGTGTTTGTGTGGGTAGATACTTTTGTTATATGTTTTCACTATCTGTTGTTTTTATTGTATTTTTTCTTTTCTATGTAAAAGGCTTATATAGCCGTTCACTGTGTAAATAAATAAATAAATAAATAAATATGTAAATGTTGTTAAGTTGAAATGACTGTTTTGATTTGCAAGAATATGAACAAATTTTTATGTTAATTAATTAACACTGTTAAAATTTTGACTAACTTTGTTTAATTAAACATTTAATAAAACAAAACATATGTAAAAACTGTTATTATATATTCCAGTATGTGGTGGAACGTTTCTTTCTGCAAGTGGTGTCATAGCTTCTCCCGGTTGGCCCAATAACTATCCCGATAAAAAGGATTGTTATTGGGTAATCAGAGCACCTGAAGGTCAACAAATTGCTTTGAATGTCTCAACGTTTGAGTTGGAGTCTCATTCTATGTGCGGGACAGACTACTTAGAAATAAGGTTAGTTTTAATTGCAGAAACCAGCTCTCCTTCTATTTTTGAGCCAATTGAGTCACATCTTTCCACAACATAAATAATACTCTGATAATTTGCGCAGGGAATGTCGTGGAAAGAGGTGACGCAATTGGCGCAGAGACGCTCTGAATGGAGGAGGCTGGTTTCTGCTCTGTGTTCGTGAGAGGAGTGTTAAGGGCGAGATGAATGTTATCATAAGAATAGTTTATTGTAAAAGAGAATTGTCGGGCAATAAATTGGAAATCTCGTGAATGAAATAAAAGAACTCATATAAATATTCTAAGCATGTAGGTATTTGTTTTGAGCTCAATATTTTGTTTAATATTCAAATTATATCTTTGATTTTGAACTTGACATGATATTTGAGTAGGTATTAACAAGATAGGTATGTTGTATATGATACACATACATATGTGAACTTCCTTTAGGAGTGCATGACACAAAGTTTCGACACATATGAATCGATTCAAGGCTTAGTTAAGAGTACTCGATTGTGTCAAAATTCATAAAAAAATAAATATTATTCTTTTTGGAAAGAAGAAAGTTTATCGACATTAGAGTATAAAGAATATCTATCTAATAAAAAAATTGTTTGAGTGGGCTGGAAAATGTTTCTTTATAGTTGCTATGATAATTTTTTTTAAAAATATACAAATATTTTAGATAAGGCTTGTCATTCATCTTAAATGATTATAGTTTTTCATGAAATCAAAAATTAATTAACTAACATCGAAAAAGTTGCCAACTTTCTTAATAACTTCATTTTTTTAAATTGTAACATTTTCCATTTTTCAACAGATGATTTCTTCGCTGTTACTAGCTTCCCCGTTCTTCCTGACTTTTTTTCAACTCCTTGGAGACTCTCTTCCTTTGACTTTCTGAAATTGACAGTAACTTATATTACATGTAAAATATTTGATTAACAGAATATCAAACTAAATTTTTTGATTAACATTGCTATTAGCCTAGCTTTAATACTTACATTACCTATATTAAATAACTGTCTTTGTTGAGTTGAGTTGTGAAGTTTGATGAGGGTAGGAGTAATCAAACACGAGTGTCATAATTAAACCATTTATTCGTGTTCGTCGGTAGCCTGGAGGTAGAGTCTCGGTCTCGTGAACAAGGGGTCCGTGGTTCGATACCAGGTGCCGGCAAACTCCCCTTTCACGACACAAGCTTTTACTAGCTTACTGTGAAAGGTGTATAAGGTTGTATTTGGGTTTATAACAAACAAAACCCAGATATATCTTTTTAAAAAAAAAAAAAAATTCAACATCCAACGACATTTACAATACAATATAAATCCCTCACGCACAACTCCACACGCACACGACCACTCAACTGTTCGGCCATCCCCAATCATACTTTCGACTTCCAGGCACCCTGCTATTCTTGATCTCCTTCACACCAACATCATTGCATCTTTCATTGTCTTCCGTACCCAAACTGTCACCTTTTATAGAAATATCTAACAATTATATTTTGTTTAATAGGAATGGTGGATTTGAAAGTTCCCCTCTTATAGGGAAGTACTGTGGAGTTAATATTCCATTGACAATCCCATCATTAACTAACTCATTGTTTCTGCATTTCCATTCGGATTATTCCAAAAAGTATGGTGGATTTTATATAACATGGGACAGCACTAGTAGAGGTAATGAATAATTATATAAAAAATATATTATACATGAGATATGAAACCCTTTCTGGATGTTTCATTATTCACCGACACAAAGAAAATAAGTTAAGTAGTAAGAAGATAACAGTTGATTTATTAGCTCTTGTGAGCGATACCGTAATTGTTGTTGAAGTTTAAATGAAACACTTCAGAGTCCGATGTTAATAAGTTTATTTAAGGATATTATTATGTGAAACAAGATTAGAAAATAGGCAAATAATTATTAAATTAATGTAGAGACACAAAAACAACAACCAGTGAAACTCAAACATTCACCATTCTCTTCTTAATACAACAATAACAATTTCACTCTTTTGAATCTAATCATAGACAAAAGTATTATGTATGATTACTCTTCAACAATTGTATATAAATATTTCTATAATTTACTTTCTTTCATTTCATTGTTTTCTGGTTTTGAGTGTCCCCCAAAAAAAGCAAGCATAAAACATTTCTGACCTTTACAATCTTCAAATCTGCAGTGAAGTTGTGAACTGTTTAATTATTAAATGCCATTAATCCATTAGTTTCCTCACATTTATACAATATATATTTTACGAATTACAGACAGAATTATATTTAGCATTCTAAAGAATTTATGATACAGTGAATGTATGTTTTTAGGCTGTGGTGGAATATTGACTAGTTCTCACGGTAGTATCACTTCACCAAACTTTCCCAACAAATATGGACACAATGCTGAATGCTTTTGGAGAATTACAACAAACGCTGGCTCGCAAATACATTTGACATTTGTCACATTGGATCTGGAGAATGTTTCTTTGTGTGTGTTTGATTATGTTGAGGTAAAGTTGATTTTATTTATTTATTTCAATTTCGTATGAGTTGTGAGTTCTGGAGAATGTTTCTTTGTGTGTGTTTGATTATGTTGAGGTAAAGTTGATTTTATTTATTTATTTCAATTTCGTATGAGTTGTGAGTTCTGGAGAATGTTTCTTTGTGTGTGTTTGATTATGTTGAGGTAAAGTTGATTTTATTTATTTATTTCAATTTCGTATGAGTTGTGAGTTCTGGAGAATATGTAAATGCGGAGGTACTCATAACAAGATATAATATATTATTGTTCACAAGATGTTATGATTCTTAAATGAACTCATGCAATATTTTTTTCATGAAATGGCTCATTTTAAAACTAATTATCTATGTTATTATTATTAATTTCTAGGAGCACCGGACAAAAAATTGGTTTCCCACTTTTTATCATAAGTTTTTGAGTGCCATGTAAAAGGCGAGTGTTGGAAAAAATTAAGACATTTTACATCTTAAATAAAATTTGCCACCCATCTTGAATGTTCTTAATTTTTGATTGGCACAAAGACAATGGCTTGACATGCAGCTGGTCTGCTGGCTACGCCACTTGTGGGATATGCCATGATGGTGGAATAGTAGATTATTATTATTATCATCATTTGTTCAGTTCAGTTCAGTTAACAAAGATCTATAGCTTCTATAATATGGGAGAGAGGATGATCCTGGCTAAATAATAATAATAATAATAATAATAAACTTTATTGCACAAAAAAATAACATATGAAAACATTCAATTTAACCATACAAAAAAAAATTTTGCTATGGGCGAGTTTATCGCAGAAGCGCGATATCTTCCAACTAACCCATAAAAGCTAAATCATGTTATACTGAGAATGTCCAATGATAGTTTGTTAAAAAGAGTACTGTTTTGTTGTTCATAAGATTTCTTATGGCCTAAATCTCCCTCTTTTCCAAACAATTGTACAAATTGGAAAAGTCGAGAGTTAAAATCTCCTATGTTTAGAAAAAGTTTGATATTATAAATATAAAAACAAGAGTCGAGATTAATTCAATTAACTGCTCTAGAAAGTTGAGATAGAAGTTTGTGGTGGAAGCAATCTAATTTTGTTAAACTGCTGCTTTTTAGAAGAAAAAAAAACATGGTTGTGTCTTTGAATTTAGATGATTTCTTCTCTTTTGTAAGTGCCCTGTCAGGTCCCTGTGCTGTCTGGAACAACTCCTCCACAACTCTCATTCCAGTTCGATCTTATATATTGCATAGCCGTGATGTTTGCCTTCTTCCAGCACCCCGGCGTCCCTCTTTTTTACCTGTCATAATCAACTGCAGAATATTGTACTATTCTTCGCGCAATATATGGCCCAGATACGAGACTTTATGCACTGTGACATCCATTAGGTGATTTATCAATGCTATAATGTTTCAAATACTTTTTATTTCAGATATATGAAGACGGAGGTACAAAACTTGGGCGATACTGTTCTTTGGATTCTGCACACAGTCCAATTATATCAAAATCAAATAATGTTTATGTTAGATTCCAAACTGATGGATTCACAGCTGGTCTTGGCTTCATGTTGAACTATAATACAAGTAATTAATTTATATATATTTTTAAATTCAACAATGAAGTATGCCACTCATCCTGGATATCTTTATTTTTAATGGTGCAGAGAGGACAGATTTGATGCATATATATGGAAAAAATAACAATTGGTTTTAGTCTTACTTAAAATAATATTGAGTAGTGACCTGGTTTCGACCCTTTAAAGTCAAATCTGTCATGAAATATGTTGCAAATGGGGAAGCCAGTAGACCAACTACATGTTATAAACCTAATTTATAAGTTCTGTATCCTCTTTCTGTGCCATAAAAAAACATTTAGCATATGCCACTCACTCCTACAATGTATCAATGCTGAATAATTAAAAATGCTAAAATTAAAATGATATAAAACTTGTAACATGTTTACTTTTGTGGAATTTCAGTTTGTAATAGAAATTTGACAGACATGAGTGGAGTTATTGAATCTCCAAATTACCCTGATAAGTACCCAGATCAAATAGAGTGTCTTTGGGTTATAAGAGCTCCAAAAGGCAATAAAATCAATATAACGTTTAGCCATTTTGATCTTGAAAGCATGGCACAGACACCAGACAGTTCGACAGTCCATTTCGACTATGTTGAGGTAAGGTATAAAGTAAATGGAAAGTTTATTATAATCATAGCCTGAGAAAGTTAACATAACATAACATAACACGTATAGACAATTCACACAGACCGAGCTAGTCCCAAACTAAGATATGAATCTTGTATTATGGGTACTAACACGGCGATACACATATACAATGCACTAAACACATATACATGTAACACCCAGACCCAGGACAATCTGAAAAAGGTCATTCTTCATTTTGCCCTGGCCGGGAATCGAACCCGGGACCTCGTGACTCAAAGGCAAGTGCGTTAGCCTCCGCGCCACACCGGTCGTCAAGTTAATTATGGGTTAGTTAATTGAAATTGCACCTTTGAACCCTAGTTCGATTGAAAGTCCATGATTCTACCATTAGGTTACTGACTTCTTAAATAAATGTATTTCTTTGATTCCAGCTGAAAGATGGTTCTGAGTTCAATAATACAAAAACTTATAGTGGACATAAGTTACCTCCTCTATACCAGTCAAATGACAATACTGTGTTTGTCAAATTCCATACAGATTACTTTCACAGATACACTGGATTCCGACTTGAATGGGTTGTTGATGGTAAGTTTTAACATTTATTCATATTCAGCAAATAAGTTAAAGCAAACTTTGTTTTTACATTGCATGATGTTTTAAATGTAAATTTGACACATGAAACTGCCACCTTATTTGGTAGTCCCAATAATATTAATATTTTATACTTTGAATTGAAATTGTCACTTAATATAAAACCAAATTGTCTATGAGTCGAGATACATTAATGCCAATTTTTAAAATGTCTTTTATTTGAACATTTCAAACAATATTACTAATATTATGCCCAGTTTACGGTCTCTAAATGCTAGAAATTACAGTGGATATTCCTAGATAACAACTGGACTCACTCAGCCATTTTCAAAATAACAAAGCACCCTGACTATTTTTTACGCCACCGTTGTTGCATATTTGATTCTCTTTCATACTTAAATTGTCACCTTTCACCAATATTATGTACCATAGACAACTATACTATACTATACCCTCACGCCATGTCCCAAGTGGGGTAGGCAGAGAGAACGGAACGCCAAACAGATCTATCTTTACACACTTCCTTCGCTTCCTCCACATTCATACAGTTCCTCATACACGCACGTCGGTTCCTCTTACTCAACACGCGGCCGTCCTTTAGAATTTGATCCACGTGATCAAGCCACGTGGTTCTCGGACGCCCGCGTTTCCTCACACCCTTTCTTTCAGATAAGTATATCCTCTTTGTCATTCTTACCTCGTTCATTCGTTCAACATGCCCAAACCACCGTAGTTTATTCACGCGCATTCTGTCCACAACACTCTTCTCGCATCCGCTCATTCTTCTAATATCCTCATTCTTCACTCTATCACGCAGCGTTTTACCAACCATTCTTCTCAACGATCGCATCTCTACTGCATTTATTCCACTTTCGTCCTTCTTCAACCACGTCCATGTCTCGCTTGCATACGTAAGTGACGGTACCAGAATGGTATTGTGCACCAGCATTTTAGCCATGTTCGACACATTGTCATTGCTGAGGTGTCTGAGGTGCTGCTGCTGGGTCGAAGTGCACCGTTTACTCTAGCACCGGCCACTTTCCTTCTTTCAATGTCCCCATCGCATCTTCCATCCCTCGTAAACATACTTCCCAAATATACATAGTGTCACACTCATATAAATAAATAACGGTTAGATTCTGTTATCTCAAGTGTGATTCTTTACGGTGCCGGCTGAGTGACTCTTAATCCACAGGGTGTGGTTGTTCGGTGCCCCTTTTGTGTTGGTGCATGCCCTGTGCGCTGTGAAGAGTTTGGAGGGAACAAATAAAGAACAGAAATATGCGGTTATGTACAGGTCTATTTTAAACTGTGATTACTAAATTATGTACAATCAATACAATGGCAATTTACTACTATTACAATACAAAGTTGATTGGCGTCTGAGAGAAAGCACCCCTATGTAGGTTTTCAATAAGAACGAGATAGGTTAAGTAACAAAAGGTAATGCAGTATAACGATGAAGTTCCTGGACTCCAGGCGAAGGCCTGGTAAAGGGTTCCCAAAGGGTTATGCGCTGAGGTCCATATGATCGATAGTGTAGATTGGACAATTATTTAAAGAGGCCTCCTCTTAGTCTCAGCAACAGGAGAACTGGGGGTTTATATGAGGCAAGTTACGTATTTACCCAACTTCCAGCAGTCAGCATGGTGGACAAACCTTGCCGATGGTTATCAATGAACTTGACCACGCCCTAAGCACTTCTCGTATTACTGTAAGTGTTCAAGAGGTCAGAGATGGTTGTCCTCAAGGAGGTCTGGATCAGGGCACTCAATTAGACACTTATGGCTTCCTTACCAGCCATTTTACACTAGGAGTCTAACTTTTCAGAATATTAATTATCAGAGAACACGGACCAACGTGTTGTTAGCACAAAGGCTGAACCGGAAGAAGAAAGAAGCGTCTGTGTCGACAGTTGAATTTGGCATTTTTTTATGTTGGTGTCCCTTACTTGCTCACAGTATGGACAACTTGAACTAAATATTCTCTGGTTTTCAAAATTTAGGCGGGGAATTTAAATCTTTTTTGACATTTAACCTATATTTTCATATGTCAGATGTTTGCATCCTGACACATTCCCCCTTCTCGGAAAAGACAAAAGAAATGAACTCAACCCCTAATGAGTTTAAGCGTGGGTGGTTTCTCTCATTTGGTTACAGGAAATCTATGGACATAAAATTCTTATCAATACAGTATTACAGAGTTCAACAATGGATCATACATTATAATAGTTACATAGTTACAATGAGCAAATTTTTCAGCTGTTAAAAAGTTTCACATGAAATGTTACCAAAATTTGATGCATTTTCTGTTATCACTCTATGCCTTATTAAATTGACCATTCACTGCCTAGTAATGTGGCAAGCATCTAGGACTTTTTCACTTGTTGGTTATTATTTTTATTTTATTTCAAAAAAAATTTCGTTGTGTTCTTCAATTTATCTTCTTTTTATTTTCTTGCGGCTGTTTTATTATTATTGGTTTGTATGGGTGATTTCTCTCAACTAAATTTTCTTTCAATATTACAAAGTTTTTCAATTTCTATTATTTTAAAATTATTCAACATTTTTGAAATTTTCTTACAATTATACATTTTTCAATTTTTTCTTAAAATTATACATTTTTTTATATTTCTTTTCTTTTATTGTCATCATTTTGACAATCCTTTCCCCCTTCCAGAAGAGAAAGAAAATTCTGATCAAAGTAACAATGGTGTTGGCTTCTCATGGTACCACGTACCAAAGCACAGCACGAAATTACATAAGCAAAACAATGAATTTTCCAACATCTTATGGTTGTTTACCAACCATCCGTGGTGATCAATAGTACAAGGTACTTTTATTGATTCAACACTAAATTTACACCAATTTTAACAATGACATATTTAACAATTTTGTAGTTGTTTATCAACCACCGTGTTGATCATTAGTACGGAGTACTTTTAATGATTCAACACTAAATTTACACAAATTTTAACAATGACATATTTAACAATTTTGTAGTTGTTTATCAACCACCGTGTTGATCATTAGTACGGAGTACTTTTAATGATTCAACACTAAATTTTTACATATTTTACACAATTACAACAATTTTCTGTAGTTGTTCAGCAACTACCGTGTTGATCAATAGTACGGAGTACTTTTAATGATTCAACACTAAATTTACACAAATTTTACAACAAATTACCTATACAAATACTGTGGTTGTTTGCCATCCACCGTGTTGATCATTGGTACAGGAGTACTTTCAATAATTCAACACTAAATTTTTACACAAGTTACAACAGTTAGAAAATCAACTACCTTGTGGTTGTTTATCAACCACCTGTGTTGATCAATAGTACGGAGTACTTTTATTGATTCAACACTAAATTTACACAATTTTTCAAATACAATTACATATACAATTATATTGTGGTTGTTGACCATCCACCGTGTTGATCATTGGTACAGGAGTACTTTCAATAATTCAACACTAAAATCTTACACAAGTTTTACAAATACAATTACATATACAATTTCTGTGGTTGTTTAGCAGCCACCGTGTTGATCAATAGTACGGAGTACTTTTAATGATTCAACACTAAATTCTTACACAATTACAAATACATATACAATTTCTGTGGTTGTTTAGCAGCCACCGTGTTGATCAATAGTACGGAGTACTTTTAATGATTCAACACTAAATTTTTACATATTTTACAAAGACATTTAAATATTTAATAATTAGACAGACAACTCTGGGAAAAACCTATTTGAGCGCCACTTGCTTTTTGTCTCCGGGTATGCAAGAAACCCAATGTTAAGAGAATGCAACATTCTTGTAAAAAAAACAAAAAAAATATGGGCTCTCAGGTAGATAGCGTAAGGCTATCGCCTCCACCCTGACAGTTTAAAAATTACAGTATTAAAGTTTTGTTTCGCTTAAGTTTTATCAACCACCTGTAGTCCCTTGATGTAACATTTCTTCGTGAAGTGATCAGTTTCATTTTAGAAATATTCATAAAAACGACAATTACGATGCTGGGTCAGCCACTTAAGACAACTGACACAGCCGCAAGTCAGGGATTGAAAAAACCAAGCAATAGAGAAAATTTAAAGAGGGATACTAAAGACTGCAGCCTGCCCCCGCAAAGCCTGCCAAGCGCGCTCCGGCGCGACTCCCCGAAGCGCCAACTCTCGGATGAGAGTTGTGGGTTTGGATGTCTTGGTATTTTGAATCAGCATGTTTTCCATTTTGTGCATTGTGAAAGGGAAAAAAAATTTCGAAAAAAAATTCGAAACGCTCGACAGCAAGAATTTTCAGAAGTAATTCTTGTCAATTGCTGATGAAAGAAAAGATTTCGGAAAAGGAAAACGCAAAAGCGTAATTTTTTCGAAAAACTTTTGAAAAAACGGAGTGACAAATTTCGAAAAAATTCGACGGCAAGAATTTTCAGAGGTAATTCTTGTCAATTACTGATGAAAGAAAAGCTTTCGGAAAAAGAAAACGCAAAAGCGGAAATTTTCCGAAAAACTTTGGAAGACGAAGTGACAATTTCGAAAAAATTCGAAATACTCGACGGCAAGAATTTTCAGAAGTAATTCTTGTCAATTGCTGATGAAAGAAAAGCTTTCGGAAAAGGAAAACGCAACAGCGGAAATTTTCCGAAAAACTTTGAAAAACGAAGTGACAAATTTCGAAAAAATTCGAAACACTCGACGGCAAGAATTTCCAGAAGTAATTCTTGTCAATTGCTGATGAAAGAAAAGCTTTCGGAAAAGGAAAACGCAAAAGCGAAACTTTTCGAAAAACTTTTTGAAAAAACGAAGTGACAAATTTCGAAAAAATTCGAAATGAGAAAACTTTCAATTTTGTGTTTCTGAATTCTCAAGATTTTCTAAAGGTGATGCAATATCTCCAAAAGTTTTAAAAGTTATGAACAGAATATTTAAAAAATTTATATTTTTATTTGTGCGCAAATGAAGTTTTTCCACTGAGCGAATTTAAATTTTCATTATTTTTTCAATTTAATTTAAGAAACAATTTGTGAAAAGAATTTAAAAGGATTGATTCAAAAAGAAATTTCAAAAATTTCCGCACAAGTTGCGAAAACCGTGTGATGTCGGCTTTACTAACTATCGTGTGATGTTGGCCTTATGATTTGACGGTTAATTTTGTTTGCACGTAAGCCAACCTTTGAAACAAACAGATTTACATCAATAATAAAACCTCTGCAACAATCCACCATAGTGGCCACAAGGAAAAACTTTTTCGCCTTCAAAAACTTCTGCACTTTTTTTGGTAGCCTAATATCCCCTTCAAGTAACTAGCGATACTGCATAGAGAAGAAGGCATATTCCCATTTCTTCCCTTCCCTTTTTGCACCAAATTTCTTTGGTGTGTGGCCGCTAAATCTAGAGTGCTCCCTCGGGGCAGCATTTCTCGCTTTAATGCGACATTAAATCCTGTTTGTGCATGTGTGTGTCGTTATGGAGATATATATCTCCAGGTACGGCACGAGGTATGTGGCGGGCGCTGCCCTTAAAAAATCCACACCGCACAACACAAACACGCCCCACGTTGGGCGCCAGTGTCACACTCATATAAATAAATAACGGTTAGATTCTGTTATCTCAAGTGTGATTCTTTACGGTGCCGGCTGAGTGACTCTTAATCCACAGGGTGTGGTTGTTCGATGCCCCTTTTGTGTTGGTGCATGCCCTGTGCGCTGTGAAGAGTTTGGAGGGAACAAATAAAGAACAGAAATATGCGGTTATGTACAGGTCTATTTTAAACTGTGATTACTAAATTATGTACAATCAATACAATGGCAATTTACTACTATTACAATACAAAGTTGATTGGCGTCTGAGAGAAAGCACCCCTATGTAGGTTTTCAATAAGAACGAGATAGGTTAAGTAACAAAAGGTAATGCAGTATAACGATGAAGTTCCTGGACTCCAGGCGAAGGCCTGGTAAAGGGTTCCCAAAGGGTTATGCGCTGAGGTCCATATGATCGATAGTGTAGATTGGACAATTATTTAAAGAGGCCTCCTCTTAGTCTCAGCAACAGGAGAACTGGGGGTTTATATGAGGCAAGTTACGTATTTACCCAACTTCCAGCAGTCAGCATGGTGGACAAACCTTGCCGATGGTTATCAATGAACTTGACCACGCCCTAAGCACTTCTCGTATTACTGTAAGTGTTCAAGAGGTCAGAGATGGTTGTCCTCAAGGAGGTCTGGATCAGGGCACTCAATTAGACACTTATGGCTTCCTTACCAGCCATTTTACACTAGGAGTCTAACTTTTCAGAATATTAATTATCAGAGAACACGGACCAACGTGTTGTTAGCACAAAGGCTGAACCGGAAGAAGAAAGAAGCGTCTGTGTCGACAGTTGAATTTGGCATTTTTTTATGTTGGTGTCCCTTACTTGCTCACAGTATGGACAACTTGAACTAAATATTCTCTGGTTTTCAAAATTTAGGCGGGGAATTTAAATCTTTTTTGACATTTAACCTATATTTTCATATGTCAGATGTTTGCATCCTGACAATACTCACTTACTTGCTCCAAACATTCGTCACCAACTTTAATCTCGCAAATCGTTTTTTCATTCTCTCTTTCAAAAACAAGAACTTTCGTCTTCATAACATTCATTTTCAAACCATTCAAATTGCAACTATCATACACACACGTAACAATCTCTTGTAAGTCCCTTTCACTCTCAGCCATTAACACCAAATCGTCTGCGTACATCAATGCATTCACCCGAAACCCATTCAGCTCGACACCAACATCCATCTCTTTCACAGGTCGCATACAGTAGTCGAAGAATAGGTTGAACAGCCACGGAGACATGACACAACCTTGCTTCACTCCTTTGGTGAGGACAAACCACTCCGAGAGAGTGTTATTTACCCTCACGCAAGCGGAGCTTCCCACGTAAAGTGAAGATATTGCGCGGATCAACCGGCTGCTCACCCCATACTCCGACAACACGCGCCACAACCTTTCACGGTCCACTCGATCATATGCTTTCTCCAGATCCACGAACGCACAAAAAAGCCTCTGGTGTTTACCCAGAAACTTCTCTATAACCATTCGCAGGGAGAAGATCTGATCGGTGCACCCTCTGCCATTCAAAAAAGCTCCTTGCGCATCCCATATCTTACACTCAGTTATCTTTCGTACTCTCTCAATCAAAATTCTACCATACAGTTTCCCTATTGAGCTCAGCAAGCTAATAGCCCGATAACTCCCGCATTCAAGTCTAGAGCCTTTCCCTTTGTACAGGGGGCAGATGATAGCCCTCCTCCAATCCTCTGGAGTAACACCTTCTCTCCAACAATCGTTGAAAAGCTCCAAACACCACGCGAGAACCCCAGGTCCACCAGACTTGATGAGCTCAACGGCAACACAATCATACCCTACAGCTTTACCGCACTTCGCTCTTCACTACAATTATTTTTATCTTTACTAAGAAAACATCAGAAAAGTTTAAAATTAACTAAGTAATGTCGTATGTCAATATAATATTTAGAAAAACAAATTTTAATTGGTTATATAGTAGTATTCATAACATAAATGTTAGTGTTGGGATATATTGAAAAGTTTCCATGAATTAATGTATTTTTATTTTTCAGGTTGTGGTGGATACCTTCGTCATCCTACCGACACGTTCACATCTCCTGGATATCCAAGCCTATATCCGCGTGACACAGAATGTCAATGGATCATTGAAGTAGATCCTGATAAATCTATAGAATTGAAAATCAATGATTTGGATACGGAACTCTATGTAGACTGTAAAATGGATGCACTAAGTATTTACAATGGACCATCTGATCAATTCCCAAATTTGTTAACTGTTTGTGGAAGACATGATGCCAACTATAGCGTGATTACATCAACTGGAAATTATCTTTTTGTGAAATTCTACTCAGATTATTCCATCTCATCACGAGGGTTTAAAGCTACATACAAAAGTGTAGATTCAAGTTAGTAACATTTTACCCATACATTTTGTATATCTATCTATTACTATATGTAATAAACACACCTTTTCGATGGCAATGAAACATGAGACATTCAGGATGGTTGTCTCATCACTGAACTGACACTAATTTATGATGTTTTATGAATACCCATCATTCACACGGCACTCGAAAGCGAAGAAAAGAGTGGGATATTCTTTTTCTTTATCAGGGACTCTATAGAATATCTATGCCATGATGGTATAGTTTTGTAACCTGTTGTTATGTTATTGCGCACCACCCAGTACTTTGTGCGAGTGTAGTGTATGCATATAAGTGATGAGATGTAAGTTATGTCTGTGGTTGTATGAGTGTACTCGTACAATCTGATATGCACGCATAGTACCCCTGATACAAATGTTTACTGATGTCACACGCTACATGCATAATTTTAATATAATATCATATTTTACGGTGCATGATGTGCATTGTGATCGGGATGTTTTCGCACTGTGCTTGGTGTGTATGTAATGATTTTGTAATGTTGTTAACATGTTTTGGCGAAAAGGCTTTCTAGCTGTCATCCCGATATATGTTCATTATAGCTATAAATCCACACATAAATATTTGAGTCGGTTCGTATGTGCGTATGTCCTCAATGGACTCTGAAATAAGGAAAGACAGAAGTAAAATAATACACTCTTTACGAGGTCTCATCTCCTGGGCAGGTTTAAGGCTAAAAACATTTTAAACATCTTATGTATTGATAAAGATATTACAATTTTAATGAGATTCCCATACATTCGCTTGACAAAATTGCCAAGCGAATGTATGAAAATCCAATATTTATAGTCAAACATTTTTCATTGTATTGAATTAATTTCAAAATGGATGTAACAATAAATAAAACAATACTGAAACTAAATAATTAGGGACTGTTTACATAATGAAACATTGTGATTGCTAATGACAAAAAATCCTGAATTATGAGAATAAAAATTGCATATTTTTGACATTTTGAGCTATTTTCATAATGGAGGATATTATGAGACCATAGAAATCCATACTGTAGAATAAGAATAGTAATATGTAAAAAATCCATAAACAATGTTAATTGATTTTTTGTATAAATAAATACAAAAGTACCTCGGTACTTAATATTTTTCTTTACTTTTCATGGCAAATCACTTGAAGATTTATGTAGGTACTACAAACTAAAAATACCAATTTTAACCCATGTATTTGCACGGTTTCTGTTTATTTAAACCCGAGCAATGCCGGGTTACAAAAGCTTGTAAATAAATAAATAGAGAAAAATTAATAATGAAGAAATGACAGTAGCTATAAATCTCTGAATTGAAGTTAGCTTTGTATCCCTGGACTAAAGTTAGCTTTATTGATATTTACAGTTGGAATACTGTGGCTACCTTCATTAGAAAATTAGTCCTGAGCTTTAAAAAACGTGAATAGCATCTCTATCATCTTACTCGTTCTTTGATATAGATAGATAAATGTATGTGTGTATAATTGAAGACGTGAAAGAGGGAAAAAATCTTAATACTGTCTAAAAGTACAATATTTATTTATTGCAGAGTGTGGAGGCAAATTTCAGAGTTTTGGCGGAGTAATCACATCACCGGATTATCCCAAAAATTACGACAATGATTTGGAGTGCTTTTACTATTTGGAAGTACCAGATTATCACACAATGAGTCTGCAGTTTACTGATTTTGATTTAAATGATATGACAGCAGATTGCAATGATTATGTGAAGGTAAATCTTCTCATGGTTTGCTTATTTTTCTTTTAAATTACTATTCCTTGAATTGGTCTGCAACAAGTCTAGTTTCCTTTTCCACTGTTCCCTGTTTTATGACAGTCTTTTCAATTCTACATAATATGTGCTACAGTGTTACATGTGTTAGAATAAGATAATGTCCATGAAACAGATAACTCCATTATTGGCTCAACCCAAACTCATTTTCTCCCCTCGAAGGCTCTGTGGTCACCCACCTTGACATAAATGGTATAGTTTTCATCCAACATACGTATATTTGTATTTATAATATTTGATTTTTCTTTCAGGTTTATGATGGAGATAGTATAACATCACCGTTATTGACAAAATATTGTGGTAGTAGGCCAACTGGTCTTATCACATCTACTACAAATAAACTAACGCTCGAGTTTAAAACAGATTCTCATATGGTCGCTAAAGGGTTTTCAGCTAATTACACTATGGTATGATGCATTTTAGTTATTTATTTCGCCGGTTCTCTCTTTGCTAATAAAAGTTAAGCATTTAGAATTTCGATGTTGTTGAAAGATATAGGTACATAATTTTTGTAATAACTTTTGAAATATATTGTAATTAATGTTGTGGGATTTCATTTTAACTGTAGAACATTTATATCAAATAAAAATTAAAGCCACTGTATTTTGTAAAAAATTATCATTTTGCAATCTTGATCAAAGCGCCCTGCTATTTAGTCATTAAATTAATGTTGTTATTGTTTCGATACATTTTTAAAATTCTTATTTATATTTTCAGCTATGTGGTGTGAAAATAGTAACATCTACCGAAGGAGTCATTTCTCGAACAAATTCCTTTTCCAAAGAGGAAGATAATTGTACATGGAATATTATATCAGAAAAACTTGGTTAGTTCTGTATATTTAGATTTATTTAAAAATATACAAGTATACTCAAGACGCATCAATCACTTACTTGCATATGATAAGAAAAATAACAAAGACATATTAAATATAAATATTTTTTGTCTATGGTTTTGGTTATGTTATAATCTCATTAAATAAAGATATTTATATGTGTTTATTTTTATAAATTTTCAGATGCCAAAGTGTCCCTTACATTTACCTTCTTGGAATTGGAGAACTCTATGAATTGCACCGAAAGCTATGTAGAGGTATATATTTTATTGGTTTTATTGTAATTTGATAATATTTGCCTGACGATTCAATGAGCAAGATTCATGGCTTATGATGGACGATAGAAAATTATGTATTTGGTGAGGTTTGGAGATAACATTTGGTATTAAAAATTACCCACAATGTTTTTTTTGTTCCAGATTCTACCTCGGTCAGCGTTACTTTTGTATAATATAATTTGTTAAAAAGTATATACAGACAATGGAAAATTACACTGTTTAAATTTTTTTAGGTTTTTGGTGGAAGTTCTCTATCATCGCCTTCGTTGGGTAAATATTGTGGATCGAAAAGTCCTTCAATGATAGTAAGCCGTGGAAATGCTCTCACTGTGCATCTCATTACAAAGTCAGTTTCGTCGTTCTCTTTCCACTACTCTGTGCTGAATAATGGTAAGTAGATGTGTATATTATATCTTTATCTACACATCTAATTTATTTATCCAATCACAGCATCTACCATGAGTGGAGTAACCAGCGGACCAAATGCATAATGTACTTAATGGACATACAGATCATATCAAAGGCATCAAACCAAAATTTTGACAAAAGTTGTTTTATGTTTTGAAGTCAATCATTTGTGTCTTTTACACATTCTGGTAAAAGGATTCAATCCACAAAAATCCAGTTTTTATAGAAAAAGCAAAATATTTTTAGCAAGGACTTAATTGCAAATACCCAATAAAGGACTCAAACAGCATAAGTTTTATTATTAATACCAAAAAAATTCATCCAGACATAATTTTACGGCGAGGAAAAAGGCATCAAACCACATAACCCCAAACATGCGACATACATATCTCATTAACATGTTGCTAAAGTTTGTCAGGACAAAGGATTTAATCAACATTTTTTTTGATTTTTTGCTTATAACTTGATAATTCCTGAATATTTTTTTTAAAATTTTTATGACATGATAAAAAAAACTACATTACAAAAAATGGTAAAATAATAATGACAAAAATTTGAAATTTTCTTTATCCTACAGTTTTTTGCTTCTCCTATAAAATTTGACGAATGTGGTTTGAAGCCTTTGTCCTGAGCACAGTCGATGTTGTAAAAAGATTTGTTGCAAGACCTTCTGAGAACCGTGTTTACACAATGTGCAAATCTAATTGAAAGAAATGAGAAAGGCATCCCAACGTTCACGAGTTGGCTCCAGGCTGACTTAAATGATCACTTTCACCAATTCTGTCACAATATACTGTCCACCAATCGAGAAACATGTCATGCAAACAATACAACAAACCATATTTTGAGGATCTTATATTTCAGATATTTAATGACACAAAAAAATAGCGAATTTCTTAACATATAGAAAAGATTTAGAATTCAATTTTTTTCCAGGGACTCTACAAAACGTAGATCCTGTTACAGTAATTGAAATCATCTCCATCATAATTTCGCCCTTCACTAATCCTCTTAGAACAGCATTGCCAGACATATGGTAATTACCGTATTTGTACGGTAATTTCATTCCCCGTACGGTAATAATTTAAACAAATTACCGTATGACTAACAAATATCCGGTATTGACAAAAACAATCATCGGTACAAATACCCGTTACATTGTAAAAAATTGTAAAAAAGGTACTGTGTGAGAAAATATTCATTAAGAAAACCGAGGAGTTTTTGAAATATTCCAAATTCTTATACCATTTCGAAAATTTGGCGACGGGGGGGGGGGGGTAGAAATACCCGTTACATTTTGAAAAGGTACTGTTGTATTTCTGATGTATACTGTAATTGTACGGTATTTTTTTCACTGAATAATTTTGGCAACACAATCTGGCAACCCTGTCTTAGAAACACAGGCTAGAAATCAGCCTCCTCTATTCAGAGCATCTCTGCGCTAATTAGTCACTTCTTCTCACAATATTCCTAGCGTTTTGATGTCATTGTCAAAAGAACGATGTATTGTATAAGAGGGGCGTCCGGGTTGTCGAAACCCTGGTAGACGAAAGAACAGCGCTCTTTTTAGCCAACTGGAAATTCTCTAAACATTCAGACCATCATTTCTTTTGTATTACACAGAGTACAGATCTTTGCTAAATGCGCAAGCACATATTATCATTATTGACATGGTCATATCACCTTTCTGAAATGCCTACCTAATTTTTAGTTATTAATAAATATTCTTTATTTCCAGCGTGTGGTGGTAATTTCAAATCAGAATCAGGTGAATTCACATCACCAATGTATCCAGACTCTTACGCATCAAATATTGGTTGTGTGTGGATTCTCAATGTGTCTCCAGGTAAATATTATTTATATGATAGTATTTATTTTCATAAAAATACAGCTAATATTTCACTTAAATTTATTGAGAGGAATCTCGAGTACTTTCGTCAATATATACCGATTGTCATTTTCAAGAGAACATTATTTTTATTATTCACATGTTTATTTCTTATATGAAAGTAATCCACAGTAGCAAAGTATTTAAAATTAATGAATTCATTTATCTATATTTGACTCATCAATTTGTTTAGAGCTATTTTATATTTATATATTCAACTGTTTTACACAAATATTATATATATTTCTCGCAAGTGGTGTTTGCCTTTTTTCAAATAAAAATGACGTCCACTTACTACTTAGTTTTGTAAAAGAAAATTGTACAAGAGGTTTTGACCACATGCTTAAAAAAAAAAGGAAAAATATTATCAACAATATTATAATTTTTTTTTTACTGTATGGCCTTAATAAGAACAGGTTAAACAATGGACCCCCTTTTGGACCAATTTTGTAAATATTTTTTTGAGTGATCTGTGTCTTTAACTCCTCATTAATGAATTTGTTTCAACTATTTCTAAGGTATTAGCATTTCTCTATCATTCTCTGAGTTCAGTTTGCAGTCATCAGAAAATTGTGAACAAGATTTTGTTGAAGTGAGAAAAGAAAATGGTGCCGGAGAGTTGATTGGTAAGTTCTTTATCTAAAAGTTTCAATTATTCATAAAAAAATAATAATAAACTTTATTGTACAAAATACATGGATACAAATAATAAGGTTACATGGTATAAACAAATAATTTTGCACAATGGGCGAGTTTATCGCAGGGACGCGATATCTTCCAACTAACCCAAAATAACATGTAGAAACACAAAAAAATGTTCCTTCCTCTTCATATTAAAGCATTTAAATGGATAGAATATGTCAACATTTCATTACTTCATATGTTTCACTTGTCTTAGTGATACTACAAATAGAAATTAGTATTATTCCGACTTTATGTGTGGTTAAAATTATTCCCCGCTCTCAATTGTTTTTGACACATTCCAGCCATAGAACAATAGCCATCATTTGAAAATTTCATATGTATTATGTTACATATAACCATATTATGAAACGCAATTTATATTGAGTACATAGATAGTGTAGTATTGAGCAGGTACGTCATAGAACAGACTTCCTAGACAAACTGCACTTGGCGATTGACTACAAATGAATTTTCGACAATAACCGCAACAATAACACTTAATTACACGATACATTATAGGTAGATTGTCGAAAAGTTCGTCAGTAGTCGATCGCTAAGTGCAGTTTGTCTACAGCCCCAAATTATTGTGTATGTAAGTTTATGTTTAACCAGAGATAAATAACTATTTTTGGTGAGTGAGAGAAAGTGTGAATGAATTATTAACATAATGTGTATTAAATTTTTAATTTATGTCATAATATTCTTATTCCAGGTGTTTACTGTGGTAATGAGTTGCCACCAACTATCTCATCATTCAAAAACTTGTGGGTCAAGTTTTCAAGTGATGCTGAAGATGTTGACAAAGGATTTATTGCTCATTATGCATACAGTATGTATATTTAATACATTTTTTTATGATTTGACATCCCATCACCTACTACAGTGTGAGGGTTAAAATTAAATATATTTTTTGTGTTTATTTCATATAATAAAACATTAAATACAATGATGCAGTAATAAGCATGTAAGTCATCTGCTCTGTGCTAAAAAAACACTTAAATGTTAAGGATGGATGGTAATATAACTCATCACTGCAAAATAGATGATATTTAATAATAAAATCTTGAAAACTGGTGCAACAGTTTGGGAGACCTATTCTTGGGAGGGAACTTTACAAAAACAAAATTCCATTTTTTTTAATTTATTTTTTTATTTTATTTATTTCATGCAAACAAACAGTTAAACAATAAACATTATAAAATATGAGTTACATAAGAAATAAACCAAAACAGTGTGCAGTATATAATAATTTAGTGTTTTTTTATCCAAATCGCCTTAGATTTTTGATTTTATTTTTATCGTATGTTTTTTTTAAGTTAATACTTTTGGGTTAGTTGGAAGAGATCGCGCCTTTGCGATAAACTTGCCCTCTGTATATTGATTGTATTTAATTTTCATGTATACCTTTCATGTACCTAATTGTTTTTAATCAATGTACAGTAAAGAATGAATAAATAAATAAATAAATAAAATAATAAAATAAAAATTAATATTGAAAAATAGCACTGTTTGATTTCTACGCTAGATTTATAGTAACCGAATGTTTTCACTTATGCTTACTAATAAACCTATGCTTAGGTTATTATTAATCTAATGAAGTGGAAATTAAACGGTGTTTTTTCAATCATATTTTAATTTTTACTTAATTATAATTAAAAATGGATTCCCACAGTAGGTATATAAACACAGAAACTCATGAATTATTAAAATTTCATTATATAATTAAAAAAATTGTTTTTAAAACAAATCAGTGCATCCGATCTTGTTTAGTCCCTTTTGAAGAATTGGCTTGCCACTCATTTCTGTAAATATTGAGTACCCTGTAAAAAACACATGTTTATAAAATTTTATGTATAATACAATTAATATCTACAATGCAGTGATTGAAGTATGCAACCTATCCTTAATATCTTATATTTTGTTGGCACGGAGAGGGCAACCTGTATGTTGATTACGTGCAGTTTGTCCATTGGCTGCCTGACTGGTTGGGGGGTGCCGTGGTGGTGTGAAAAACTCAATAACACAGTTCTATAGGAACCGTAAGTTTTATTATAAATCTATGGTGTTTTTTTTTGTTGTTTTTCAGATAAAATGAATGAAATAGTTGACGTTGAAAGTGGATATTTGACATCTCCTTTGTATCCGCATTATTATAAGAGAGAGGGTTTGTATGAGTGGAGAATTATGGTACAACCTGGAGGTTACATTGTAATTTCAATACAAGATATTTACATTCCAATTTTCGGTTCATCATGTATCAGTGTTTTGGAGGTTAGTATAAGCTCTCTCTTTTGCTCCATAAAACTCTTCTCAGGAACGCAAAACACGGGCTACTCTCAGACCTTTTACATATGATGATGATGATTTTGGATGATTTTATTTTATTTTTGACGCCGTTTAACAGTCCCTAGACCGTCTCAAGGGCGCCAGTGAAGAGTTCAGTATTTAATTTGCTTCTGAAGCTAGTGACTGTCTGACTATCTCTCAGTAGCACCGGCAGGCGATTCCACACAACCGGTCCAACAACACCAAAGGCCCTCTCATAGAAGTTAGACTTACCGGCTCTATTGGACTCAGTAAGTCTATTCACGGTCAATTCCGAAGAGCGCAGAGCTCTTCTAGTGGTCGAGTCAAGGGGACAAAGCTCCGTGAGGCACGATGGTGCCATTTTGTTAATAGCCTTGTAGACCAAAAGGCATACCTTGAATGTCACCCTTTCCTCTACCCTCAGCCAGTGTAGTCGTTCTAAGAGGGGAGTGATGTGGCATCTTTTGCCCTCACGGAAAATGAGCCGCTCAGCACTGTTGAATATATATTTGTTAAGTGTTAATAATGTTTATGTATAAAAAGTTTGCTCAATCGTCTAAGGATAATCATAAATAAAAACATTGTCTCATATCTAACTTGGATTGCTTTAAAGAAATGGCGCCTTTCTGATAAACTCATCCTCGCTTTATTGATTGTATTTAATAGGAATGTATTATGTGGATGTAATGCCCTAGAATCTAGAATTGATGTGTTGTACAGTGGTCTTGAGGTGCTTTGGCACGAAAACGACACTTAAATGTCGTCCAATAATAATAATAATATTGTGTGAATTTTCTTGTAGTCAATGTACACTAAAGAAATAAATAATGTAAATAGCCCACAAGTGGGGTGAACACTGGTCTTATTGCAAGTAATAATCATGCAGACTGTCCTCTCCGTGTCAATAAAAAAGACATTCAGGATGGGTGGCATGCCTCGTTACTGAATTTTAAGTGTATAATGTCTTATACTTGAGGTTTTACAAACACCTGCCTTTTACAGGACACCGAAAAACTTACAAAAAAGTGTGGGAAACCTATTTTTTATCCTCCGGTATTTAAATTATTAGTTCTCGGCTATTTAATAAAATGATTAAATTTAATTAATTTGATTTTACAATATTAGGTTTACGACGGTTATTCGGAAGAAGCACCTATTTTGGGCTCATTTTGCGGTGTCGAGACTCCGAGCCCTATATCCACAACAGCTAACGTTGCATTTATAAGACTTGCAATGATAAGAGAGGAAGATTCTGGATATATGTTAAAATTGCATTGGAATAGTATGGCATTAAGTGAAGAAGACACAAGGACAAATAAAAGTGAGATTTTGATTCATATCTTCTTTCGTATTAATTACCTAGAGAAAATATAAAATGTTAGTCAAAAAAAGCAAGTAATATAAATTAAGATAAAAAAGATAATTTAAGTAAATATATGTTTATTTAAGTAGGTACTAGTAAAAAATGAGATGAGATAAATTAATTTTCAAGTAAGCATTTTTAGGATTCAGGGGAAGAGAAAGAATTTTGTTCCAAGAAACCAGGTTACTCAGTTATTGAAAAGTAGTAAAACTTAAACCATTTATGTTTTTGATACATAAATTAATATGAAGTTTTACAAAGTAAAAAGTCAATCAATGTATGAGAAATGTATTTTAAACAATGGTGAATATGCCTTTTGAAAGAGGAAAACAGGAAATATCTAATTTCATTCATAAAATTATGTAAATTTGAAAAAAACCAAAACATACTTTCACAGTAAGAGATATGCTTGTGTCGTGAAGGTGGAGTAAGTCAGCAATGAGTTAAATCGAACCCGGGTCTCCCAATTAAAAGTTTGAGACTCTACCGTCAGGCTACCGATCAACTCTGATCTTCATATATTTGTTTGTATTTTATAGATTGTGGTAATACAAGTTACGTTTATCTGGAGGGAGGTAAATATGTCCTCACATCACCCGGTTATCCAGGTGGTTACAATGATAGTCTTCACTGTGAGTGGATATTCGAAACTAATCCTCTACAACATCTTGTTGTGAGATTCCCTGATGTTTCATTGGAAGATACAATGGAATGCCATTCTGATAAGGTAAAATCTTGTTTTATTTTAAGTATGTAACTCAATTCAATTCAGTTTGTTTATTTCCTCAAATAAACATAATATAAAATCAAATACAACTCAAACATCGTCATTCACTACAACTTATTCCATTTTGCCACCTCACCAGGCTACCGACGAACTCAACTGAAGAAGGACATGAATTGTGGCACATACATAGAACTAAAGAGACTAGCTGAAAATAGGGAGGAATAGAGAAGAAAATCCAAACTCATTGTAGAGCAACTCACTGTATATAATTATGAATATCACAATATTTTTTATACTCATGTAAACTGATTGATTCCAGATAATTTTGTACAGCGGTGACAAAGGAATGGATAATTGGAAGATGGTTGGTTCCCCAATATGTCAGGCAAATGCATCACAGATGGAAAATATAAGAGTTAATAATTTACTGAAAATTGTTTTTGAATCTGACATTAGTGTTAACAAATCTGGTTTTATAGCTATGATATTTTCTGGTAAGTATAATAATTTATTTCTAATTTATTTATTTCATGATATGATTTTTTAGATTATTATGTACTAATTGTTATTTTTTGAGCTTTTTATTTGCTACCGCGGTTTCGGTGGAGCGTCCACCATTAACGAGCGTTAGCAAATAAAAAGCTCAAAAAATAACAATTAGTACATAATAATCTAAAAAATCATATCATGTCTAGAAATTGTTATATTGTGAATGCCGAAAACATAAGCAAAGTTATTTATTTCAGTTTATAAGAGGTACAAGCAGTTAATATAATAAACCATCAATATAGAAATTGAAAACATAACCAACAAAATCATTATTTACTTCAATTCTATCATTAATTATTGAAATAGTTAATTACCATTCAGAAGAAGAAAAACAACAAAATAGATAGAGATGAATAAAAGTAGATTAGATTAAATTAAACTAATACATGAAATTGTAACTAATACAGTGGTGAATAAAATGAGACAAGACAGAGGAAAAAATAATATCTTTATATATGATGACAGAGCTAATTTAGTCATCAGATTTGTATGAGAATTGCTTATATTGTTCTCTGTGTTGTGTCAGAATTGAACATTTTATTTTTATTGATATGCGATATTCAGAATTTGTGTTTGCAAAAAACATTTGCTAGTAATTAAAAGCAGACCACTTTGCAAAAATAAATCACAAATATATTATAACATATCATGGTAAAACATGGAGACAGTGGTCTCGAACGTCATTGTGCAAAATCGGTAGAACTCCCCACAAAAATCGGTATATTTGTATCCAATTCGGTATACGTCACCAAAAATACCTTTTTCTACAATGTACCAGGTATATGTACCGACGATGTCAATATCAGATACTTTTCTTTTTACAAAAATTTCTACCCTCCCCATCGCCGAATTTCCGAAATGGTATAGGAATTTGCAATATTTTAAAAACTCCTCGGTTTTTTTAAAGAAAATTATTTCACAGTACCTTTTTCTACAACATACCTGGTATTTGTACCGACGATGTCAATATCGGGTACTTTTCCTTTTCACAAAAATTTCTACCCCCCCGTCGCCAAATTTCCGAAATGGTATAGGAATTTGAAATATTTCAAAAACTCCTCAGTTTTCTTAAAGAATATTTGCTCGAATCCATAAGTATCCAGTACTTTTACCGAATACCCGGTACTTATCTACCGATTATACTTGCCTGCCGACAAATGGTA
Organism: Athripsodes cinereus; assembly: GCA_947579605.1. Classification (NCBI taxonomy): domain Eukaryota; kingdom Metazoa; phylum Arthropoda; class Insecta; order Trichoptera; family Leptoceridae; genus Athripsodes; species Athripsodes cinereus. Next base: position 3,568,373 of record OX388329.1, read on the forward strand.
AAAATTGGTAGATTACTAGAGCATTTCGGTAGGACACGGCCCATTTCGGTATAAATAACGAAAAATCGGTAGGTTCGAGACCACTGCATGGAGAGTACTGTCAAAAATATTTGAATCACGGTGTTGCCAGTTTACAAATAAATTTCTCAAATTTTAGCAATTTCTTACAAAATACTGATGTTATCTAGGTACTAGTGTTAATTATTCAATTTGATGTTCATTTTTTGAGAGAAACCGGGAATAACTATAAAATTAAATCAATAAATAAATATTTCTCAATACAGATTGTGGGAATACTGTGACACAAAGTTCTGGAATCATCAACCCGAATATAGGAAATCTATTTAGATTCCAAAAGGACTGCGAGTGGGATATTACTGTCAGGAATGGACGAACTGTTAAAGTAGAATTTCTTAATTTGAACATTTCGAATTCTGATAACACGTGCAAAGTCTATCTCATGGTGAGTTCAAAACTTTTTCAAATAAAATGAATATATGTTATAAACTATTAAATTTCTGTTAATTTTATCTATTGATATTTTATTTTGGTTGCCTTCTGTTGTTTTATTTTGAAATTGTAATGATAGATGTATGTTTGTAATATTGATTTGTTAATTTTGTGTTTGGTACCTGGTTTTCTTATGATATTGTACCTATGTAAAATATTGTGTAAAAGGCTAATTAGCCGTAAATAAATAATAAAAAAATAAAATAAAAAAATAAACCTCACCCCAGGTAACCACACATGAAGCAAACAACCTGCGGAGCATACTTATATTTAAAGATTGTTTCATGTTTATTTTATGTGTATGGTAAAAGGCAAATGCCGTGTATTGATTGAAATAAATTAATAAATGAATCCGTATTTTTTTTGATTGATAATGCCAGACTCAATATCAACACATCATTGTTGAGTTAATTTATAATTGATGTATGTTTTTAGATTCGAGACGGTGGAACTATCCATTCGCCTCTGCTTGGTAAAGGAAAATTCTGTGATTCTTCAATTCCAACTACTCCTCTTATAACATCTTCCAATAGACTTCATGTTACATATCACATACCTACTGCAGTCAGCTTGCTTATGTTGAGAAACACGAATAACAATGTGAGTTTATTTTCTATAATTGTATTCTTTATTTAGAGGCCAAAAGTGGGTGTTGAAAAACAGAATTTTACAAAATACTAGATCAATATTGTTCCTAAAAATATTGTGAAGTTTCACATTACATTTCTTTTATTGAAGAACAATACAAAAAAAGGGACACAAATTAACTGAAAAGGCCCATAATCCCCATAATAGGGTATGTGAAAAATAGGTTTTTCATAATGGCTTACATGTTATTTAAACACCTTTTATCCCCTTTATCTAACGACCTTGCCCACCTCTACTACTTAGTGTAGTCCATTCTGAGATTAAGTCCTTAGATGTCTTCTCATAGACCTAAAATCTGGAAGTAGTCCTTGTTTGCACTATAGGTTCATATTCTGTGAGCACCAGCCTTAGACAAATTCCGTGTGATGCAGTTTTTTGTTTTTATTTTTTTAGTCATTCAAACTTCGTTTCTCTGAAGTGACTCTACCTTGTGGAGACAGAATAACTCTAACTGATGACTACAATAGCACAGAAATATCTTCACCTAACTATCCAGAAATACCGAATCCACATTCTGAATGTTCGTGGATCTTTGTTGGACAAGCCGTTCATAGACTCAGTATAACATTCATTGATAGATTTGATTTGACTACTTCTAATAAGTAAGTATTCTTGATATATTTTTTTTATATAGTCCGTGGTTCGATACCAAGTGCCGGCAAAACTCCCCTTTTACGACACAAGCTTTTAGTAGCTTATTGTGAAAGTATATAAGGTTGTATTTGGGTTTATGACGAAACAAAACCCAGATACATCTTTTACTTAAAAAAAAATATCTGGGTGCGAAAAAAATAAAGGGATGAGTCGATTTATTCTCAAATAAAGTTGTTTAATGTATTGGTCATATGCATCTGGAAAAAAAGATGAGTCAATATTTGCACAGTAGACACTATATTATTCAATGTTAAACAAAGCTAATACTTGATAGTATTGTACTCCTGCAAGAATTTTGTTTTGGCTCTGCTGTGAAGTAGTGTTTTTTGATTCATCCCTTTTTTCCTTGTCCACTCAGTTGTGTTCATTATCACAAAATAACTGTGTAAAATAAGTTTCAATGGTTTGACATGTAGAGTGATGATTGATGAAAGAATGACAAATAAAGTATATTTATCTGAAAGAAAGGATGTTAGAAGGCTTGGATGTTTGAGGAGCAGATGCCTCAAATGATGAATTAAAAATTTGATGCATAAATCAAATTATTAAGAATGCAAAACTTCACATATACGACAACTAACATCTACAACTCAGTGATGAAGCATGCCACCTATTCTAAATTTTATATTTTTCAATGGTACCCAGAGGAGAATGTTTATTATTTACGTGCAGTTGGTTCATTGCCTTCACCACTTGTTTAGGTAATGTAAATATTTTTAAAACTATACATTTTATCTGTTTGTTTTTAATTTTTAGTTGTGATGAAGAATATGTGGAAGTAAGAGATGGAGGAACTGAAAACTCACCTTTGTTAGGAAGATTTTGTTCAAAGCCTTCGAAATCTGTAAAATCTACCAATAATATGTTATACTTGAAATATTTCACTGATATTCCTGTGCCCAAAAATGGATTCAAAGCAAAAGTATCAATAGGTAAAGAAATTATTTTGTTCTTAAAAATATTAGTGATTTTCACTAGGCTTAATATTTGAGGCGTATAGTTCCAATCGACTTTAAGTCCAATTTATATCAAATTTCAACTAAACATTGATTCGTATAGACAATCTATTTTCCGACTACTCGACCCAATATGTGTGTTCGATTCTCAGCTAAATATACAAGAAAATCGCTATAAAAAAATGTTTTATTCCCAATAACGTTAAAACGGTCTTACATTTTGTTTCAAAGTCACCATAAGTCCGCAGACAGCCAATCATAGCTTTAGATTTATCCAAATTAAATATGGCGATCTTAGTGTAATCTGTGCGCGCGGTATTCCAAAAACTGTTAAATTCCTTATAAAAGTTTCAAACTCCGCTAAGTTCAAAAATGATTTGATATTTATGAGGTAAATCTGTAGTATTATTAATTATTTTTTGCATTTTCTTTCTCTGGATAAACACTTTAGAACTGAGCATACTTGCAACAACTATTTTCCTCATATATCAGCAGATATCAAATATATGGGCCTACCAGAAAATCAAGTAAAATGGACTTAATGCCAATTGTAACTATACGCCTCATTTCAATGCGCCCTTAGTGTGAAGTTAAAAATCCTAAGCTAGCTATTTACCCATATTGTATAGAGCTAGTTAATAACCATTGCAATCTGAATTAATTTTCAGTGCTAATAAAATAATAAATTAACAGGATTTTTATCATAGGTACAATGCGAAAGATTCAATAACTTATTAAATTAAATATCGCGCAAAACAAAGAAAATATTTAGAATAAAATTTTATATATACTTAATGAATTTTAAACAAAATCTGGCGCTGGTAATTAGTTCATAGACCGCGATGGGTTAAATGAATCTTTGCCTCATACGCTAATTATGCTTTAAATGGGGCACTCATGCTTATTTGTATTTAATGTCTTGTGTATATTCCTACTTCTATAAAAAAAAATATTACAAAAAAACCCATTTAATTTCAGATATCTGTGGAGGCACTCTTTATGGAGGTAGAGGTAAGATTATTTCACCAACTACACTCTCTCTGGCATTCGCAAAGACAGATGTTGTGTGTGATTGGAACATCATTGGTCCCTACACGCATACTATATATATGAACATAATAATATTAAGGACCATGTCAAATGATTGTTCACAAAGAAGTTTACAAATCTTTGACAATAGTGCCTTCCCAAACGCAACAAGTGAGTATTTTTTCTTATAATTTGTTATCAACAAAATTTAAGTTGTATAGGTTAATATGAAAAATATAGATTGTTCTAGTGAATACAATATTTAAAATAAAAATTGTATAAAGTTTATTGTTTAGTATTTCATGAACTATGATAAATACGAAATTGTGGTAGCCAGCAGACTAATTGCAACATGTAATTAATATATATATAACATGTATTGACAATTCACACAGAGCTAGTCCCAAATTAGGGAACTTATTAAGTTTAGGTGAACGCATCAAAATTTCGATTATTTTGCATTATTTTTATGTAGATATGTAGTATTTTATCTGGAGAATAACAATCTGTGAAATTGTAGTTTTATTAAGCTCAAAATCATTTATTTGACATGACACCAGTAGGTACTTCAATTTTTACGTTTGACTGATTTGTAGGTTAGGTTAGTTATTCTGGTGTTTTTTTAAAGGCAAAAGCATATTTATTGACAATCATTTCATTTCTTTGGTGAAAAACTATATAATTACGTGAATATAAGTAGAAAATTGATATTTTTTATTGAAAAGTTCACCTCTCCTTAATATTTAGCCAAACTAGAAAAATAATCTTATATTATGGGTACTTACACTACAATACACATAGTTATGCAACAATACCCAGACCCAGAAAAGATTGAAAAAGGTTATTCTTCATTTTTCCTGGCCAGGAATCGAATTTGGGACCTCATAACTCACCTTTAAGAGTGTTACCTCTGGGTCACATCGGCTGATTTTTTCTATGCACATAGATCTTTTTCTTGTACCATAAAATATAAAGAATATAGGTGTTAGAGTTAGGCCAGCTTCTGTCTCGGGAAATGTGATCGGGATTTTTTTAAAAACACTTAGAATCGGAGAGAACAAAGTTTATTCACAGAAGTTTGAAGTGACAGAGAGATTGACATATAGATCACAATGGCTTATATAGATAAATGTGACCATAAACAAAATTCTATGGCACACAATTATTAAGATGTGCTTACATGTTTTAACTATAGGATAGGTGGTGTGTCTCATTACTGAACTGAGGATTTTATTTAATAGTAATATATTTCTTAGAAAAGTACTTGCTATTTGTAAGTAGGTATTAATTTGTCAGTTCAATATTTATTTCCTGAGTATGTTACTAAGTCAATGTTGTCATTTCAGTGACTCCACTCACAGAGAAGTTATGTACAGAACAAACTATTACAGTGAACTCACCAACTAATGAAGCATTGGTTAGATTCTCAATATCTAAGGCTGTGATTTTGGAAGGAATTATGCAATTTATTATAAACTTCAATACATCAAGCGAAAGTGATTACCTATATATATATTTTTTTTATATTTTATTTATTTATTTATTTATACATACATCCATGGTGTGAGCCTTTTACATGTTACAATATACATAAAAACAAAACATAATTCTCATTCACAACACACTTGGAACAAAACGAGAACAACAATTGGCGAAGAACAAAATATAATTGGGAATCAAACTATAATAAACAATTATAAAATTAGTCAAATCATATCAATTAGAAAATTAGTAATTTTTTTAGTCAATTTCACAATACAATTTGCTATTGAAATCAATATAACAATATTCTACCTCCTAAATAGAGAAACATATCTTTATGATTACGACAAACCATTTGATAAAATACACTTTCAGTATTAATTGGGATTACTGATGTGTATTTCTGTTTTGAAAAATGTGTAACTTATTATTATACCCTGCGGTCGTGTGGTGAAGTTTAAAACATAAAGACAAAAAACATACACCTTGTAAATGAGTTTATAATAAACTGAAATCTTCAAACGCCCTTACAGAGCAATATGCTTGTATTATGAAAGTGAAGTAAATTGACAGCGGAAGGAATTGAATCTGGAATCTTTAAACTGAAATACAAAATTCCTTCATCAGGCTGCTGGGCATCTTGTAAAGTTTGAAGTTTGTTATTTTTTCAGCATGTGGAGGTGACTACAATCAACCTAGTGGTGTGATAGAGATGCCAAAAAATCAAGCTATTTACGCAAGACGTTCCTGTGAATGGACTCTCACTGTACCGGAAGGAAGAAGAATCAAATTACAATTTATAGTGAATGAAACAAATATACAACCCACAAAATATCCTAATTATTGGTTTGGTGTAAGTTATAATCTAATACAGTTATTACTCTCCACTGCTGAACGTAAACTTCCCTCATATTTCTCTACCCTGGATTTTTAGCAACCAGTCATCAGGTATTCTTTTAATGGCATCAGACTATTGTGTATGAGGTCTTCCTCTAGTTTTATTATTCTCACAAAGTCTCAATTCTATTGTAACCCTTTTGTCCATCTCTGATCTTTAAATCTAGCAACATGCCCTGTCCATGATCACTTCAACTCATATAAATCTTTTGTTGTCATCAGTAACTCCTGATTTTCATTATGTCTCTTGTGTTTCTCACCTTCTAATGTTTAACACATTATTTAGAGTTAGAAAAGAGTACTTAATAAGAATAAGAATTTGGAGGGCATCTGGATTTAGCATTCAGACAAAATGCCACTTTTTAAATGCTTGAATCATCCAGATCTATATATAATATATTTTTCGAATGTTTCTAGGTTTTTAATGGCCACAGTACTAATTTGTTACTAACATACTTTGTAAGATCTGTAAACAGTTCGAGAATAGTCGAGTCTTCTAGTAACAAAATGTTGATCATGTTTTTGGGCAGATCAAAGACAATCCCTGCATTGAATTGCAAATTGGTTTATACTTCCGATGAACCTTCTGGTGAGTGTAAAATGATATTTTATTTACTATTAAATTAAGATTAAACTACCATAGATTGGTACATTATCTGACAAAAGGATACATTATCTGACAATGTGATACATATTTTATTTGTTTTAGTTTGTGATGGGCAGTTTGCTTACGGTGAAGGAATTATATTACCACCAACTGCAAGTTTTCCTAAAGTATATTGCGAATATCCATACAAAACTGTCGCTGAATATTTCAATGGAACTCTTCAAATAGAACACAATGATCCCGATACAAAAATATGTGAAGATTCTATGTTTAATTTCATTGTATATGTATCAGTCCGTAAGTACTTTTGTATTTGAAAATATATGAATACAGGTTTATAATACACTCTAAAAACACTTTCACAGTACATAGTTAATATTGTTGACTGGCGGTACTTTGTGGAAGTTCATGTTAAATTAACAAAAAAATAATCACTTTGTCTTAGCCTGATGATGAGAGCAGAAGCTTTTAAAAAACCGGCCCGTGTCAAATATAGTCACTTTGGAAGTACTCAATGAAAGTTTCCTATTTTTATTAATTCTTACAATAAGCAGTATGCCTATGTCGTGAAGATAGAGTGGGCTATATTCAGTGATTTGCAAACTCTGGAAAGTGTGGAGGCGTTCAAGAAAGGGGTTAAAGATCCTATCGTTCAGGAGGTGTTATGATTCTTGAATGGGCCCTTGCAATTTTTCATAATCTTTTTTTTTATCAAACTTCATACTACCTACGTTGTGACTTATTGAACTGTTGTGAGATATATTATTTTCTATTTAATTTTAAAAAGATTCTACAATGAATTTGAAGTATTCTGATTAACAAACAACTTATTTTTAATTTCAGCTGGTATTGGAAAACTTGCAAATCTCTGTCCTAGGAAGGTTGTTCTATCTCCGTATGTCAAAACAGTCATCCATGTAAGAATTTTGGGTGTTTTTTTATGAAAAATGTATTATAAACTCATTAATCCCATCACGACAATTCACTTGTGGGGTAGGAAGAAAGAAAAGAGCAAGCCATTGCAATTTGGCTATAAACAAGACTTACCTACATATTAACACATGTACCTTTGTGTATCTATGTTTTATGTATATGACTTCTCTAAAATGTATACTTTCTCTCTCATTCTATCCCTCAGTTGCAAGTAACTAACAAGTAATACGTTTTTGAGTTTGTATTTTATCAAAAAAAAAAAAACTCTTAGCGTTACGTTTTCGTTCGAATGTTCGAGAACACACATTCTCGCAACGTCGTCTATATTTGAACGAAAATGTAACGCTAAAATGTGTTTTGACTAGGCCCACTGATATTTTTTTTTTATTTACTTAGTTAAAACATTTTATACAAGTACCTATTATGATAAATATACTTTAATACTGCTGTAATTTTTCGTGCAATTTCGTGCAATGCAATCAACACTAAAAGTCAAGTAAGATTATTTTATTGGAAAGCATTTTAAAGATATTTTTAAAAATGACATAAATTTATATAAATTGTAATATTGATTATTTAATATTTGAATGTAAAATAATTATTTAATTAATTTCTTGTTTAGGTTCAAAGGGCCAGTGTTGTTTACACTGGATATGTGGTACACTATAAAGTAAATCATTGTGGAGGTGTCATAAATGATATTGGAGATGGAAATGATTTGTTCATATTGCCCTCAAACCACACAGGACCGCTTAATTGTGTTTGGGTAATCAATACACCTTCAGCACAAATTCTAGAGGTATTGTTTTAATTGCATAGAAAATTATTAATTGAAATACAATTTTTTGTTGCGTATTTCTCGTTTATAATGGGTATTTCAAAACCAATCAGACACATCGACTGGAGAAACATGTTTACACATTACAATTTAATTAACGTACAGACAGATCATATGATGCAAAAATATTTGACACTGGCAGCGTACAGACAGCTGGATGCGAATGTCAATCATCAAGCAAAACTCGGCGACAATTCGGAGCATTCTCCGAAGAAATATCCGAATGAATGCCTTCGTTATCCGTCCATGAGACCTAACGAAGGCATTTCTTCAAACATTTCTTCGGAGAATGGTCTGAATTGTCGCGGAAAGATTTAAGATTTTTGCTTGATGATTGACGTTCGCATCTAGCTGTCTGTACGCCGCAATTTAGAATTGGTGACATAGTGTATCACTGAATTGAAAATGTAGAATATTTATAAGACATTTGAAAATGTGCATAAAATATTAGTCAGACATTTCAATCTGAGAACCATATTTACACAGTGTTTAAAGTCAATACATAAAGACTATGTTTACCAATTCCTCCATTCTCACTGCCACAATTTAAGGTCCATCAATCAAGAAATATTCAAGGCAGACCATGGATGCAACCATTTTATTGAGATCTCGAATGAATCAAGATCTCCAGTCCAAATGCCACTGGAACAATCAATTTCAATACTTTATCGGCTGCTAATTCAACCAGTCGGCTGTTTAGAACATTTTTTTTTATTGTTTAATGGTTTTGGGCACAACGCACAAAATACAAAAACATCTTATTAAGCATTATAAAAAAAAATTGAACATATTTTTAACATGAATTTTTGAATTGTGTAAACTTAAAAAAAAATTGATAATCAACAAAAATCAAGACATGTTTAGTTACACAGATCTAAATTTTTTTTTTTTGTAAGTACTACGACTGATAGTGTTGATAATTTTATATTTCCAGGTTAAAGTTAATAAACTTGTATTCAGTTCTGGCGGATGTGAGAAAGAGCACTTATATGTTAGAATTGGAAGCACACCATCGTCTTTCATAAGCACTGACCTGTGCCATCATAAAGAAACATTGACTTATCACCAAAACCACATATGGATTGAATATTTGTCAGACACAAATACAACAAATACTATTTTGAATATAAGCTTGTCACTGCATAGCAAAGGTTTGTAAACAAATTTTATTATTTCAAGGGTTTATGGAAATAACAAGCATAATCAGTTTTGAGAAAATTAACATTTTAATTTAAGAATGCCATAGCCAATATAGATAGTAGTACATACAATTTTGACAGTCATCAGATATTAATTTGTAACACATACAAATTAGCCTTTCGTTGGTACGAAGAGGGCAACTTGAATGTTTATCACTTGCAGTTCATCCGCTCACTACTGACTGTATAGATAACATTTTGGCTTAAGTATGCCATAGACTATGTACGTTTAAGTCTGTGGCATACTAAATAAAGCAATTCGACAATTTACTGATATGCTTTTTTTACTGTTTTAACTGGCATATTTACTACTTCTTTTTTAAAAATGCTGAAACACTTATTCTTTCCGTCTACCCTTCTACTTTTTTGTATATAATTATGGTATTGTTGTTTTCTTATTTTACCTATGTCATTTTGTTTTATCAGATAGCACAAAATGGTGGGCATGTGGTGGAGAGTTAAATTGGCCTATTACAAAGACATTTACATCACCTAACTTCCCGAGACAGTATCCAGAGAACAAAGAGTGTGAGTGGATATTAAATGGAGATATAGGTTACAGAGTAGCATTAACATTTGAGAACCGTTTCCACTTACAATCATCTCCAAATTGTACAAAGGATTATATCGAAGTAAGTAAAATAAATCTTTTGCTAACATCCATTAATAGTTGGTATTTGCTGAACTGTTCTTTTATCTACAAGTTTTCCGATGGCCTGCACATCCGTTTTTCATGAAACACTGCTCTTATGACAACGTTATTAGTGTGTTGTTAATGTTGTGGGAAAGGTCACTCAATTGATGCAAAGGTACTTTGAGTGGAGGAGATTGGATTCTACTCTGTGCTCCCGGATGGAGCATTGAATGGTAAATGAGTTGAGTTGAAGCAAAACTATGTATCGAAGTGGGGTAGTCAGTAATCTATGTGACAGTTCATAAAATTTATATAAATAAAAATGAGTTGACCATGTATGTTCCCCATAACTTGAGAACGGCTCAACTGAATGGGCTGATTCTTTTTTTATTGTATTTGTAATTATCAGGAGACGTTTTGCGTGAAAGAATTTTTTTGTAGAATCCAACAGAAATGTCGTAAATTTGGATTGTATGTATTTTTGTATGAAAGTGACGTTTGTATGACAGTTCTGCTGTCACATGTTGCTATAACGGATTTTTTTAAATGTTTTATCCACCATCAACAACTTTTTTGTTGTGTTCAATAAAACACAATGGAAAATTGTACATAATCAAGATGAAGTTTTTTCATATAAAAAATCATAATGAAATGCCGATAAATGTTCTTGACAGAACAGGAGTATCAATTTTTTTACTTAATGTGTCATTTCAGGTTTCTGATTTCAAATTTAAAACATGGACTGTCATTGGTAGATACTGTGGACGTACATTACCTCCAGTTATAAACTCAACGGCAGAAAGATTAAAACTACTATTTCATTCAGACGAGTCATTGAATGCAGATGGTTTTCAGGTACACGCATAAATAAACATACATACATATATCCCAATATGCTTTTCCCTTGTGAAGTTAAGGGAAATGTACAAACTCCAAGCTCATTTTGTGCCATTGGTGGATTTATACACTAGCAACTTTGATAGTAAATAAAACTAGTAAAATCTAATTTTAAAAAACAATTTTTACAGTGTATGTATGAATCTTTTCAGGCTCGATGGTCTTTGTTCTGTGGAGGTGAATTGGAAGTTACATCTGAACCACAAAGACTTAGAAGTCCTGGTCAATTTGTTTATGGGAAGAATTTAAATTGTAAATATTTATTGACACATCCAGAATCTGAGGGGCATATTAATTTGAAGTTTGAGTATTTTGAATTGGAGGGTGGTGAGTTATTTTTACACATTGTTGTCGTGGTATTGTTGTGTCTATATTAGTCACCCTGTTCCATAATTAAACAACTTTAATAATTAAAATTGGAGTTTATTTACTTGTCATATAAGTGTTTTAGGGTCGAAAAGTGAACAAATCTAAAAATATTTTTTTCATTTAATTTCTTTGTGTACAAAACTGCATTTGCCAAAATAGTCTAATCCTTTTAAATTTTGACTAAAAATAGGGGAGGAAAACAATGTTGGTACGGAAACCAGTCAATATCTATTTAGTTCTAAGTATTTTTCATCGAATATGGACTTAGTCTGAAAATCTTATGAAAAAATATAATACTTTAAGTGAAAGACACAGTGTTTCAATTTTATCAAATCAAATATTTATAAATATTTAATTAAGATATACAATTGTGTATGTATTTTATTTATATAACATAAGGTATGTAAATAGAATACCTGAATACGTACACAATGAATTACAATAGTATTAATATAATAATTGTCTCTCAGTATAAAAATAAATAGATTTAAGTTTGAATATTTTTTCGGGGTCAAACTAATCACAAATCAGTGCAGTGGTAAGTGATTGGTGAATATTTTGGCACCAATAAACATTTTCTGACTTTTTCACACTGACGTAAAAAACATATTTTTTTTATCTTCTTCACACATTATCCATACATTATTTTTGGCGTTTTTCTTGCTTCTGTAAAAGAAAATATTTGCTTTTGTGAGTATTTATTTTAAATTGGATAGAAGTCTTAAATTAATCAAGTCAATGAAACACAAATTCTTAAAAATGGATCAGATTAGCCTTGTCGTAGTTGCTATGGTAGTTAAATATATATTTTATTTGATGATTATTTTACCATTTATGTTGCAGATGTACAGGATGTATGTAAATTTGATAATTTGACAATCCAATCAATGTACAATACATACGAAGCGGAGGAAACATTCTGTGGAAAAAAATCTCCTGGTTACAAGAGATTGTTAGGTCCTGTTAAAATACACTTCATGACTGATAAATGGGTTCAGAGAAGAGGATTCTCTATTATATATTCTATGGATAGTAAGTCAAATCAAACTCTGAACTAAGCTGACAATTAACTTTTTACATTACATTCTTGTTGTGAAATCCTTTGACAACATTGATGAAATCCTTAGTGAGATTGTTCACCTCATTAAGCGTTACTTACTTTATTTTTTGCAAGGCTCTGTGTGTAGATCAATCTTAACCCATATGGGCTATATCCTATCTTCTACAGTCTTGGCTCCAGCGCTGACAGCCAGTTCACCACCTCTGGTCCTGCTGCATGGATGCATTAATAAATTTATTTATTATATATTTTTCACAAACAATAGAGTATGAAGTTGCTTTGGGCCTTTTATATTCAAAATGACTTTGATATACCTAATAACATTTTTTTCGTTCATTTTATATTAATTTATGGGTAATCATCGTATTTGTTTGGTTTATTGTTATAACTGTTATATTTTCAGGCTGTGGTGGAAACATAAACAAATCTGGTGAAGTGATTTCATCAATATCATCAAATGAAAATAAATATTTCCGTAGCATGAATTGTGAATGGCGTATTACAGCTCCAATAGGTCAGGCTGTTGTTTTAAGGTAATTAATATTTATTCCGGTTTTATTAAACACAATTATATTGCATTATACATTTTGAATAAAACAAAATAAAGAAATAGATATATTTTCAAATACACAAAATTAATATTTAAAAAATAATAAAATATTTCAATAAACATGTAGAACAAAATGTAGAACCTCAACATTATTCAAGTTAATTTTTCCTTAATGTTCTATGAAAATAGTCTTACTATCTTGGGAGATCACAAATATCATTGTTATTATTGAACTGTTTGATGTTAAAAAAACGAAAATAAGAACCTTAAAAAAAAGTACTTTCAAATGTACAGTGCATGCACATACCTAATGTATTTTACCCATTTTCTTTTTGATACATTGTTTTTGGGGAAAGAAAAAATTATGCAATCAAGCTTAATACTACCTTCTTCTTCTGTAAGTTAAGCTCTGTAAGCTCCCCACAACATTGGCTATCATTTTGACATATCGTCATTGCATATTCAAAAAGGGACATGTGAATTTATAAATGTTTTGATATTTATAGAATAAACTGCTTACAATGACATCATACCCATTTTATAAAGTGATTCTTAGTATCAAATATTAAAATTAAATACTTTAAGAATAATATCACATGCCAATAAAAAGCCCAAACAACAATTTCGATGCCATAATGAACAGTTTTTTAAGAGTATGCCTAAATAAAAATGTTTGCACATGTCTCTTTTTGGATATGCTTCTTGGTCCTCCACACTTCTCGTTCCAGTCCAATCTCATATATTGCACAGCCATGATGTCTGCCTTCTGCCAGCCTCTCAGAATGTGGTAGTTTCCTCTGCACATTACATGACCTAGATAGGAAATCTTATGCACTTTAATGTAGTGATTAATTGATCTTAATACTGTTATGATTGCAGTTATGCAAAACACATCATTTTCAGTTTTATTGTGATTAAATAACTCAGTCTACGCAACAGCAAAAGATCTCCCACATAAATTTGTATGACATTGAAACTGTCAAGCTAGTTCTGGAGTGCACTGATAGAGAGTATACATTTTGTTTTAGAAACTTACGTATGTTGTATATTTTTTACAGGTTCCGTTCATTCATACTTGAATACAGTTTAAAATGTGGATTTGATTATTTGGAGATTTTTGAAGCACTTAATAAAACTGAAGACACAAAACCATTGGCACGTCTTTGTGGTAATTTGACATTATCACTTCCCACATTCAAATCAAAGGGGAATGAAATGCTTGTTGTATTTACTACTGATTATAGTAACGAATTTGATGGATTTACTGCTGATGTTATCTTTACGTATGGTAAGTTTAGCAAAATCAATGTTTTTGCATATTATTATATTTTCTTCTTTGAGTGACATGTTACGTTTTCCCAACGTTGGTTATCACACGAGCTTGGGCTTTGCTGTCTTGTGATAGCTGGAACAGCTCCATCATTTTCTGGATTCTTGTTTATCTTTAATATCATAATTAATATCATCACAGCACTTATCTTTCAGGGTAGGTAGAAAGGCTTGAGTGTCACTAACTACTATTGTTGCATACACTTTTCGCTTTCATCACTGCCATAAAATTTCTCATGCATGCTCTGCACATATCCGTCCTGGAGGATTTTGCCATTTAATCCTTGGATGACCACGTTTCCTAGCACTTTTCCTCTCAGTATTATATAAATGGTTAGATCGTATATACCAGATTATATTGAGCTAGAGAGTAGAATAGATGGTCCTAGTTCTATTGAGCTAGAGAGTAGAATAAAAAGTCTCCAGATCTCTGCATTATCCGATTGGTTGGTAGATGCTTCAATGTTGGAGAGCAGAATGCATGATATGTTATATAAAAGTTATGGAAGCCAAAATGTGCACATAGTGGAGCTCTAGCATTTCTGCTTGCTCTCGATACTAAACAATTTTTTATAACTTACTTTTTCAGATGAATCACATGGCTGTGGTGGTACCGTGAATCTGACTTCTTCTCTGACACCATTCCATATATTTTCTGATAAAAAGGTTTATGAACCATACCTGGATTGCCATTGGACATTCAAAGCACCAGTAGATACATATATAAAAATTAAATTTACCGAATTCAATGTTTCAAAATGTTTTAATAGCAGCACAACTGGAAATTGTGATTGTGATTATCTTGAGGTAATTTTTCTCATATATTTTGTTTCATTGTCGAATATCAACACTTACTGTACTCTCACCACATAACCCTAAAATGGGGTAGCTATCAGACTAGCCACTTGAAATAAACACGCAAGCAATCCTCTCTGTTCCAACAAAAAACAAAGACATTTAGGATGTGTGACATACCTCATTGCTGAATTTAATTTGTTTTTCAGCACATGCCTTTTACAGAACATTCAAAATCTTACAGACAAGATTGACAGATATATTTTTTGCCAATTGTTCCACGTATAACTTTATTTCTTATATATTATTTGTTCCATAATATCTGTCTTTTTCTCTTTTTTGTAAGTGTCCCACTGTTCTATGAATGACAGATGTTCGTAAAACATCATGAATGTCTAAATTTATTATGGAATGAAAAAGATCAACTTTATGCTTTTTGCATGCAAAAAGGTTACCTCACTCGTTAGAGATGCACAATCATGGAGACTTCAGATCATTATTGGCGGTCATTGTGTTAATAGTGTAATTTGTATGCTTCCTGAGACTAATTGAAAGTGGGTTATTTCGATTGGCAATGTTTTGTAGTTTACATTTTTTCATATATATGTCATCCCTCTTCTGACTAACAGTTGTATCTACCTAAATGTAAATTGTTCAGGAGAGCATTTTTTGTGTTTTGCCGTGCATATTTTCGTCTCTCCTAGTTATATGATACAGTGTAAATATATTACATTATTTTATTTGTACCTATTCTTATATATCTCAGAATCATTTTTGTGATGAAATTTTGAGGAATTAGTAAATACAACACATTTTATTTAGAATAATTCATAAATACGACAACAAATCAGAAAGCTATTCCAGGATAACGGTAACAGTTACAGGTCAGATACGACAGTTAGTCAGAAGAGGGACGATATGTCTGCCAAAGTATTGTTGATTTTATTAGAGACATTTTGTAATTTTTTTTTAGATGTATCTGGTTTTTTGTTATAAACTCAAATACAACCTCATACACCTTTCACAGTAAGCTAAAAGCTTATTAGAAGTATCATATTATGTTTTTATTATTTTTTAGGTGCGTGATGGTCTAAGTACTCACTCTCAGTTAATTGGAAGATATTGTGGTGATGAGCTACCAGAGAATTTAACATCTTCCAACAATTACTTATGGATAAGATTTGTATCTGACGGGACTGTCCAAAGTAGCGGTGTGCAAATTTACGCTTCGGTAGAATCATGTAAGTTTATATAACACTGATTCTGTGTGGCAAAGGAAAAAGGGGAAGAATCTAAAAATATTACTTCACAGGAGAGCCAAAACGCTATTTATGCATTGGTACAATTTTCTACAATATGAGCTTGAAACATGGCATCTTATGTTCAAATATCGACTTATCCTTATTTTCCACCACCTCAAAAATATGACTAACAATGATTTACCCATTCCGGCATTTTTATAATATGACATAATTTGTTAATTAAAATCTTAACACTAAACTTCACATAAAATGAAAACGGTACAACATAGAACTATATTTTTTTTTGTTATTTGGATATTTGTCTATTCTCCAACTCCAGGCAACAAAGTTTTGGTATTTTTTGAAACATTCTGACATGTGGAGAGCCACCAAGGATTTTTCACATTCCCATCGTGATTCACTTTTTTTTCAGTAATGAACACTTTTTAAAAAACCTGGACGGGTTTTGTTTGAGAGGATTTGTTGAGAGAAATGTGCCTATTGTATAGCCTGTAATCGTAAACGGCGTGCTCCTCCAGATGCCCTTCCTCACCTCTTGTATGGTGGTAGCGTAATATTCTCCAACCTTTGCACATTAAACATATTTTTATGTAATACATAGGTATTATATGAGGCCATGTTGGCCAAACAAAAAAAAAAAGAAAAAATTTATCCCTTTTTTTATGCATAAAATGTTTACACTAAGGCAGACCGGCGTTTCGCCAGCTTTGAGCGTCAGTGGGTTAATGCATTAAACTTAATTATTTTTTTTCTTTCCACACACAGAATTATTGAGTTGGTATTCATATTCTAGCAGTAGAAATCCATAATTAGATTAATAAAACCGAGTATTTTCTTCTACTATAGACTTTTATTAACTTTCGCTGTCCTATGATGTACACTACGTTGACATTGCCCCTTATTGTGTGAATATCTTCGTTAATACGCTAATCCCATTTATGATTATTTAAGCTAATCCTCCGTCATATATTTGTTAATTGAATAAAAGAATCGCGAAATAAAAATATTTATTGGTTGCGACACAATAAAATATTTTGTAGTTGAATCCGGCGAAAATTTGTCGTATGCATATTTGTATTTATGGCGCGAAAATGTGTATAACATACTTTATTGAACATGATGAATAATCCTGGCGCTATGATTGACTCAAACTGTATTTTAGGTATGTTATTTTTAGTACAACATTTTGACACCGCGGCTCATCTTCGTCGCACTCCTGGCGACACATTAGCTGTGAGCGTGAGTCATTTCGTATCCTTGGTATGTTAGTGTTGTCTACAGAGTGATAATAAAGTATTTGTGATCCCTAATTCCGATAAATATTTATTTACTTTTAATGTTATTTCAATTTTATAACACTCCTTTTAAGCATCCCAATGCTCGTGTAAGGAATATTTTTTCATTCATTTATTTGTTATTTTATCAAAAATATATCCATTTTTAAAAAAAAAAAATATATATCTGGGTTTTTTTATAAACCCAAATACAACCTTATACACCTTTCACAGTAAGCTAAAAGCTTGTGTCGTGAACCCCGGACCCCTTGTTCACATTGTTGCTACATTGCGCTCATTGATCATATATTTTATGTAATTTTAAATTAAAATATTTTATTTCCATTTAGGTAGGCACTTACACAATAATTTTGATGTGCGAAACTTATGAGTTATATAATATGTACTTGTTTATAATTTTTTTTCTTACTTGTGTATGATAATGTTTAGTTAGGTACATCCATATTATTCTGTTGACTTTTAGAGATTGACATACCTATTTATCATTTTAGTGTATGTATAAGATCAATAATATTTATTAGGTTTTATTTACCTCTTGAATAATAACTTCATATTGTTCGTTCAATTATATACCAAGCATTATGTATGATCAAAAATGTTCACGGTTATATCGTATTATGTTTATTTTTAATTCTTTTATTTCAAAATAATAATTTTAAGTACATATACATTAAATACCGTATTTATTTCATATGATCAAATTTCTAACTGATTGTGTAATTTAATAATAAATATTAATTTCATGTATATAAAATATTATATTTTATTTGAAACACCTTGTCGTTGTCGCAAATATTATCCGTTGAAGAACGCTGCGCAGTAGATCATTACGCACTGCACTCGTGTCGTCTCATTCTTTCATTAGTTTGCTGCTGTTCTAGACACCGGATGGACGTGTGGATCGTTACTCAATTTTATGACGATCATTATTTTGCATGATCCAATGTTTTTTTCCATTTTTCAGTCCTTATAATATAATATTTGATGCATATATTCACATTTATATGTAGATACAATCTTTATAATTGCTGATAAAAGCTAAAAAATGTAAAATATTCCATTTTTATGACTAAAAAAACAAATAATTTAATAATGTACACTGAGTGTACATCACCGGAGCGCATGGATTTTTTTAGGGCAGTAAGGGAAAGGTTAAGAAAGGCAGTTTTTGACTTTTAAGTTCAATCTGTTTGGTTGAAAGATGTTTCTGTCAATTAAAACCCTATTCCCATTCTGGTTTAAAAATGCCATAGTCATTTTATGCAGTAGTTATATTTTACAAAGCATTTTGACAACGACAGATTTTTACTGTTGATATAGGTACTAGATTGTGTAAATTGATAATACATACAAACTGATTGATAAATACATATAACAACTCCTTTCATAAATTCTGTCTCTTGTTATTTTGTTAAAAGTACTTATTTTTGACTAGTAAGTCTCTTCGATAAAGAATAGGTCTCTCTTTCTCTCATTTTTCTCTAAGTATTCAAGTGCCCTAACAATTTTTTTTATTCTTTACAGCTATTTGTGGGAAATCATACCGTAATGTTACTAGTGAAGTACAAATATTGGATACACCAGGACTTTCCAGTGGAGCACTTCCTAAAAATATCAAATGTGATTGGTACATTAATGCTGACGCTGATAACATCCATCTGAATTTTGCTGAATTTGATGTCGGAGTCAAACCGCTGTTTGGGAATCATTGCAGTACAGAATATGTGGAGCTCATTTATGAAAATGTAAATATATATATTTGTATAAAATTATCGTTTTTGGGTACTCTACGTACAGTAGCCTTGAAAAAGGCTTTTTAGTTGGTCTTGAGAAAAACCGTTGGCTTCTGTCTGACATTTCATGCAGGATTCAACCTGACATCAGCTGGGACGTAGTGGGGCGGTGGCAGGCTTCAGCGGCGCGGATGTCGTGAAGGCAGCAGGCGTCGATGAGCGACTCACTCATCTACATATATATATATGTTCCACAATATTTTTGCAGTTATCCCGTGGTGTTCCCGGTAAAAAATTGGCCTTCCACTCTTTTCTGTATGGTTTATAGTGTCCTGTACATGGCAGGTGTTCATAAAACATCAAGTTTTAAGACATTCAATATCTTTAAGTTGGCAGTGATGATGTATGTCACCCATCCAAAATTTTTTGACTTTTATTGGCTCACAGAGAAGGACTTGTTACATACAAGCAGTCGCTCCACTGGTTACCTCACTTGTGGAAGATGCTGTGATACTAATAATAGAAATTTCTATTAGTTATTGACGCTGTTGGACTAGATATGTAGACCTTATTATACTTGTTGTGAGATTACCCCCCCCCCTTGATTTTTATTAATGACTTGTGTTTTTGTGCTAGTGTGATGATTGATTATTGATTTTATTTTTATCATTTATGCTTTTTTTAAGTTAATACTTTTGGGTTAGTTGGAAGAGATCGCGCCTTTGCGATAAACTCGCCCTCTGTATATTGATTGTATTTAATTTGAATGTATACCTTTTATGTAATTGTTTTTAATCAATGTACAGTAAAGAATGAATAAATAAATAAATAAATTGAGTGAGCGAGCGAGACTGTGTATATGTAGACATGTTAAGGTGACTAGAATGCTAGTTACCTTCCTATGTTTTTTTTAAATTAATTGTAGCGCATGGTGTTGGATGATAGCTGATCTCTAAAAGATTTACCTTTTTTCTATACTTTATATATGTAGCTATTGTCTGTTTTGCGCTTAATATGAATAAATAAATAAATAAATCAATCTATCAAAAATATCGCAAACTTTTGTGACAAATTAAAGCGAGCACTTTCACTCTATTTCCAATCTATCCCAATGAGTTGCGGACTCTGGAGAGTGTGGAGGTTTTCAATGCAGGGCTAAAGACCCTATTGTTCAGGAAGTGTTTTGATTCATGAATGGGCCCTTGCGATGGTTTTTCCACAAAACGGCGCATCTTTCAAAAATTGTCTTGTTAATATTATTATTTCCTCATGGCAGTAGAGACACTGAAATATTTTTGGTCTCCGTGTCAAGGATAAATTTTCCTTTATTTTTTTTCTGAGATTTCAAACATCCTGTTAATGCAGGTATTCCTCAAACATAAATAAGACTCAATACAATCATTTCAGCTGTAATAAAGTGGGACAACTGTTTTGAATGTATTCTTTTCTATTAAAGGTTTTTGGTTTAGTTGGTTATTAATTTTTTTTGTTTGTTTTAGAAATTACTTGATGAAGATGCTCATATAATTGCAAAGCCACATGGAGCATATGGTTTGAATAATGATCAATTTTACGTAAGTAACTTACTGAAAATTATTTTTAAGTTATTTTATTGTTAAAGTTGTAATGTTTTAATATACAAACATTGAACATTATTGATTTAACATCTAAAATTACAACCTTTGCACCTCTCAAATTTCATGTACAAAACGGTTTCACAATGATTTACACATCATCAAACAAATATCACACAAATTACACATCAATATTTAACTCTTAAATTCAACAAAATGAACAAAAATATCGACGATCCAGTTCCATACATCAATTTTCTAAAATTTTAATTTCATGAAATCATTTCTGCTCTATCAATTCCACAAACAAACAACTTAAAAAAATACATGGTTCCCTTTATATATTAATTATTATGTTAGTGAAAAAAAAAACCTATTTTCAATTCCACAAATAAATATTTCAAATTTTTTGACTATTTAATGGAACGAAGACAACATAATGCCTCTAACAGTGTGATTATTATGATATATTTCAATTTTTGAAGCATAATATAAAGTCGTTGCATATTCAAAAAGAGACATGTGCGCACATTTTTATTTGGGCATACTCTTTTAAAACTGTTCATTAAGGCATTAAAATTGTAGTTTGGACTTTTTATTGGCATGTGATATTATTCTTTAAGTATTGAATTTTAATATTTGGTACTAAGAATCACTTTATAAAATGGTTATGACGTCATTATGAGTAGTTTATTCTGGAAATGTCAAAACATTTATAAATTCACATATCCCTTTTTGAATATGCAACGACGATAAAGTGTTTTCAAAGCATAATTTAAATATACCTAAGTTACAAAATTGACGATTTCTCGAATGTATGACATTTCGACTTGTTCAGTTGTGGAACTGGAACGTCAATATACACTTTGTTAAATCTATTTTAATTTGTATTACAACAAAGGTTGAAATCTGTCATGTATAGGTACACAACAAAAATAAAATACATACATTAAATCCTACCCCTCGCTTTCTACCAATTGGTGAGAAATGAGACAATAAAAAGAACAATATTTTCGATTCCCATACAAATTTTATGACATGGTGTTACCTGCATAAAAGGTGATATAATTATTTAATATTTATAGTCTAAAAACTGCTTAAAGAATGATACTTTGTGTACAATTTATTATTTTACTTTTGTCTTGTCTGATTATGGTGTCTATAAAGTTTATAGGATCATACATTTATGGAATAAATATTGTTTTAGATGACAGCTACAAATCCACCAAAAAAGTTGTGTGGTTTAATGAACGATTTTGAAGATTACGTTATGTATTCTAACCTGAGAATTAAGCTAATTACATCTAACTTTGATCAAAGGCATAAAGGATTCAGGCTTCAATATTCAGAGATTGGTAAGAAATATGTAATACCTATATCAGCAATAAGATTTTCCACCCATCCTCAATGTCTTATTTTTTTATTGCCACTTGTATATGACATACAGTTGGTCTACTGGCTGCCCCACTCTTGAGAGATGTTGTGATGGTATAAATTAAAAGATTGTCTTTTATTATGTCTGTATAATATATTTTGATGTTATTATAGATATGTATTTTTTTTTAAATTTAAATGATTCGGAGCTTAATACACATTTTTTGTTTTTTTTTTTAATATATCTGAGTTTTGTTGTAAACCCAAATACAACCTTAATATACCTTTCACAGTAAGCTAAAAGCTTGTGTCGTGAAAGGGGAGTTTGCCGGCACCTGGGATCGAACCACGGACCCCCTGTTCACGAGGCTGATACTCTACCTCCAGGCTAACCACAAACTTATACTTAATAGATGACAAAACTAATCAGATATTTCAATTGAAGTACAATGTTTACACAATTCATCATTTTGCAATATCTAATTGAGAAAAGTGAAAAATTGATTCTAAACTGGCTTAAGTGATCACTTGGCTCAATGACTCTGGGCAACTTTCTCACAATATATGATTCATCAATTGAGAAACTGTGTACTTTGTGTTTTTTTATTAAATTCTATTTTGTTTTGCTTTTTTTTTTTAAAAAAAATGAAGATATATCTGGGTTTCATGACACAAGCTTTTAGTTCATAAAAGCTTGTGTCAACTTAACTTTTTATTTGTGCAGTATGTAAAAACAGATTTAATTTCTTTTGTAATTTTTAGGTTGTTCTCGCAACTTTACCAAGACTTATGGACGTATATTGTCCAAAAAGAGTCAACCAGAATACGACAGATGTAAAGTTACTATAACTGCACCAGCCAGTCACACTGTCTCTCTTTACATAATGTCATATTACGCCAATACACAGAATTGCGAAGAGGGGTATTTAGAGGTATGCCAATTTTTTTTATAATAATAATATTTTTCCAGTGGATTCCATTTCGTGGAGCACCCAGCCAGCTAAGAATTGGTCTCCTACTCTTCTCCGTAAATTATTGAGTGTTCTGTGAAAATAAAGCCATTATATATCTTAAATTCAGCGATGAGGTTTGTCACCCATCCTGAATGTCTTAATTTTTTGTTAGCAAGGAAAGGACAGTTTGTATGTTTATTACATGCTGCTGGTCTGCTGGCTACCCCACTTGTGAGATATGCTGTGATGGTATAGTAGTGGTAGTAGTAATTTTATCTAGTACACTATTTTACAATTATATGAAACTCAAATGTCATACTATTTTAAAAAAAGAATAGTGCCATAGACAACAGCATCATAGGTCATAGGTTTTAAAAGGAAATTTTGTGTGTATAAATATAAGTTTTGTTTCACAATTAAGCCACTCTACCCTGTAAGGTGTATCGTGGTCTCAAATTTTACTAAATACTAATGATTAAAAAGTGAAATCTGATATTGTCACTTCAATATGTTCACTTTACACCGTGCGACACTGACTTTAAGTCTATTGAGGCTCTTCTAGAGTGTACAGGGTAGGTGTTCTCAAACACTATTGCTTTCACATGGGTTTATCATCTATTATAGCATACCTAACCTAGAAATCATAGACATACAAGACTTGCAGCGCGTTACATTTTTTCGGATTTTTTGTGTTCCAATATCGATGTCGTTCAAGCATTAGCAATATATTGTCTTACAAACTTTCTCAACCGACGTCAGTTTAACACTGAATGCAAAATTTGATCGGGCCGATATAGTATATCTTTGCTACAAATAAAATTTCTCCGCATTGCATTGAGATATCTGATCTATCTTTACTGCATTTTATTCTGCTTTTGAACTTAATGATTACTCTATTATATAAAGGTGTAGTCTTATCCTGTTTAGCTCAGAAAATAAACATAAAAAAGTTTTATTTTTATTTTGTTTTTACTATTATCTACTGTTGACGTATATGGGTTTGTATATGTTGGTATATATGTACCTATGTGTTTTTTTTGTTTTAATTTTAATAACTGGGTTAGTTGGAAGACATCGCATTTTAGCAATAAACTCTGTACATTAAATTGTATAACTGATATTTATAGATATGACACTGTTTTATTTTGTAATATTGTAATCAATGTACAGTAAAGAATAAAATAAAATTGAAAAATAAATTCTTGCAGTTAGTATAAGTTTTTCCTTGAAAAGTATCACATATTTGTGACAGTCCTTTATTTATTTGATCACCACCTATTATGAGTAGGTACCTGAGAGTACAAATTACTTGTTCATTATATGTAGTTTGTTGTTGGTTAATGGCCATATTTAAGAATTTTTATATGTATTTTTTCTGCAGATTCTTGATGGTACAAAAAAGGATTCCCCATCACTACGGAAGTACTGTCAAGATATTGGCTTTACTGCATTATTTTCAACTGGCAACACAATGACTATCAATTTTGTCACAAACCAATTAAGATTTTACACTTATATGTTCAGTTTTCTCACAACTGATAAAGGTGGGTATATTTTTAATCATTAGTCTCTGGCAAAGAAAAGGTATCTCACTATTTTCTGTAGGTTTTCCAGTATCCTTGGAATGGTCTATTTATGTGTAGTTTCTATCATGAATAAGACATTTACTCTCATGTAGATTCTCTTCTTTGAATGGTAAAAACTAAATTGAAATCTATGTATCAATGTAACATTAAGTGTTAGTTTAACACACAAGATTTAGAAAATACATTGTTACCCTATTTGGCAGTGCCCCAGATGAGACTTGAACCTGCAACCAATCCTTTTGTGATTTGTCCAATTAATCTTTGGGGTTTATAAGAGAGAATATTGGAGCCTTTGGCATGTTGTCTGGTAGCTTCATTGGACAAAATACACCTCCGGAAAAAGATAGGTTGCAGGTTCATGTCCTGTTCAGGGAACTACCAAATTAAGTGATTTTGTTTTTTCTACACTTATATTGTAGTTTCATGACGTGTTAGATTTATATATATATATATATAAAACCTCATAAAATGGTTAATATTTGTACTCGTACTTATTGTCTGTATTAAAACTGAATAAACTTATCATTTTCAATGTTCAACATTAACACAGAGCTAGGAATCAAATTGTCAATTTGTTAATCAATCGAAGTTGAAGATTTTTTTATAAGTAAACATCATGATTTGTTAACAGATTTGTGAACTTCCATTAAAAAAACGAGAGGAGCTGATACCACTGGTACCACATCCACCAGTTTCTTTATTTATATTATTATTAATTTTGAGATTACATTTTTTTGCAGGTCGTGGATGTGGAGGAACTATCCCAGATCGTTATGGAAAGATATTCAGTCCACTTTATCCTGAGAAATATGTTGGAGATAGTGTTTGTGAATGGATTATTAATTCTCCGGACCCAACCATAACATTATTCTTTGATGGTAATATTTTTTTTTATATCGCTTAATAACTCTTTTTATCAGAGTGACATTACGCTATAGAGATTTCAAGATATGTAATTTTTCAGTATGCTAGTTAGTCTGTGCTCTTTTTACCGAATTCAAGCAAAAATATGTTTTCCTCCATTGTGTTAAGGTCTATATTCCTATAAAAAAAAAAAACTAGTAAAGAGATAGTAACTGTTACAGTGGTGTCCTTTTCTAACACATATCCTGTACATTTTAAAATCATATAATAATAGTAACTATATAAATAGTGTACAACCATGTGCTAAAAAGGGGCAACTCTAACAATTACTATCTCAGTTGGTATGTTGTTTTCAAGTGCACAGTTTTTTTAAATGTGTAATGTCTTGGGGCTCAACATTATTATATTATTTGCTACTTTTCACATGTCGTTTTAAATGAATTTAATGTAAAAAATAGATCAATTTCCATTTCATGTTCATTTGTATGTGAAATTAATGCTAACAAAAGTAATTATGAGATTAATCTCATATCAGTTTTTTGTTCCTGATGTTGAGAGACATTTTTAAATTCCTAACGTAATTGTTTATTGTTTATTGTTTATTGTTTATTGTAAATCATTCCCCATAGGCCCCTTACAGGACACTTGGGTTCATCATAATTACACAGGATAAAAAGAATAACATTAAAAGAATACATGAAAGAATACAAAGTAGTAAGGCATCAAAATCGAGACAAAACAATGAAAATTGAGTAAAAAAGTTGCCGAACATATAAATTTGAACATAAATAATAATTATATAATGTGAATAAAAATAATAATAATAATGCATTTTTCAGTACTAGAAGGATGTAAAGAGTCCCCTTAGTACCACGTCTTTAGTACAATATTTGATTTTTTAACAAAAGAAACAGAGAGGAAGGACGAATGACACACATTACACTCAATACTATTATGTTATAATATATTTTTCAACACTAGCAGGATGTAAAGAGTCCCCCTAGTGTCATGTCCAAAGTACAATATTTATTTAATTATTTATCAGATAAATCACAAGAACAAAAGTCAACGATGAGTCATACACATGATATAAAGGCTGGCAAGCTATAAATTATGAGTCAGTCGGTTTGATAGCCAATATCTCTTCGATAGTATAAAAGGCGTTGCCAACAAGATACTTTTTAATCTCTCGCCTGAAGGACAGAATATCCAGTGTTTTGAATTTTTTTGGTAGGTTGTTATAAAGTCGAACGCTCACACAGATAAAACTCTTGGACACTTTAGTTAACCTGTGTTCAGGAAGGCGTATTAACTCTTTCGTTCTTATGTTGTAGTCATGGTAGTCAGAGTTAAAAGGTGTTTTGTCAATATTTTTATGTGCATACAACAAGCATTCAAGAGCAAATGCACATGGAACTGTTAATATACCCTGTTCTTTGAACGCAGTTCTGCAAGAATCTCTAGGATACATACCGAGTAGTGTTCGAAGTGCCCTTTTTTGTAGAATAAACACTCTACCTGATTCTGCGCCCATTCCCCAACACAAAATCCCATAACACATAATGGAATGAAAATATGAATAGTAGACAGATTTAGCTGTGTCCTTTCCACATATGTCTTTTATTTTTTTTATGGCATATATTGCACTATTTAACTTTTTGCATAATTGTTCAATATGTTTATCCCATTTCAAACCTTCATCCAAAACTACTCCCAAAAATTTACTTTCAACAACCTTCTCTATACCTTTCTCAGAGAGAGCACTGGTAAATGGATCTAAGTTGTCTGGTCCACCAAGAGAGAAACTCATAGCACTCGTTTTTGTCATATTTAGGACTAAAGAGTTATCATCAAACCATTTTTTTAGTAATGTTAGTGTTTCTAGAGCATTATTTATGTTTTCTGAATTATTTTTTTTACCTTTGAGAATCAGTGAGGTATCGTCAGCAAACATTACAATCTCAGAATTTGGGTTAGTACAATTTGGGAGGTCATTTATATAAATAAGAAATAAAAGCGGTCCAAGCACGGATCCCTGTGGAACACCACTACTTATTTTAACAGTTTGTGATTTTGCATTATTAACTTCAACATACTGCTGTCTATTTTTTAAATACGATTGAAAGAATCTGTTTTCCATATCAATAATTCCATAGCATTTTAATTTTTCGAGTAATATATCATGATCGACACAATCAAATGCTTTCGATAGATCACAAAAAACACCACAAGTTGATTCTTTCTTATCAAGGGCATCTAAAATGGTTTTAAGCAGTGAGGCTATTCCATCAGAGGTGCTCTTTCCCTTTTGAAATCCAAATTGATTGTGATTTATTATTTTGTTATGTTCTAAAAATGTTGTGAGTTGGTCAGTAACAATTTTTTCTATGATTTTACTAATTGCTGGTAGGATTGATATTGGCCTGTAATTATTGACATCTAATTTATCACCTTTTTTGAAAAGTGGTATAACTTTTGCAATTTTTTGGCAGTCTGGGAAAGTACCGCTCTCAAAACAAATGTTTATTATGTCCGTTAGCACAGGAGATAGACCATTTATAATGTTTTTGAGTAGGCGAGTAGAAACATGCCATATATCATTTGATGTTTTTGATTTTATCAGTTTACAGGTTTTTAAAACATCGTCCGTTGTGACATTTTTAAATTTAAAGTTAGTATTTAGATGTATAGTTTCTTTCTTAATATGTTTCAAGGATTGCTCAATAGAATGAGTAGACTTATTTGTTAGTAAGGACGCCACATTTACAAAATAGTTGTTAAAGAAGTTAGCTGTATCTAAGTTAGTCATGTGATTAGTTTCTTTAAGGGTTATCTGTTTATCAAATGAATTACATTCACTAGTTGATCGTCCAGTCTCATTTTTAATTATTTCCCAAGTAGTTTGGATAGGATTTTTGGAATTTGCGATCTGGTTACACAAAAACATTCTTTTGGCTTCCATACAAACTTTCTTAAAAATCGTACTATACCTACTAATATATCTTTTTGTGGTTTCTAAAGTGGTATGTTTTTTCACCTCATATAGTTCGAATAATTTTTTTCTTGACACATTTATACCCGTAGTAGACCATACCTGAAATGTGTTCTTAGTTTTTATTTTTATTTGTTTAAGAGGAAAATGGTGATCTATTTCTGTCAATATCACATTAAACAGTTTATTAAGTGCAGAATTTATGTCATCATTATTAATATCAGCGCGCAATGATGATACTGACTCTTCAAAAAAAAATATGCTTTCTTTGTTATAGACTCTTCTATATATATGTTTAATATTATTTTCCAAGTGTTTATCTATAGTTTCATGAACAGCGATCATCTGTCCATAGTGATCAGATTTTACAATATTTACTTTTGATATATCCAAAACTACTAAGTCTGTAAAGATATTGTCTATGCAGGTTGAAGAATGTGAAGTAACTCGTGTAGCAGTGAATATGCTGCGTGTCAATAGGAAACTATTAAATAAATCTAAAAGAATACAAGTCTCCTTAGAGCTTTTGTCAAAGTTAATATTGAAGTCCCCACATACAATAATATATTTATTGTTCTTGTAACTTATCTTTGTCAGGACTTTTTCAATTGTGTCAATGAATAAATTAAAATTACCAGATGGTGGTCTATATACACATAATATTATAATATTTTTTATCTCTATACAACTCAATTCGCAGTGGTTTTCGATTGAGCAGTCTACTACATCCTGTCTATTTTTTTATTGTAATTGGATGTTTTTCATAATCAAACAACCACCTCTCTTTGTCTTTTTCCTACAAAATTTACTGTTTATTTTAAAATTAGGTGTATCATAAATCTTAACTTCATCTTCTTCCAGCCAAGATTCGGTGCAGCATACTATGTCTACGGCCGAGAGGTCAAATGTTTGTAGTTCATGTAATTTCCCTCTCAGTCCCTGCACATTTTGATGGACAACTGTTATTGTTTCACCCTCTCTGCTACCTCCTCCCCTCTGTCTCTCTCTAAAAAAATATTATTATCCCTAACATTCTCCCCCTCCACTGTTTCTTGTTTCTCACCATCTTGCAAACAAATGTTTATTATGTTTTTCGCTACTTGGGTGGTATGTTTTAGATTAAATATAATTTTATCCGTTAAGGAAACTTCTTCATCATTCAACTCAATGATTCTACCATGATTATTATTTCTAATAGTGTCATACAAGTTGCAATTTGATTTATAGATGTGTTCATTCTTTCTCTCATTTCTCACATAATGAATTGTAGAGATTAATAATTTGATTTTTTTCTCTTTTGTTTTTACGACGATGTTTTCGATTTCCCGGATTCTCTCGCAAAACTTATCTCTGCTTCCTCCCACTATCAACAAAATGGCATCTCCTTCTTTTCCCTTCATGATTGTCTGATATATATCATCCACTAGGTAGCTAAATTTTGCATAGGGTTTGCAGTTACAATTAACATCAAAATTTGTTTCTTCAAACAGCCTCATGCCCATTCCCTTGCCAAATTCATCTCCCAACACAAACAACTTTGGCTTAGAATATTCGGACAGTCTCTGTGTGCAATCCTTATTAAGTTTTCGGTCAATACTAGGAATATGTTTGATTCCCGAACCTGTATATGATTTATTCGAGCTTTGCTCCCTCAATGAGTCACTGAATCTTTTGGCCTCCTCCAGCTTCAACAATAGCTCCTCAGTATTCCTTCTGTAGTCTTCAACCTCCCTTCTTCTACTCTCAGAGAATCTCTGCATTTCTATTTTCATATTCTTTAGTATATTGTCTTTGCTTGCCACTAACTGTTTTAATTCTGAATTTATTTTCTTGTAATTTATCAAGGTTGTCTCTTGTTTCTCTAAAATATCAATTCTCTTTTTCAAAATAGACACCTCCCTATTTTTCAACCTCAACTCCCGCCTACACTCCTGTAGTTCTTTAATTGTATTTGTTCCATCTTCATCTAGTTTGTCTCTCTTGATGTTATTCGTGTTTCTTTTGGAGCTATTTGTTCCTCTCCTCAAAGTACTTGTTTGCTTTTTTAGCTCTTCTTCAATTTTCTTGGGGGTACCCAGAGTATCCTCACCACTATCTGTATTCCTTCTAAAATTATACACATCTTTCTTAGAATTGTCAATATTCCCATTTGAATCTACTTTGTTCTTTGGAAAGCTGTTTACAATCTCTTCCGAGTCAATTATACTTTTTCTTGTTGATTCATCTATGATATTACTTGAGCTATCCATAGTATATGTGTTATTGATGCGCGCTTCCTCGAGCCCACCATCATCCATAGATTTGTCAACCATTATAATATAGCTGTTATTCCTATTTACCTTTTCGCTTTTAATAATATTAGACATTTTTTCTTCTTTAGTATGACAATAAACAACACAACTCAGTTCACAAAACAAAAACAATTTTTTTTTAAAAAAAATAATTCAACAAATACACAAAAACAAGTACTTGTTAAGTTCAATGTGTTCACTATGATAATATCCTCATTGAGGTATTATTTATTATATAGGATAAATGTCTATGGCTGTAATTCTTGTCTATGGTTTCGTGCGATTTTTGTTTATGGTTCCATGAAACTTTTGTCTTTGATTATATGCAGTTTTTCTATGTTTTATCTATGGAATTACTAACTTTATCTATGTCAGGGTTCTGTCAATGTCATTTTCATCTTCAATGAGTGAAATAATTTGTTCAGTAGGTCTTGAAAGGTCAAAGTATTTTTTCATGTGGTATGTAATATTTTAAATTCGAATTTTAATTTGAGAAAAAACAATCTTAAATCACATACCGTTCGATGATGCTATTGTTAAAATGTCCAGATTGTTTAACACCACAAAATTAGAGCACACTAATTTGTAACGCACAGTTATATTCAAAGTAATTAATAAATCTCTTTCAGATTACCCGCGCGAAAATGTTGACGTTCTGACAGCTGTCAAAGATATGAAATTGGAATAGAATTTTTTGCAATACTACTATTAAGAGACTGGATTTTTTATCCAACTTTATACAATATAATATATTCAGTTCGGTTTATATGAGGTATATTCAGAAAAATGTGTTCATCCTTAATATATCATACATGTTACCAAAACTCCTTTTGTGTCATATTAGAAAACTCTTAATATATGTGGATGTTGATCCTAGATGTTTTAAAGCGCCCTTGAAGCGATACTATCACAATGCAATGCTGTATGAATTATATTATTATTTATACGTGGCGGCAGAATTGCTATCCACAGTTTTCAGCATTATACAACCAGATATGTCATCATAAAATAAGTCACAAACACACAAAAACCTAATAGTTTAATGCAGGGAAAAGTCATCTATCCAGGATATCAATGGATTTTGCTCAAAACGCCGATTCAAAATACCAGCATTGTGCATGAATTATCTGTGTTCTAAAATTATTTTTTATGAATTTTTTTTCAGTTTATGATTTTGGCTTCACTAAGAACTGTGAATCAAATTACGTAGAACTCTTTGATGTAAATGGAATGTCTCTGGTGAAATATTGTACAAAGGTATGTTTTATTTGACAAATTATAAAACATTCTTAAGAAATGTTTATATTCAAATACCTCATTTGTTTGATTTTTTTTTATGAATACTTGCCTTTTAAAATACACCTGAGAATGGCAGCGTCCATACGGCTGAATGCGAACGTCAATCATCAATCAACAAGCAAAAATTCTAAATCTTTCGGTGACAATTCGAAGCATTCTCCGAAGAAATATTCAAATGAATGCCTTCATTATGTCTCATGGACGGGTAACGAAGACATTCATTCAAATATTTCTTCGGGAATGCTCCGAAGTGTCGCCGAAATATTTAAGATTTTTGTTTGATGATTGACTTTCGCATCCAGCTGTGTGGACCCAGCAAATGAAGAAAAAAGTCAAAGTCCCATTCTTTTCCAGAGCAAAAGTTATAAACGCACCGTTAAAAATACTCTTATTTGTATTAACCATTGTTTTATAACTTTTCTAGGAGTTCCCAGCGCCATTTAGGATTTTGAGCAGCTATGTTAAAATTGTTTATAATACAAATTCTAACAATTATGGGACGGGATGGGTCATGAATTTTGCAAATGGTGTGTAAATGAAAAAATTGTGTTTATATGTTCACTAAAAAGGGTATACTGTATTTAGACCTTATTTACCAGCTATGTCTACATTTGCTTATGTGAATAGAATTATCTCTGACTTCATCAAAGCTTTGCTCACAATAAATTGTTCTATGGTGATATTATGCAGAAAATTTCATATTTTCATTAATTAAAATTTTGTTTTCCAAACAATGTGTATTTATTTCCTTTCAAACTTCTCCCATTCTGAATGGCTTATTTTTTTTTATTAGCTTGAAGATGACAATTTACATGTTTATTACATACAGTTGAACCACTGGCTGCCCGACTTGTTAGAGATACCGTGATGGTATGAGTTTTTTTTTCTTTGGATAGAGTAAGCTAAATAATTTGGAATAGGTACTTAAATTAAAATAAACTTTATAATAAAGCTAGTTTCTGTTTGTAAGTAGAAATAATTTATCATAATTAAGACAATTTGCATTAAAAAATAATAATAACAAATGCTTGAGACATAAGAGGTGTTTTACTTAACCAGAAATAACAGTTGGAATATTATTTGTTTGTTAATTCGAAGGTATTCTCTCTGCTGGGTTCTACGAGTTTGTAGACAGCAGTAAAAGATGAGCAGAACACTAACAGAGTCAATAATAATAATTTATATACCTAATAGGAATAATAAAATATTACACTACAAAAATAAACTGAGTTGTAATAAAAAGGTAAGTCAAAATTAACTATTTTTTAATAATTTATAAATAATTAAAACACTGTTATATTTTCACTATATTTATTTAAACTCTAACGTTTTCATTATTTATAAATTATTGAATATGAGTTTTCACAGTGTGAACACAAACACCCTTCAACAATATTTTTTAATAAATTGTTTTTTAATATGTGTGTATTAATTATAGCATATTTATAGTTCATGTCCACTCTATTTATGATAGAAGCCTCGATGTTCTACAGTATAATATAGGTGAATAAAATAATGTAACTCAAAATACTAATTACTAGACAACTTATTTAAGACGCGCCGTTTTGTGGAAAAACCACCGCAAGGGCCCATTCAAGAATCATAACACCTCCTGAATGATAAATGGAAAAAAACGACAGTGATATTTCAGGCAGCTAAAAAGCGCCATCTGTTTTTTTTTCAAAATGGTAGAATATAAAATATCTATTATCCCTAGATAGAGAATGCTCGCTTATTTCAACTAGAAAAAATACAGAAAATGATAGAAAACCTACTATTGCTTATCAGTTATATTCTATAGAGAAAAATAAATAAATTAATGTTGTATTATATTAATTGTCACGAATAGAGAATACGCATACCTATTCTACAATAAGTTGCTATTTTACTGTTAGTACATTTTACACAGTAGGTACATGAAAGCAGTGGGCAAGGACTAATAAATATTCAAATATCTAATTAATTTCACATAGATAAACCGAGGTATGTACCTACTTGCAATGGATGCGGTGTAGATATTGATACCTACTTGTATAGGGTTGCGTTGCGGCGATTTAACACTTATTTACAGTTTTCTATATCTATGACTGCAACTACCAAATGTGGAAATGGGGTAAGAGGGAGTCTCCGGAATGCGACTGTGGAGCTCAGTTCCAAACGATTCAGCATCTGGTGGAGGAGTGTCCGGATGGAAGATACGAGAGGGCGACTGGATGGACATCCATGAATCAGCCCCAGAGGCGGTGCAGTGGCTTTCTGAACGAGAACCAAGAATTTGATATGGAATAACTATTATTAATGCAAGCCGAAGCCATACAAAAGTAAAATAAGTACTGGATATACGATTTATGCAGACGAGTATTAGCGTATTTAGGCACAAACTTCTGAGAACTACGTGGTTGAAATACGACCGTGTGTACCAGAAATAGGATGAATGTGGAGGAAGCAAAAGATGTATTTGAGGATTTATTCAATACGGTGTTCCGCCTTCTATACCAGTGCTCCGCAACCTTTTCTCATTTACGGCACACCAAAATTATTCCTAAAAATCCGCGGAACACCAAAAGCTCAAATATATAGGTATTAAATTGATACACAAATTTTTAAATACTTTTTTCATATAATAATAATTATTTTTAATATAATAAGTATTCTATGCAATATTTTGAACAATAATTTGTCATGTGTAATAAATACATAATGAAAAATTGAAAAATTCCGAATACATTATATTTGACCGCGGCACATCTGTATTTGACTCACGACACGGTTTCGGAGCACTGCTCAACCCACCCCACTTGGCATACGGTGTGAGAATATAGTAGGTATAATAGAAACTGTGTTTTTTTTTTTTGCATATTTTTCGTAAGAAATTTTGTTGGATGTATGTTGGTTTGCGACTGTTGTTACTCTATTTGATTTTTGTTCTTATGATAAATGGTTACCTATTTTAAAATATAATGAATGTACATTCTAATATAGTTGATGGATACATTTTAAAATTACGCAATTATATTATATACGCATATTTGTGTTTGCTATTTTGACAAAAAATGGGGTGTATTTTTTTAAGTACTATGATTTTGTTTTCTTTTATATTTGTTTGAATGCCTATGTTTATTTTTGTGTGTTGAATTGTCATGTTAATATTTTCAAATGTGTCTGTATACTATAAAATTCAAATACTGCAGATATAGTGATTTAAATTTGTAAATTTGAACAGAGCATTCGATGAATAACTGAAAAAAATGATAGGACCTAAACTTCACTAGATAAAATTGGATCTATTGAAATTTTAAGCTCGTCAAATGAGCTATATTATATTAGTAAGTCTGTTTTCTAGGAGGCAGATTCTCAATTTGATGCCAATCTTTAACACTTTTCCTATACTAATTTTCTACTTTCTTACATTTTTGTAGTTCTTTTATTATTGGCATATTATTTCAACACGCAGGCACACAATATCTAAGCGCAATTCTAGCTCTGGAAGTATGTTTAAGTCTGCTAGTATAGCTAAATGTTAAATAGATCTACGGTTCAGTGTTGAACTATGAATACAACATAATATAATATTATCTATATTTATATTTATAATGTGAATAGGTACAAATAATAATATAAATGTACCTACATACATACTATTGCAATGCTAATCGTTTCCGGTGCATGTTCCGCTGAATGTTTTTGTCGTACCGAATGGAGCTACTGGCAAAAGCAATACATGCTAGAGATGTAACGAATAGTATATTTGCCGAATACCGAATATTATGCAAGATCGTGTGCCGAATATTCGGCAAAACAATGGTCAAAGCGTGCGGTACTCCCGACCGTACATCTTCGTTTAGGTATATCGTACACATAATTATTATGTACCTACTAGACTTGCAGCGCGGTACATTTTTTCGATTTTTTTGTGTTCCAATATTAATAATAACAATAATCTGGCACGAGCTCTGCTCATATTTGAGGGAATGAATTGTTTTGCTTACTGTATAATTATAAGTAAATGATTATTGTTGTAAATTGTATAATTATCAATTAATAAATATATTTGAATTTGAATTGAATTTGAATCATATTGTGTTGTTTCACTTCATATCAATTTTAATTAATTAATTAGATATTTGAGGATCAATAATTATGTATCTGCAGCTGACAATGAAATAGCAACAATTTACAAATTATTAGTTCCTTCCAGTTTTACATTCAAACTATTATACCGAATAATAGACTAAATATTCGGTATTCGGCCGACTAGTTAAAGTGTTGCCGAATAGGCAGAATACCGAATATTCGTTGCATCTCTAATACATGCATAATAATATACATTGGTGGTTAGGTTGGTACTCTTCAGTAGCGGGACTAGACTTTTTACATCGGTCACGCTTTGTACAAATGCACTATTTTACTTGTAAACGAGCCCTTGAGAATAATTAAATCTTTTTGTTTACTATGTGTTAAACTCGCCGATTGCACAAATTTATTTGTCTAGTAAAAATTCTACCATGTTTACTTTTTAATGTTGTTTTTTTTGCAATAAAGATTTTTTTCCAGATACTCAAAAATTACAAAGTAAATCAGAAGAAGGTAATCAGATTTTTTACGGCGATAAATTAGAGCACGCGTTGCACCTTGGGCATGCGTTGCATATTTGCATGTATGGAAGGCACGCCCCTGGACTACTATCATAATTGAAGAGTCTATATACCTACGTAATTTGGTGAGGTTTAAATTTGAAAATTTCATTAATAAACACATATTTTTTAATCTACCTATAGCATTACGGCACCTCCTAAAAGTGGAGTAATCAGTAACACACTAACTTTATGTAATAAACATGGAAGTTGGCCTCTTTTTCAGTCAGTAAATAAATGAAGACATTCAGTATGGGTGGCATATGTAATTATTGGTGAATTGGGCATTTTTTTTACACACGTATAGACAATTCACACAGACCGAGCTAGTCCCAAACTAAGATATGAATCTTGTATTATGGGTACTAACACGGCGATACACATATACAATGCATTAAACACATATACATGTAACACCCAGACCCAGGACAATCTGAAAAAGGTCATTCTTCATTTTGCCCTGGCCGGGAATCGAACCCGGGACCTCGAGACTCAAAGGCAAGTGCGTTAGTCTCCGTGCCACACCGGTCGTCGATTTTAAACGAGTCTATGAATATCTATCTTCTACAGGATACAATACAACTACTTACGAAAACAGTGGAAGTCTATTTGGCAGAGAATCCGCAAAACAGACACAATTTTTATTAAATGGATAAATTGAGATAAGCCGTTTTATTCTACTATAGATTAAAGAAACCTGAGAAAGACGTCTTTCCACGTCTTAGGTCATAATCGATCTAATATGATTGATTTATCATTCAATCTAATCGATCTGATTGATCCAATTATAAGTTCTACTGCTTGTACACCAAATTTTTTTTTTTTTTAATAATTGCTCTTTAAAATTCTTTCAGGGAAAATAGAACAGAAACCAGCCTCCTCCGTTCAAAGTATTTTTGCACCATTATAATAGTCACTTCTTACTACGACAATCCTAGCTTTTTGATGTCATTTTCATACGAGCACTGTATTATGAAATAGGGATTCCATACCGTTGGAGACCTTGTCGACGTAACGACAATGTTTTTTCAAGATTTTTTTTCTTATGCCTCTTGACAAGCACGCAGAACTTAGAGGGATTTTTTTAGTTGATGGAATATCTATTGACCCAAATTGTTACCCCCACATAATATTATAGGTGAAATTTTTTGTTAATATTAAAAGAATGGTTTGCATTACTATTGACTGTACTACATACCACGAAGCGAATACTTATCAAAACTCATACCAGATTTGTGTTGTACAATTTGTGAAGGTACTTACTTTTAAAGAAAAAATGGAATTAGTTTTAAGCCCCTTAAGTAGGTTGGTACAACGAATATAATAAATTATTGACTTCTTTTGCAATATGAATATGTATGTATTTGTACCAAAGCATATGCGATATCAAAATGCATACATGCCTAATACCTATTCTCAAAGAAAACGATGAAGTGATGTACATACCTTTCAACAACGAAACATGAAGTTAGAATGTCCATATATTGTTCTGTAACCTACTGTGGTTGGAATATAGAGTACCTTACTTGAGTAATTTGAAGACAACTTGAATATTATAATATACTTATGCATGCAAGGTGATAGTGGAACAAAAGCTGGGGAAGTAAAAAGAATGAAAGTGAACAAAAAACGGCTGTTCGGGCACGTGGAATGAATAAATCAGAACAGAATAACAAAGAAGATATTATATGTCCTATATATATATATTCAAATTAAAATCTGGATTTGGGTGTTACAGTCATGTATATGTGTTCAGTGAAATGTATATATGTTAGTACCCACAATACAAGATTCATATCTTAGTTTGGGACTAGCTCGGTCTGTGTGAATTGTCTATACATGTTATGTTATGAGATTGAGAAGAATGGTGTTAGGAAACGAGACCTTAATAATTATGAAGCAGATTCTCCAGGACGGACATAGCATGTTGAGCGCATTCAATCTTCTTCTACAAGTGCCCTGTCAGAGGCCTGAGTCAATAACACACTTTCGCGTCACGTTCCCGCTCCGTTAGCGTTCGGGTGCAGACGATGTTGCACCAAAGTGTTAATTTACGTAACTATTGTGTATCTTAGCAACGAAATTGACACTTGCTTGCAACTTCGTCTGCACCCGAACGAACGAAGCGGGAACGTGACGCGAAAGTGTGTTATTGACTCAGGCCTCGGTCTGGCATAGGCTTCTCGGTCCTGCAACTTCTCCACACCCCTCATCCTAGTCCAATCTCGTATATTGCGGAGCCACCATGTCTGCTATCTGAATACAACTTTCAAAAATTTCAAGCTATGTGATAAACATGACCAAGAGGAATTGGAAATGTTACCTAGGTATAAAGATAACTATCAACCAAACCTTGTGTCGATTCATAAGCGTCGAAACTTTGTGTCAAAACTCCTAAAGGAAGTTCACATATGCATGTGTATCATATACAGCATACCTACCTAGTAAATACCTATTCAAATAGGTTAACTATCGGTGAATAAAAACAAGTGGAATGATTAATCTAGAGTGATTCAAAATATAATTGACATCACACTTCTAGTATTTAAAATATCCAGTCCCCGATATCTAATTGTGTCAAAAATTCATATCATAATTTGAGTGTATTTTTCTATAAAATTGTATCAGTATATTGTGATCAATGTACAGTAAAGAATGAATAAATAAATAAATATATCAATAAAGATATAGGTACATATTATTATTAGATATAAAATGGTGCAGAAAGGGGCAAAGATATTTAATATTTTTAAACAACCCCTCTCGCTTTATTAGACAAATGTACGTAGGTAGTTATCAGAATACAAATAATATTTTCATAATAGGTTCGTACGTAAACAGTATATTCATGTAGTAGGTACATACCTACATATTTTGATAGTAATTATGTGGTATGGGGGTGCGGTGTGTTTGAGTCGGCCACACGCCATATAAAATCTAAAAAAATATTTGTGTATGTTCATAAATAAGTTTATAATATGTCCTTAATCTTTTATAGTCTTCTTCATTTCCTTCCACGTCATTCGATCCTGAGCCATCTGCATCCAGTTGACACCAGAGTGATATCATCCCAACACCTCATTGGGAGTCTTCCTATAATCTTGGTTGCTGCTCGTGGTCTCCAAGATGTAAGAGACTTTGCCCATTTGTCATCTGGGCTTCTAGCTATGTGCCCCGCCCATCTCCATTTAAGAGTTGTGACAGGTTGTGCAATATTGGTTATTTTTGTTTTACATCCTATAGTCGTTCCGCACTTTGTCTTTTAGGGTGATTCCCAGTACAGCTTTCTCCGTTGCTCTTTGAGTGAGTCGTATTTTCTCAATGCTCTGTTTGGTCAAAGTCATCGTTTCGATGCCGTATATTGCCACCGGCATTACACAATTTATGGTCTAATAAAAGTGTAAAAGTAATTTCTGAGTATAAAATCTTTTTTTGAGGATTTTTATTAACATCACATAACAACACATGCATCATAAAAATTATTTTTATTTTGACGTAACACATGCTTTTTTACCCGCCGAAAAGCAGAACAAAGATAATCCTTGCATTTTACTGGATTTGTACATCTGCGTGACTAAAGATTTTAAGAATATTGCTAAAAAGACATCCACTATGCACAATCAACATAACATAACATGTATACAGAATTCAAACAAATCGAACTAGTCCCCAACTAGTTTTTTTTTTTAAATATGAATCTTGTATTATGGGTACTAACGCGACAATACACATATACCTATACAATGCACTAAACACATTTATACATGTAACACCCAGACTCAGGACAATTTAAAAAAGGTCATTCTTCATTGGCGGCGTACAGACAGCTGGATGCGAACGTCAATCATCAAGCAAAAATCTTAAATCTTTTAAATTCGGAGCATTCTCCGAAGAAATATTTGAATGAACGCCTTCGTTACCCGTCCATGAGACGGAACGAAGGCATTCTTTCGAATATTTCTTCGGAGAATGATCCGAATTGTCACCGAAAGATTTAAGATTTTTGCTTGATGATTGACGTTCGCATCGCATCCGTTGCGAGAACGCGTCATTTTTCGTAGCTACTTGTGTATTTTAGCTAGGTACGAAAATTGACGCGTTCTCGCAACGTCGTCCACGTTTGAACGGAAACGAAACGAAAATGTAACGCTTGTGTTTTGACTAGGCCCACAGCTGTCTGTAGGCCGCCATTCTGCCCTGGCCTACATTTATGTATTTCGTAAATTTCTTTTAGGCAGAAACAGGAGAAATGTTCTGTTAGTTGTGAATATGAGGTGTCTGTAATATTATTCTTAATTTGACATTTATTTTCTCAGCGAGAAGCCAGGAAAATTAGTCTAGTAGGTAATACATAGTATGATGTTTTTGTCTTACAAATATTTATTGACATGTACTAATAAATTATATTTAACTTGGCGGTCAATTTAACGCATGCACTATTCATCACTATACTAAGTTAGTTATAATATGTAATTTACATACATACATACACACACCCAGTGCAGGGGGAGCTTTGATTATAGAATGAACTGCTACATAATATGTACATATTATCATGTATAGTCAAAACACATTTTATAGTCATACTATGCACGCTGTTTCTATATACGCACACTGAGATAAATACTCACAAAGAATCATTGCTACATACTATTAGATTAGGACCAGAGATAGTACAAACGATTCGTTAGTATGTATCTATAATATGAAATTTTCGCAAACAAATAATTGGTAAATTTACCAACAATTTGTTTGCGATAAGTTAATATGAGAAGATAATATGGAATTACCAATCCGCATAGGAGCAGCTAGCGGGGCTTTCAACAACATGAACAAAGTTTGGAAGGCGTCTGGACTCAGCATCAGGACAAAATGTCGCTTGTTCAATGCGTGCATCATCCCAATCCTTCTATATGGCTGCGAGTCTTGGCACTTAACCAAGGCTCAAGAGCGGAAGATACTAAGCTTTGAAAACAAGTGTCTTAGAAGGATTTTGGATGTCAGATGGTATGAACATGTTACAAATGATGTTGTGCGCCGGCGCACCCAGCAGAGACCTGTAATCTCCGTAATACAGGAGAGACGATGGTCCTGGCTGGGACATGTTTTGAGAATGCTACTAATGGATTTGTCCAGTTTCGAAACCCAATCACGCATATTATTTTATATGGAATCAGTTTCTATTAAATTATTAAGATACCGATTTATCTATTACAATATTTGTATTAATATCGAATGCAGATTAGAATCAAAAGTACTCCATTTTGATTGGTAATATAATTATAGATATACTCCCAATATTTAATCAATCTTTAAATTAAGTAATATTAATGATACTGCAACCTACATACAATAAAGCATCTGCCCTGTTTTGTGTGTAGGGCGTAAAACTATTT
Source organism: Athripsodes cinereus (assembly GCA_947579605.1). Classification (NCBI taxonomy): domain Eukaryota; kingdom Metazoa; phylum Arthropoda; class Insecta; order Trichoptera; family Leptoceridae; genus Athripsodes; species Athripsodes cinereus. The sequence continues at coordinate 3,611,013 of OX388329.1, forward strand.
AAAATAATATAACGAGTCGTAGCGATCAACGAGTCCACATACATACATTTATGTACATGGAGTCAAATTTCAAATTAAAATCCTCCTATCTTCTGCGTAGAAAAAAATACTTTATGTGGAGTCTCTGGGAAAGAACACTGCCCTGCTAAGTAAAAACACAGTAATTAGGTCCCAAAACACAAATGTGTCAAAACCGCAGTCCAAATTTGTAACTACCTTTTCGTGTGTATTTTTTCAAGTATTAAAAAACAAACATGCCGCAGTCAAAAAGACGTTTATAAGTCATTGATTTCAGTTCAGCGATGAATATCTCGTTTATTATGTTTTATTTTAAAATTCGATGTGATGCAGTGTATTGCAACAATATTTTATGGTTTGATATGATACGGTTTGTTTTTTTTATGATTTGACGAGATGAAATGTTTTGTAATTTTATTCTGTGGTTTGTGTGACACAATGTGTTTTATTTTTATTTTTATAGTTTGAAGTGATGCAATATATTTGGGAGTATTACCATCTTATTTGTCGGAGATGTGCGAGATCGAGACCATCAGTGAAAGACGGCTCATGCTTCGCTCAGCACAGGGTGAGGCAAAATGCAGACTTGTTGAGCCATCTCGATCTCGCAAAACAGGCTTTGGAGATAGAGCGTTTAGTGTTGCGGGTCCCAGATGTTGGAACAAGCTTCCTCTGTGTCTGCGAGAGGAGGTGAATGGAGAGAGTTTTAAAAGAGGACTGAAGACACACCTTTTTGCTGGGAGTTTCGGGTGATGGATACAATATACGGCGCCCTTGAGGTCATGTTATGAGTAAACGGCGCTTTACAAATTATCCATATACATAATATATATTTTATTTTTGTTTTGAGTTTTAATTTGATACGATGATGGTGTTGTGCAATTGTTGTTTGTAACTATGTATTAAAGGCGTAAGCCGTATGTATTATTATAAATAAATAAATTATAGGTGCGAAGAGGATATTTGGCATGTTTAATACGTGTGGGTTATCCCACTTGGTAAATAAGGAAAGAAAACAAAGTTGGCTGAAAGGAATCGCGTAAGTGTAAAACTCGCTTTTCGGTGTTTATTGTAATCATAAAGTATTATTTTATTTTTGAATTGAAAAACATGCAATAATTTGTATCATCTTATTTCGAACAAAAACCCAAATGACAATCGTGGAATAATTACTCTTACAACTGTTACGCCTGGCTAAGCTCTATGTGTCCAACGATTTCTTTGATGTCAACCAAAGTGGAACGCTCGAAAAGAAAGACTTCGAGTCGGCTATTGAGAAAATCTGCACTCTTCGTGGATGGCCCCAGAGTCATCCCAAAAAACGTAGAGACGTACGACACGATGACCAAAATATGGGATGGCCTGAGGCAGAGAACTGATGCCAATAAAGATGGAGAGTCCTCTGCAGTGGCAGCAGCATTACATGAACTTCATGTTTGACCTAGAAGATGTTTCCAACTTAACTAAAAAGCCACGGAGCTCTTGAGATGGTCACGGACCATTAAACAGCGCCAAATACAAATCATCTTTTTATTATTATTATTATTATTATTATTATTGTCTCACTTATAGACAATAAATATACAGACAATAAATAGCCTAATTTCGACTTTACGTCAGACCAAAATTATTTCCGACTATAAATTGTTTTTTTGTTCCTTCCAATTCTGAATAAAGTCGCCAATAAAAGAAAAAGAAAATGACATCTACTTCTACACTATCATAGCCTGATATCCTATACTTGTGAGATAAGCTGTGATGGTATATAAGAGGTAGATCATAATATGTAAAGCCGTGGTGATATACAATATTATGAAATATTTATACGAGTAGATCTTCACACGATCCTTGTCTCTATAAGGAGGATGTTTAGATTAAATTTTTTATCAAATACTCTATGTTTTGTTATATCTGTATTAATTGTTATGTTAAATAAAATAAATAAATATAAAATAAATAGTCGCTAATTGTTATGTTAAATAAAATAAATAAATATAAAATAAAGAGTCGCTGTCGTATCGTCGTTGTGTTAAAATCACGTTCTGTTCTAGCGTATTCTGTCGCTTCTCATGATCGCATTGTTGTTGTTTTCTCGTGTCTACAACCACGCCGCGTTTCTTGTGTGTGTAGTGTTATTCTTCTGCGAATCACTTCAGTCGCTGTCGTATCGTCGTTGTGTTAAAATCACGTTCTGTTCTAGCGTATTCTGTCGCTTCTCATAATCACATTGTTGTTGTTTTCTCGTGTCTACAACCACGCCGCGTTTCTTGTGTGTGTAGTGTTATTCTTCTGCGAATCACTTCAGTCGCTGTCGTATCGTCGTTGTGTTAAAATCACGTTCTGTTCTAGCGTATTCTGTCGCTTCTCATAATCACATTGTTGTTGTTTTCTCGTGTCTACAACCACGCCGGCCACTTCTCAGACGACCCACGACCTTGACTAATTTTGGTGGAGGTTTTTTACTTTTCTTTTCTTTTTATCCTATATTTTTAATTTACTTGTAAGTTTTGGTGTTGGGTTACAGGGTGGTGGATTTTACGTATTCCTTGGCGGTGGGGGGTAAAATGTAAGATAAATGTAAGACAATAGGTAGTACGCTTTGACGCATATGGCAGCGATGAGGCTTGCCACCCATCATGCCGCGTCAAAGTGGGTGAAGGGCACAAAGAGGAGAGCGGAATGCAGGGTGGGAGTTTTGAATGTGAGAGGAGGGATGGTGAGAAAGACAGACGAAATTTTAGAGATGATGAATGATAAGTATTTGGATGTTTTGTGTGTCTGCGAAACGAAGAGGAAAGGGTGTGGTATTAAAGAAAGTGACGGAAGGATCGAGTTGTGGTCTGGTGTTCCAGACACACAACACGCATGTCAAGGTGTGGGTGCTTTTTTATCGGAAAGAATGAGCGAATGTATGAAAGGGTATGAATGTGTAAGTTCCAGGCTAATCTGGATCCGTTTCAAAGTGGGGATGACTAGGATCTTACTCATAGTTGGGTATGGTCCTGGAAACGATGCCATAGAGACGGAAAAGGAAGAGTTCTGGAATGGCGTGAGAAAGATTGCAGAAGATAAAAATGAAAATGAAAGATTGATCTTGGCAGGTGATTTGAATGGATGGGTGGGTGTTAGGAGGAATGAACTTGAAAGTGTTTTGGGAATGAATGGAGACAGTAGAGTGAACGATAATGGCAAAAGAATAATTGATGTGTGCTTGGAGATGGATCTCTTTGTGGCGAATACCTTTTTCGCCCACAAGGAGATCCACATGTATACCTGGGAGAGAGGGAATGAAAGATCGATGATTGACCTCGTGTGTGTGGACTCTCGTCTCAGGAAGGCGACCACGGATACTAGAGTGTATCGAGGCGCTGAGCTGGAGACGGATCATTTTCTTGTCGTCTCAAGAGTAAATCTATTCTCCGGTTGGCGTTCGAGAACACAAAAGTCCACGCCAGCTATGAGATTGAGAGTCGAAAAACTGAAAGATGAGAGTGTAAAGAATGAATATGTAAAAACTGTGAATGAGAAGCTGAGTGCGAACGAGAAGAATGATCTAACGATGAATGAAAGGTGGGATGTCTTAAAAAGTGTGCTTGTAGGAAGTGCAAAAGAAACATGTGGTGAAGCTAAAGTTGGACGTAAGAAAGGCGATGCATGGTGGGATAATGATGTGAAAGAAGCAGTAGATAAGAAGAAGAATGCTTGGAAAGACTTACTGAGTGTGAAACAGTGTGACACATGTGAAAAAGAGCGAAAGAAAGAAGTTTACAAGACATGCAAGAAGGAAGTGCGTGAAGTTGTGAAAATGAAGAAAAAAATGCTTGAAGATGAAGAATGTAAGAAATTGTCTACGTATGCGAGTGAAAATATGAAGATTTTTTGGAAGGAAGTGAAACGAAAGAGGACGGGTTCAAGTGTGAACAGTATGAAAGGGATAAAAGACAAGGATGGATGTGTGTTAGTGAATGATGAATGTGTGCTACAGAGATGGAAGGAATATTTCGAAGATCTGTTTGAATGTGATGGTACAAATGCAAATGAGTATGACGACAGTGAAAGCAGTGTGAATGAAAACGATATGATAGACATGAATGAGATTTTGAATGCATTAAAAAAAGCGAAGTGCGGTAAAGCTGTAGGGTATGATTGTGTTGCCGTTGAGCTCATCAAGTCTGGTGGACCGGGGGCTCTCGCGTGGTGTTTGGAGCTTTTCAACGATTGTTGGAGAGAAGGTGTTACACCAGAGGATTGGAAGAGGGCTATCATCTGCCCCCTGTACAAGGGGAAAGGCTCTAGGCTTGAATGCGGGAGTTATCGGGCTATTAGCTTGCTGAGCTCAATAGGGAAACTGTATGGTAGAATTTTGATTGAGAGAGTACGAAAGATAACTGAGTGTAAGATATGGGATGCGCAAGGAGCTTTTTTGAATGGCAGAGGGTGCACCGATCAGATCTTCTCCCTGCGAATGGTTATAGAGAAGTTTCTGGGTAAACACCAGAGGCTTTTTTGTGCGTTCGTGGATCTGGAGAAAGCATATGATCGAGTGGACCGGGAAAGGTTGTGGCGCGTGTTGTCGGAGTATGGGGTGAGCAGCCGGTTGATCCGCGCAATATCTTCACTTTACGTGGGAAGCTCCGCTTGCGTGAGGGTAAATAACACTCTCTCGGAGTGGTTTGTCCTCACCAAAGGAGTGAAGCAAGGTTGTGTCATGTCTCCGTGGCTGTTCAACCTATTCTTCGACTACTGTATGCGACCTGTGAAAGAGATGGATGTTGGTGTCGAGCTGAATGGGTTTCGGGTGAATGCATTGATGTACGCAGATGATTTGGTGTTAATGGCTGAGAGTGAAAGGGACTTACAAGAGATTGTTACGTGTGTGTATGATAGCTGCAATTTGAATGGTTTGAAAATGAACGTTATGAAGACGAAAGTTCTTGTTTTTGAAAGAGAGAATGAAAAAACGATTTGCGAGATTAAAGTTGGTGACGAATGTTTGGAGCAAGTAAGTGAGTATGTATATTTGGGAAGTATGTTTACGAGGGATGGAAGATGCGATAGGGACATTGAAAGAAGGAAAGTGGCCGGTGCTAGAGTAAACGGTGCACTTCGACCCATTGTCAGCAATGACAATGTGTCGAACATGGCTAAAATGCTGGTGCACAATACCATTCTGGTACCGTCACTTACGTATGCAAGCGAGACATGGACGTGGTTGAAGAAGGACGAAAGTGGAATAAATGCAGTAGAGATGCGATCGTTGAGAAGAATGGTTGGTAAAACGCTGCGTGATAGAGTGAAGAATGAGGATATTAGAAGAATGAGCGGATGCAAGAAGACTGTTGTGGACAGAATGCGTGTAAATAAACTGAGATGGTTTGGTCATGTGGAACGAATGGAAGAGGAAAGAATGACAAAGAGGATATACTTATCTGAAAGAAAGGGTGTGAGGAAACGCGGGCGTCCGAGAACCACGTGGCTTGATCACGTGGATCAAATTCTCAAGGACGGCCGCGTGTTGAGTAAGAGGAACCGACGTGCGTGTATGAGGAACTGTATGAATGTGGAGGAAGCGAAGGAAGTGTGTAAAGATAGATCTGTTTGGCGTTCCGTTCTCTCTGCCTACCCCACTTGGGACACGGCGTGAGGGTATAGTATAGTATAGTATAGTATAAAATAAATAGGTAATTGTCAGAAAGTTGGGGTTTGACAATATTGTATTCGAGGTTTGTCAAACTCGTTATATATCGCACGGTTGATATGAAATATTTTGTATGGACCATAATTTGACACACTTATGATCTCAATAATGCGTATAAATGTCTCATAGAACAATGTATTTGTACTATGCATGTACATTGTACCTGTATGTGGGGACATAATGTAATCATGCGAAGTTTTTCGAGGGTTTTTTATTTTTCAATAGCAGATATTATGTAATTATTACTGTCGCTCGAATTTGTATTCATGTGTAAATAAATTGCAAAGTTTATACCATGCGGGGTAACCAGTGAATCAACTGCAAGTAACAAACGTGCAAGTCGTCCTCTATGTGACAATAAAGAATAAGGTATTCAGAATAGGTGCAATATCATATTATTCTACAATTGAAGATGCTATCTAAATGTTTTATTTGATTTTTCTTTAAAGAATATCGACTGTCCAGTTCTATAGCTTGTTGGTTCCTGGTTAGTTGGAAGTTGGAAGTTGGATTAGTTGGAAGTTGGGTTAGTTGGAAGTTGGGTTAGTTGGAAGACATCGCATCTTAGCGATAAACTCGCTCTCTGTACATTGAATTGTATAACTGATATTTATACGACATTGTTTTATTTTGTATTATTGTAACCAATGTACAGTGAAGAATAAAATAAATAAATAAAAAATAGCTCAACAAGCTGAAATCTTTTATTAAATTGATAATAAACACAATCAACGTCACTCTTTCAAATACACGAACAAATAACTATAAAAATACACGGTTCTCTTTATTAATGAAATATTTAATTATGGCGAATATAATTATAATGTCCCTTTTTTCGATTCCACAAATAAATAAATTTTAAAAATTTTAAACAGTGATATTCACAGTTATAGCACAAGACAACAGGATCATTTCAGAGTGGAACATGTTCCATGAACCGACAGGAACCGTCACGGCTTTCTCCACTCTGCTGTGCTGATCTTCAATGCACTGCCGGATCAATTGCGGGAATGCGGAAGTTATGAATGAATTATTTACAAAACAGATGAAGAAACATATACTGAAAGGAAGAGAGTAGCAGAATCCCGAACGAATGTGTGAAATATATGTACAATGTTAATTAGATGTAATATAATAATATGTGAGATGGATTGATGCAGGATACAGTACAACTGACCTCTAATACCAGCACCTGGTGTTGCCTGGGGTCATTATATTAACACCAATAGCTGTTATAAGTTATTGTGAGTGATTTATTTCTTTTATATTGTGTTTATATTTGTATATAAATAATAAATAATATATAAATAATAATATTTCGAATTGTTTAACTATTTAACGGAACAAAGACAACATGCATGTCTTAAAAAGTGCGATTTTTATTTAGTATATTTCACTTTCTGTTGTGTTTTCAAAACACAATATAAATATAGCAAAATTACATAAATGTCGATTTCTCGAATATAATACATTATTTTTACTTGTTGAGTTATAGAACTGTTCAGTCGATAATATATTGGTATGTGGGTATCTGTCTAGTATTGTTGAAAAGGTTACAAAAGGGGGAATTGTCTGTATATTGAGTAAGTTCATTTTCTTGCACGGTTGTATACAGTACAGATGCATTGACAAAGTTAAATTGGTTGAAATATCAGCCACGGCAATTAAACCACACCATAGACTTGTAGTAAAACTTTTCTCTGTAGTCTGGGAGAACAAAGAGTGACATAGGTGCACATGGAACTTGGAAGTGAAGGAAAGTATACAAAAATAAGAATAAAAGTATGGTAAATCGACATCGAAATGGGAAGCTGCCCCACTTCCCCCTTATACCAAATTATGAATTTGATGGCGGTTGGGAGGGGTAGAAATTTTGGTTGGATATCAAGTTAATAAATATTTATTAAAAAGTGATTATTTTTTGAAATGGCAACTTTGCTCATCACATTAGTGTAGCCTTGCGCGCAGATGGCAAAAGTTTGTCGAAATCGAAAGTGATTTTTAAAAAAGAAAGTATCAGATAATACATAGTAAAAATAAATCAAATGTTTTTGTTTTTTGATATTCATTATTAACGTATAATTTTTTTTTAAACGGTGTATACTTTCCAAATTAAATTTATTCACCTCAAGAGTCATCTTGATGATGCCAAGCAGAAACCTTGACGAAAACATTTGAGGTGAATACATTTAATTTTTATATAATTTCTATTACATTGTCTTTTATATGTTTTTATATCATTGAGATTTGAGTGTGTTTGTGTTGTGTTTTCAATTTTATTGTTGTGGAAATTGTTTATATATATGTATCATGTAATAAGGGCTTTTTGCCGTAGAATGAATAAATAAATAAATAAATAATTTGGAAAGTATACCTACAGTGTTTAAATAAAAATTATTTAATCATACATAGTAAAAATAGGTACTTTCTAATATTATAAAGATGTCTCGCCGCTGTTACATAGTTCTTCTTCGAGTGCTCTGTCGAGTCCCTCCAGCGTTGGCGATCACCTCGGCGAATCTGTCCCTGTCCTGCGTCGCTCGGAACAGCTCCTCCACACTTCGGATGGATTATGTTTCGGAGCCAGGACATCTGTCTCCTACCAGGTCCTTAGCGTCCCTCAATTTTCCTCTTTAATATCAGTTGAAGGAGGTGTTCTTATTTCACCACGCAGTAGGTACATGACTCAAATGTGAAACCTTTCGAACCCTAATAGTTGACAACAGCTTTCTGTCAATTCTAGCTCGTCTTAGGACTTCGGTATTGGTAACCATGTCTGTCCGGGGAATTCTGAGCATTGGGCGATGGAGCCACAGTCATTTCAAATGCTTCTAGTCTGTTCACTGAGTGGACATTTAAGGTAACATAGTTAATCCTTTGACAATAAGTGAAATTAACATTTTAAATTTAGCATTTTACCTAATGTTATATAAATTTATTACATGTTTTACCTTCACTGGCACTGTCTGCTCAATTATGAAAGATGGCATTTTTTTCCTTAAATAGGTATAGATCAGGGCCTGATCTAGTTATTTAGGGCGCCCTAGGCAAAAAAAATATTTGCATCTCTTTATAATGACACCTTGTAAGTCACAAGAATATTATTTCGATTTCCTCAATTAGGTATTTGTATAAATCCTCTGGGTGGAGAAAATGTCTGGGTTTCGTCAATTAAAACATGAAGAGATTCAAAAACACGAGTTTTTCATTCTGACATCTTTGGAAGAGAAGGAGGGATATATGAATACATAAACAAAATCATACCTTAAGTATTCAGCACAGACAAATGCAGCACAGAGCTGTCTCAATTCGGCTCGCTCTATGGTGTCATTGTAAAAGGATTCAAATATTATTTTTGTCTGGTAATAAATACCGTAAAATATTCTTCACATTTTTATTAAAGACTATTTCTATATCTCAAATTCAAAACTGCAGAGTTCTTGATATAATTTAAATACGATCTTAATCTTGTATTGATTTTAATCCTACGGCGCGCTAAGGGACTATACCTAGTTAGTGTTGTGGAATTCTCAAGAAATAATTTTTCGAGAATTTACCGAAGAAGAGAATTTTCGGAGAATTTTTTTTATTTTTTATTTAACAGTAGAATAATAATTCATAATTTAATAACAAATACAATCAATCAATAACAATGTACAAATATTGAGACAATTTATCACCAATATTATGGCTACAATTAATTATGGAAACAAAAAATGGTACCTATATAGAAAAAAGTGCTAATAAGTGATGGAAAACCTTGATGTTTGACACCCCCCATGCCCATATTTAAGTTAAAAAAAAATGCAGGTACGTACATGGAAAAAAGTGTTAATAACCTCTGATTTGGGCCTTAATCAGCCCCACAATTTTTTGGATCAATCATGTTGGCTGCGAAATGTACTGTACGAAAGGTCATAATACCACTAAGAAAAATTATGGAGAGAAATTTCTCTTCCATCAGCAGGGTTACTCCTGACAAAACTAAACGCGATCTTAATCTAGTCTTGATCTTGATCATACGACGCACGAAGGGACTATGGTCAAAAACACCGCGTTACCGCTAACGCGCGATCGGTTTGCATGTATTTTTGGCCAATAGTCACTTCGTGCGTCGTATGATCAAGATCAAGACTAGATTAAGATCGTGTTTAGTTTTTTCAAGAGTAGCCCTGCTGAGGAGAAATTCTCGGAGAAATTTCTCGTTCTCGAGAAATTTCTTTGGAGAATTTTCTCTTCTCACTTCACTATACCTAGTACTAGAAAATACCTCGCTACCGCTACCACTAGATTGGTATGCAGGTATTTTTGATTATAGTCTCTTCGGGCGTCTTAGGATTAAGATCAAGACAATATAAAAATCGTATTTCGATTGTGTCAATAATAACCCTGCAGAAGACCTTTTGAATTCAAAATTATGTTAATACTAATTGGATTGGCCACAATATTGGGCACCCAAGTTTGCTCATCACCATCGCGGAGGGTAAGACCGAAGGCAGAAATATAGAGGCCGACCAAGAGACACATATATGGACTAAGTGAAGAAAAACATGAATTGTGGCACCTACGTAGAATTAAAGAGACTGGCGAAAATAGAGAGGAATGTAGAGGAAAATCGAAACTCGTTGCAGACCAATCCAATGGATTGTAATTCTATACAATTATATAGAACTATTAATAAAACTTGTTTTGTATAATGCTTGCTTCTGATTAAAAGTTAATAACAATTTGAATGAAACTAATGCCCGAATTCATAAAAGATAAAGTTTATTTATCTTAAAAGTGAAAGTTTGGTTTCATAAATTAACTTTAAATTAAGACTTTAACTCAGTTAAATTTCGGAACATTTAAGGCCATTGTATACAATATTTACAATTATGTGTTCCAACTATAGTTTTTACAAACTATTTTGGTAACCACCAAAATAAACAGTTTCCCTGAGGATTATTTTGACATTTTATACTTTATCTATTTTTATGGATCAGTTAACAAACTCGTTAGGTAATTCATAAATTGTTGATTCCAAGTTACCTAGTAGGTATAATATTTATTAATAATATTATTTATATTTTAAGTGAAGATATAATCTATAGTATCCAAGCAGTGACTTTAGGATCACTAAGGTGATAACAATATATCAAAGTGAATATTATAATGTTGAAAGTTATAATAGGTACGTACATACATATTTATCTATGTATTGTAGGCTAATTGGGATGACGTGCGGTAGGTTCATTTCTTTGTAATGAGTCCGTAGATTAGAATCTTTGCAAAATGTTACCAAAAAGATTATGTTTCTCTACAACCTGAAATTCCATCCATGTCATGATTTGATAAAAATAAATATACCAAAACTGCTGTTTTAATAATTTGTAGAATTAGTCTAGGTCACACTGCATTGTGGCTTTTTACCTTCAAAGGTTTGGTATTACCAATGGTGAATACCTACTGGGAGTTAAGAGACGAATATTAATATATAATTTAAAGACTGTTTGAATCCACCATAAATTTTAGCTAAATCTTTGATTTTTACAATGTTACACTTCAAAATATAGAAATGTATAGATTCTGGATCACTTTTTCTTTGAAAGTCCAATTCATACGGGCCATGGTCTCTGTGATATCATTTCATTATCTCTTAACTCACAAAAAGTACTAGAAAATATCCTTATAGAAATCAAACAATATTGTACTACAATGTTTTTACAATCTACCTATCCATCTAGATATAAGTAGATAATCTTCTACCGAACCGCCTAATATCACGACGTGGTTACTGAAAAGCTGTTACTCAAAGCTCGGACTGCAGACTGCAGTACTGAAGATAGGTGGAGAGAACTTTGGACATTATCGTCAGTAGAAGAAACTAAAACAAGTAGGTACTAGATCCAACAGAAGAACTGCTTGGATTTACACAATATAGTGTACTTACAATAAATCGTATAAGATGTGATGTAAGCTGTACTGCTTCTAACTTATACCAATGGGAATGGATTAATTCACCGGCGTGCACGTGTAGAATGACACAAACTATCGACCATTTGATAAAGGAGTGTTCCACATAAATATATTCAAGGAGAATTTCAGGACTTCACGCACTTACGTACGACGCGATTCGGTGGCTGTGAAATTTTGAAGTCAAATTGTGAGCGACCATAAGACCAATGAATGTAATTATTTTATTTTATTTATCTACATTTTATTGAATATTAAATTATTACTATTATGACGTGATGAATTTGTGCCTAAAAAAATAAATAAAAAAATAATCAAAATTTGCTTTAGTATGTACCTATTGTGTTTTTTTTTAGTTTTTTTTTACAGAATCCAGGCATTGTGCAAAGAGGCGTTTATACTATCGAAGAGCCTATCATAATATCTATTCTATGTAAAATGTAAGTAGATTTGTAATATATGGTAGTAATGAATTACCAGGAGTTGTTAGGTAGATGATGTTTTAAAGCTTAGTAGAGATGGGAGCGAAGTAATAAGCTTATACTACAGTAATATACTGATGCGACATACCTACACTGTGTATTTCTACTCTCGAAATCATCCCCCTATTACAAGACCACGCCCAAAAGGCCGGCTTAAAGGCGGAGTTATCACAACAATACAATAATAATAATAATAATAACAAGGGTGAGAAAAGGAAAGAGAGAGAATTATTATTTAGAAGGTAGTTTTCCAAATAAAAAAACATCCCCTCTCTCACTCGTACATTAGAGAAAATGTATAACGCTTGAAAGCGACAGTGGATGTAATTTCAGTTCAGAATTATATTGTTATCGGCTTAGAACATTTCTACCAATACTAATAGTATTTTTGCTATTACTAAAATCACTCTGTGGAAATTATCTTTTATTAACAATTACTTTTTAGTAAAAATAATATAAAATATATATTTTACTATAATTATATTGATACCGACAATGTCTCACTACTAACACCGCGGTCAACTCTTAAAATAAACAAAAGTATTTAAGTAAGAATTAATTTAATTAAATAAAGATTTTTAATTAATATTTTTATACATTAAACAGTTTATTAATTTTGAACAATTCTATACAATAATTTTAAAATAATAATTAAATATACAAAATTAGTAATCAGTCTATTCTAAAACAGACAATTTAAAATTCCCTTTTAAATTTATTAAAACAGTTTATACGTTTTGAACAATTTTATAAAACAAAGGTGATTTTAATCTAATTAATTAAACTCAAGTGAATTAATTAAACGTTTTTAATCTTAATGTCATATTTTAATGTAAGTACTTATGAAATAAAACATTTATAAATTTGTATGTCCAAAAAAATATCAATTTTAATCAAAATGTGCATGTTAATTAAAATTTCCCGAAAATTATTAAATTAATTTTGTACAAATTTCATTTAGTTTTATCTACACAAAAAAATCGTATCTTGATATTTTTTAGTGAATTATTTATTGCTATTATAAAGTTGTGTACAAACCATAAACAATTGTGACTTTTAAACAAAATAATAATCTTTTGTGAATTTTTGTACATTGCGACATAATCATTCAATATTTAAATATTTTTTCGCTCTACAAACATTTGTAATTTAATTTTTTTTTAAATTTGTGGGTGACATGAAAAATAATTTTATTTGATTCTATCTATAGCTAATTTTTTTCTAAGTTATGGATCACAGCAAAAGACTCGTGCATATTTCATGGACTTAATTAGTGAATATTTTATTATTGTAAATATTGGTGAGTATTGTTTTCTTAGTTTTAAAATAATTTTCTAGTTAATAACAAATTTCGTACTAATTAATTAATTTAAACATACACGGCAATAAGCCTTTTTTACATGTTAACATAATATAAATACATACATAGACACAACAATGACACAACAATATGTAAAATAATTTATGGTGTCGAAGATCAAACAGTTATCAGGGAATACTATATAATAACAATTGAAATAAACAAAAGAAGTAAAAAAACTACAACTACTACTATACCATCACGGCATATCCCAAAAGTGGGGTAGCCAGCAGACCAACTGCATGTAAGAAACATGCAAGCTGTCCTCTCCGTGCCAATATAAAATCAAAGACATTCAGGATGGGTGCAAACCTCATCGCTGAATTTGAGATGTAAAAATCAGCGATAATTCCTTTTACCAGTATAAAATTGCTGTCTGGGGTCTTTAAATTAGAAGTCAACAGTGTTATTTATGAATGTGTTATTTTTTTACAATGTTAATTTTTTTGGAAATAAATAAATAAAATGTCTTAATTTTTTCGAACACCTGCCTTTTACAGGACACTCGAAAACTTGCGGAGAAGAGTGGGAGACCAATTCTTTACCGGGTGCTCCACTGCTCACAAGTAAAAAAATATCGTTATAAAATCAATAGGTTCATTAAAAAAACGATTAATCCACACATAAATATTTGAGTCGGTTCGTATATGCGTATGTCCTCAATGGACTCTGAAATAAGGAAAGACAGAAGTAAAATAATACACTCTATACGAGGTCTCATCTCCTGGGCAGGTTTAAGGCTAAAAACATTTTAAATATCTTATGTATTGATAAAGATATTACAATTTTAATGAGATTCCCATACATTCGCTTGACAAAATTGCCAATCGAATGTACGAAAATCCAATATTTATAGTCAAACATTTTTCATTGTATTGAATTAATTTCAAAATTGATGTAACAATAAATAAATTAATACTGAAACTAAATAATTAGGGACTGTTTACATAATGAAACATATGACAAAAACAAATGACAAAAAATCCTGAATTATGAGAATAAATATTGCATATTTTTGACATTTTGAGCTATTTTCATAATGGAGGATATTATGAGACCATAGAAATCCATACTGTAGAATAAGAATAGTATAATGTAAAAAATCCATAAACAATGTTAATTGATTTTTTGTATAAATAAATACAACAGTACCTCGGTACTAGCCATAAGAACCTATTTATTTTCGCCTAATATTTTTCTTTACTTTTCATGGCAAATCACTTGAAGATTTATGTAGGTACTACAAACTAAAAATACCAATTTTAACCCATGTATTTGCACGGTTTCTGTTTATTTAAACCCGAGGAATGCCGGGTTACAAAAGCTTGTTATTGAATAAAGTTGAATTCCAGTTCATATTTTAACTGGAATTCAACTTTATTCGTCCCATCATTATGGGATATTCCACAAGAGGGGTATAGTATAGTATCCCACTCTTATCTGTAAGCTTTCGAGTGTCCTGTGAAAGGCAGATTTTCGTAAAACCTCACAAATAAGACAATCAAAATCTACAATTCAGCGATGAGGCATGTCACTCATCCTCAATGTTATATTTTTATACTTGGATATTTTGGTTAAGTTATCATTAGTCTGTTTTTTTGTTTGTGTTTTGAACTGTATGATGTGCGTATTGTTTCTAAATTTGTTAATGAAATGTGCAATCAGTAAATTAATTAATTTTGCTAAATAGTTGTAATAAAAAATAATAACTAGACAATTTATTTAAGATGCGTCGTTTTGTGGAAAAAACCACCGCAAGGGTCCATTCAAGAATCATAACACCTCCTCAACAATAGGGCATTTATCCTTTCCTTGAACACCTCCACACTCTCCAGAGTTCGCAAATCATAGGGAAATTTGTTGTACAGCAACGGACCAGCCACACAGAAGGCATGGTCAACATAGTTAGCCATCAGAATTTATTGACAGAGTCTGTGTCAGATCTTAGTGATTTTTGCCATTCCATTGCCTCCTCAGAAATGCAGAACTCCGAGATATACAACCGGTGCATGCCATATAGTGCCTTGAACACAGTCAATTATTGTATAGGTTGTTTTTGTAAACGGTCTGTTGATATGCAAAATTAAATTAAAAAAAAAAACAGTTCTACAAAAACATAGGTAGGTACTTTGTCTTACACGAGCTGGTGAAATCAACTAGATACTAATTTTTACCGTGACGTTAACAGGATGTCAAATTATGTGCGGTGATAGCAAGGATAAATGGTTTGAGTATCCATATACTTACTATATATACATACCTACAAGAGCATACAATGTTATTACGAGTTGGCAGCATGTAGCCATGGGCGTACTCAAAGATAGGGAAAAATTGTCCCGTCCCCTCTAGGATCGCGGAAATAATTGTAAGGTGGCCAAAATTAGTGCCAAAGTATGGTAATTGGAATTGTAATGGGGAACTGCACCTCTACTAGAAGTTAGACTGAAGGTGGCTCTTAAATTGTGAACAAAAACGAGAACAATCTGAAACATTTTAAATTCCTATATCAAAATGTAAATCTGGCGACGGATGTGGGGAGGGGGGGTTGCGTGTTTATAATCAATCATGATATCTGAAACAAAAAAAGATCGAAACATTTTTTTTTACTATAATCAACCTGTCTTGTGATTTTAATATTTTTTTATATACTATCTCATTTTTTCTGTATGCATTATTTTGAACTCTGCCTTGCAAAAAAGGGCATTGAAGAGAGACTAGTATCTAATTTAAAAGATTCCCATGATGGCGGTTTTGGCCGGCATAAAAGTCTGCGATTCCTAAAATATCCGGGTGTGACGTGGATCTCTCTACTACTGCTAATACTACTATACCATCGCAGCATATCCACAAATGTGTTAGCAAATATCCACAGCAGCACTTATTAAATAAAATATTTTTATTATTTAAACACCCGTCTTTTATATGACACTTGAAAACTTCGTGAAGAGAGTGGTAGACTATCAATTCTTTGTCGAGTGCTCCACGAGCTAATCTCTCTTGAAGTTGTTTGTTATAATATACATTTGTTAACCGCTGCCACCTCCTAGAGAAAATTCTGGATTCGCCCATGCATTATTATACAAATTATTGTATGAAATCGTTATAATATATTAGAGGTACGTATTTAGTATAGTTTGCTACGGATCTAAAAATTATTTATATATGTTCGTATGTGTAGATGTAGGTATGTGCTTTATAAACATTGTAAGTATCCAAAACAGAGAGAACATAATACACTCTATACAAGGTTTCATCCTTTCGGTAGTTAAATAATCAGAATATAAAGCAGTCAATATGGCGCGGAGGTAACGCTCTTGTCTTTGAGTCAAGAATGACGTTTTTCAAATTGTCCTGGGTCTGGTTGTTACATGTATACGAATATGTGTTTAGTGCATTGTTTATATGTGTATTGTTGCGTTAGTACCCAAAATACAAAATTCATTATCTTAGTTCGGAACTAGTTCGATCTGTGTCGATTGTTTATGCATGTTATGCTATGTCTTTTTATTCTGAATATGGTGTGAAAAGACAACATTTTGTTATTGTCTAGAAGTACAAAGTCCAAAATTTTTATTTGGACAAATACTTTTTATTGGCTTATAACAAAAATTAGACCACTAAGCATAAATAAATCAGGAATTTTTATATCAGATCATCACAGAAATATAAAAAAAAAACTGTCAAAAATATTAGAATCACTGCGTTGCCAGTTTGTAAATAAATTCCTCAAATTTTTACGAAAGTACTTATGCTTTCTGCAAATAGTGTTAATAATATGTCAAATCCACACATAAATATTTGAGTCGGTTCGTATGTGCGTATGTCCTCAATGGACTCTGAAATAAGGAAAGACAGAAGTAAAATAATACACTCTATACGAGGTCTCATCTCCTGGGCAGGTTTAAGGCTAAAAACATTTTAAATATCTTATGTATTGATAAAGATACTACAATTTTAATGAGATTCCCATACATTTGTATGGGAATCTCATTAAAATTGTAGTATCTTTATCATCATTTCCCATACATTTGTATGGGAATGTATGAAAATCCAATATATATACCTAGTCAAACATTTTTCATTGTATTGAATTAATTTCCAAATGGATGTAACAATAAATAAATTAATACTGAAACTAAATAATTAGGGACTGTTTACATAATGAAACATATGACAAAAACAAATGACAAAAAATCCTGAATTATGAGAATAAAAATTGCATATTTTTGACATTTTGAGCTATTTTCATAATGGAGGATATTATGAGACCATAGAAATCCATACTGTAGAATAAGAATAGTATAATGTAAAAAATCCATAAACAATGTTAATTGATTTTTTGTATAAATAAATACAAAAGTACCTAGGTACTAGCCATAAGAACCTATTTATTTTCGCCTTATATTTTTCTTTACTTTTCATGGCAAATCACTTGAAGATTTACGTAGGTACTACAAACTAAAAATACCAGTTTTAACCCATGTATTTGCACGGTTTTTGTTTATTTAAACCCGAGCAATGCCGGGTTACAAAAGCTTGTTAATAATAAATTCCTGAGATAAGTAGGGTAAGATTTCACTAGTATATAATATTAGCTGAGTAATCATAAATAGTGTTGATACAATACAAAGTGCAGTAGAGATAGGTCACATATTATCAAAATGCAATTCAGATGCATTTTATATATATACGTTAGTTGTTATGCTGTGATGGATAAGTACCTATACTATATCAATTAAAATACGAGGTTATTGAGAATGTCAGGTAGTGTGAACGTGTGATTTAAATCGAGGCTGTATTATATTATAGAGCTTGGGATATTCCATGTGGTATAATGGCATTAAGGTTTTTCCCACCACTTTCCCCTGGATGTTTTAAGAGCTGAGCTCCTATATCATCCAGACTCAACGAAACAAAAGAAAAATTCAAAGGGAGGGCTCAGGATTTGCCTTAAGGGCTCCCCCCGACAAAATCCTCCCCGAAACTACAACCCTTAAAGTCCCTTGGAGGAGATACTCACTGCAACACACTACTCACTACTACAATGTTCTTACAAACTATGTTCTTACAGTTACGTATTGCTACGTACTAAAATTCTTAACACTAAAGACAACACTTTACAGCTTATTATCTAAGTAGTAGAGTATTCAAGACAATAATAATAAATGCTTACCGATCATACTCACCACTGCCAAACACAAAACTTCCTCCTTATTGAATTTGAAAGAAACAAAAAAAAATAAAAAGAGAATAAAATGACAAAACCAAGGGACAGAGTGCTTGAAAAAGCCACCACCAACGACAGGAGTGGACATGTACAAAACAAGTAAGAGTTCAGCGGCTCGGTCACCAAATTATCAGGATGAATCCACTGGTGGCAGTCCAGATCGACGAAGATCATCCCACTTAAGCTTCCAGGCAGCTTCTTTAAGTGTGGTATAATGGCAATGGTTATTATATTCCCATTCCTAGCTGGATTGCGACATTCAAGCTGTGGTGATGCATTTCCATCGTAAAACTGAGAAAATATTCTACAAGAAGATATGATAAGCTCAAGTCTTAAAAGGGACTTGTAGTCTTTTTGAAGGCTTATTAAGTCTTCAAAAGCTGCGCTCTTCGGAACTGGTTGTGAATACTGAGCCCAATAGAGCCGGTAAGTCTTACTTCTATGAGAGGGCTTTAGTGTTGTTGGACCGGTTACATGGAATCAGACGACATTTAGACACAATCAGACGTTATCACTAGCTTCAGAAGCAAATTGAAAACTGCACTCTTCACCGGCGCCCTTGAGATGGTCTAGGGACTGTTAAACGACGTCAAAACAAAATCATCCAGAATCATCATCTTCATTATTATAGTACCTTTCATATCAGAAAAATTATTATATAAATACCTACATATTTTTTGTAGCTCAGTTAATTCCTGATATTCGATAAATTCATTTTTATTCTAATAATGTAAGAATGAAAGTATTGGGATATTTAGGGACACAATATTAGAAATATAGAAAGCATATACTATTGATAAAACGAGAAGATTTGTAAAATTCTGATAAAAAGAACTTTGCAGGGGATTTACGGGTCTGTTTTGTTATTCGGAAATGGCAGACCACTGTATCAAAAATAATCATTCATTTAATATGGAAAGTACAGTTGTTTTACATTCCGAATGTGGGGATCGACATTTAGATGCAATGGAAACATTAGAAATTCATAGACATAAAGATAATATTATTAACATGCAAATCCCTCCTGACTCCCCTTGATTATATTATACCAAACCCCGGTTACTATTGTACCTACCACCAACCCACCTTCTGTGTCTTCCTTCCCATTAAAACCTTAATCTGCAGCATTATATTAGTTTTATTTTTGGTTTTAGTTCTCTTGAAAATACTCATTAGTGTGCACGAAAAGGTTAGAATTTAAAAATATAATAAAACAATAGTTTTCTTTTATCTATTTTAAATTATCTAAGAAATAGTTAATTTTCATAAACTTCTGGTTTCTTTTTATAAAGGGCATGCTAGTAAGCAAAGCGTGATGCAAAAAGACGTCAACTGCTTAAAAACATACACGTATGTATTAAGTTTCTATAAGTTTGGTTTCACTATGACCTCAAGAACGATATTTTATTAATTGTGTCGGTGCGCACGTAGTACAATTCCATAATTATGTGATCTGAAACAAGTGTTTCTTTTTATTATATATCAGGTCATTATCAATCAATCAATGACCGATTGATAATGACCTGATAAGTCAAAAGACGTCTCTCGGAGTCAATAATCTACAGTAGAAAGAAACACTTGTTTCAAATTACATAACGACATGTTACTGTGAAACAAATTGTTCGAATCTCTCAATAGATGCATTTCAGGCTTTTTCTAAAGTTCTCTTTTAATTATTGGCATCGAGATAACAATCTACTACATGTAAGCCGTCTATCACAATAGTTGGTCAAAAAGAGCACTGTTCATGCGTTTCAACGTTCCGGACGTTCCTCTTCCACTACACATTGTTCCTTTAACAACAACATCTAGGTACCTAGACAAATTGCATTTGGCGATCGAATTCAAACGAACTTATCGACAATGTACCATAACATTATAATATTATGTAGATACACTGTCGAAAAGTTCGTTTGTAGTTGGTCGCCAAAATGCAATTTGTTTACGTACCCTGGGTAGAACGAGCGTTAAGAACTGTTCGTGGGAAGAGGGGGTTCGATACTGCAGGGACGTTCTGAATGGAGGAGGCCGGTTTCTGCCCTGCGTTCTCGAAAGGAGCGATGAAAGGCGAGATGGTGGTAATGATGAGTTAGTCTACTGGCTATCTCACTTGTGGGATTCAATTTATTTAATTCTCGTGCAAATCTTATAACACTAATATCTCTTGTCAATTTGTAAGATTTTTTTTAAATTTTTTCATTATAAAACATAACATTTACTTAAAAATACACTTAAAAATCTATTTTTTGCTATCCCATTTAAAGAAATAAACTTGGTTACATGGAAAAGAATTACAAATATTCTTAATAAATAATAATAATTTTGTAAAGATGGATCTATTTGGCGTTCCCTTTTCTCTACCTACCGCACTTGGGAAACGGCGAGAGGGTATATAGTATAGTATAAAATAAATAATAATAAATTTATGCGATACTTACCTACTCTAGACAAGTTCTACTTAACTATTATATTGTTACAGCCTTAATTATATATTTGCTTTCAGCCTTATACTTGCTCACTAGGATAAAATCTCATAAGGACTGTTTTACATATTTTACCTTTGTCTTTCCTAATAATGGTGTTAATTGAAAACATACCTATATGCATATTTATTATCGTACTAAAATACTTATATGTCTATTACATATACACACATATTCATACGTTGGTATAAAACATTATATTATAAGAGTTATGTTGGATACATAATAGTGAAGTGGCTTCCTGCTTTAAACTCATATGTGCTTGCTCAATAATTGACTCGCTGCCGTTTGCAGTACGTCGCATATATCTTCACAGCTCAATAAACATAAGCATACTTAAGCACAACTAAAATTAATAAAATTCTTACAAATTGTAGTTTTGTTTTTCATGTCGTGCAATGGATATTGCAATACATTTATTTTTTTTGGTCGTGTAGTGTAATGGATAATGCAAAGTACATAGGTTTGCTCTCATGTAGTGCAATGGAATTCTGCAAACTAGCTTGTCATGTAGTGTAACGGATTCTGCAAAATACTATAAACATACCTCAGCACAACTAAAAATAAAATTTATATGCATTGTAGGTTTGTTGTCATGTAGTGCAATGGATATTGCAAAATATTTAGGTTTGTTATCATGTAGTGAATGGATATTGCAAAATACTAAGGCTTGTTGTCATATATAGTGTAATGGATATTGCAATTAATATTATAAGCACACCTCAGCACAACTAAAAATAAAATTTATATAAATTGTAGGTTTGTTGTCATGCATTGCACTGGATACTGCAAAATATTTCGATGTGTTGTCATGCAGTGTAATGGATTTTCCAAATATTATAAGAATACCACAACACAACTAAAAAAAAAAATTCTATAAATTGTAGGTTTTTTTGTCATGTAGTGCAATGGATACTGCAAAATCCATACCCTCGAATGTTCTGAAACCAGGAAAGCCCCTTTCTTCCAACCACTTTACGGCCTTCAATCTTCTCTTCCATGACCAGTTGTAGGATGGTATATTTTTATCCTCTCATTATGTGACCAAAATATGAAGCTCCAAGAATCTAGATTGTTATGAACAATGCTCTCTGTGAATTAGCTCTACCCAATACTTCAACGTTACCTACTAGTCAAGTCAGTCCAGGATATTCTCACAATTCTTCGCTCGATCTACATTTAAAAAATCTCCAAGTGCTATTAATGTTTAGGCTATAAAAATGAATTACAAATCATTATTGGATTATATTATTATTTTGAATTTATGCATATGTAGAAATTGATAAATAAATATTTTTGATCAATAAATATTTAATCCGTACTTTTTCTTCTTCTTCTTCTTCGTGATGTAGATCATCGATCTATTAGTTCGGAAGTTGATGCCGAAGACCAGCTGTTTTTAATCTTTTTGGTGGTCTTCCTCGTGGACGTGAACTGACTGGTGTTTCCTTAGCAGCTATATGTACGATTCTGTTTTCAGCTAACCGATCTACATGATTCGTACTTTTATATGTGTAGGTATAATAGTTGGATAAATCACCTGATTCGCCAATCTTAAGTAATGTGATCGACCATAAAGGAAAATGTTTGAAAACAATTCAAAAGTCAAAACTAAAACATTAATAATTAATCCGCTGTACAAAGACAATACGAATGTCAGTCTGTTGTTGGTACATATAGAGGAGCAGCAAGTACATTAATATCACAACAACATCACAGTGTGACATTTCCCTTCAACCGGATAACATCAATTTATTGACTGTTATCATTTACTGTAATGCCAACTTATACTTACATATATTATATTATACATAAACTTATTAGGTGTGTCCTATACTAAATATGCACAATAAAATGTATATATAACGAACTCGCATTTTATTATGTGCGCTGATGTATCCAATAAAATTTGCAATAAATAGTTTGGTTTTCATTTGTATATTTGAGAAAAAACACACGTCAATAGCCGAGAGATAAAGAGAATATTATAAGGATGTTTAATTCATCTGTTTATCTGGAATTCATTTTTCTGGAATTGATTTTTATTTAATTATTTTATTTTATCCTTCTTCTTCTTCTTCTTAGTCAGCCATCTCTCCACTGCTGGATAAAGGCCTCTTCCAAACTCTTCCAATCGTTGCGGTCCTGTGCCCTCTGTATCCATTTCCTTCCCGCGATTGGAGTAATGTCGTCAGTCCATCTCTTTTGTGGTCTGCCGATGCTTCTTTTGCTTCTCCATGGTCGCCATTTGAGGATTCTAGGAGTCCATCTACCGTCGTTTCGTCTCACAACATGACCCGCCCATTGCCACTTAAGCTTTGCAACACGATCCATAATATCTGTGACTTTTGTTATGTGTCTGATGTCTTCGTTTCTAATTTTATCTCTCAGACTCACCCCTAACATTCGTCTTTCCATAGATCTTTGTGAGCATTTTAGCTTGTTATTTTATTATATTATTTAATTATTTTATTTTATTTCATGATCTTATCTTGTTGATCTAATTTGTATTCATTGATTTGTCTGTTTATTTAATTTTTTATGTATTCATTTGTTCACCTTCATTATGCATGCGTTAAATTATTGATTCATTGACATATTTTCATTTTTAATTAATTGGTAGATTTATTAATCAATTCATTGTGATTTTTTTGTAAGATATATTGATTCTTTGTTAATTATATATGATGTTTTTTTTTACGCAGCACGCCTCGATACGGGGCAACCTAGTGAGGCTGCTGCAACTTAATTGAAGCTATATTGGTGATATATTGTCCCAGATTTTGTATGTTTTTTGTTTGAATAAAGTATTTAAGTATTTATTGTATAGGTATACAGGTATAATAATTACAAACATACATACATACTTCTTCCCTCGCGGGGTAGACAGAAAGGATCGAACGCCACTTATTTCTATTCTTGCATACATCTTTCGCTTCCGTCACTGTCATACAATTCCTCATGCTTGCTCTCCTGTCTAACGCGTGACCGTCCTGTAGAATTTGATTTAAATGATCTTGCCATTTGATCCTCGGACGTCCACGTCTCCGCGCACCATTCCTCCAGCCAAACATATCTTCTAGGTCATTCTGTCTTCATTCATTCTTTCCACGTGCCCAAACCATTTTAACTTATTCACATTCATCCTTTTAATTACACCAAATTTCATTCCACATTCCTTTCGTATATCACTGTTACGCACACGATCTCTCACATTTTTACCACACATCCTTTCATCCTTCATTTATGCCACTTTCATCCTTCTTTAACCATGTCCACGTCTCACTTGCATACATAAATGTTGACACTAAGATAGCTGAGCGCACCAATCTTTAAGCTGTGGTAGAAATGTTTCTTTTTGCAATTATTGGTCAGATAGGTCGGATATAATAATTCCATGATTAGATAATTTGAAATGAGAGTTTCATTCTACTACGAATTATAATAAACACGACAGAGGCGTGTTTCGACTTCTTAGGTCATAATTAAAATCTCAGAACTCATTCAAATCTCAAAATCATTGGAAAAATGTCCGTTTCGTGTTTGTTCAATATGTTCAAATGTTTCGTTTGTAAGACGAAACGCTTTTTTCAATGTATCCTAATAAAAGGGATTTATATTTAATTCAACTAAAAATCGTACAACGGTTCATTGCTTAAACACTACATAGAGTGTCATAGAGTATTTGTATTAGCAAACTTTTATATTACAATAATGCAGTATGGACCGCAAATACGATCTCTATTGTCTTTATTGATAGTACATAGTATAACATATTAAACTTGTATATCAGGACCACAGAATATAATATACCGGACAATTATGTATGTCCTGATGTACTAACAAACCAGCAATGTACGTACATTTATAATGTCATCATTAAAATGTTTAACAGAACGTAGGTAGGTACGTGAATTGTTCAGAATTATACCGATGTTACATTCTGTGCGCCGGATCCGTCGATATGGTTTGCCTTCCTGAATAAATGAGTTTTATAGTTTAATCATGAAATTTCGTCAACATTTTTGTGTTTTAATATAAAAACTATCAAACTAAAATCAAATTAAAATTTTATTCAATAAAAATAATTGAAATTCAAAAGTTGAATTCAGGCTTTATTTAAAAAAAAATGTGGTGTATTTTGAATGTTTGCCAAAGTGATTATTAAAAAAAAATTAAATTGTGTACGAACTTTGTGTCTTTTATTTAAAAAATATTAAAATACAAACAATAAAAGAATATGAAAAATATAAGTTTTGCAAGAAATTTAATTAAATTTGAAATAGATTTGAATTACATATAAAACTTGTTGTTGAGAAATAAATTTAATCACAACGTCAAAAGTTACAAGTACTGTTTTACCAAGATTTTTCAAGTTTGGTTTATTTTGTTATAGCCTCAAACTCATTCTAAATAAATATTTTCTACTTTGGCAACGCTTTCAATTGAATTTCTTTTCAATATTCAAGTAGATTCTTTTCACAAATACATAAGTAATTTAAATATTATGTTGCATTGCTTAAAAATCCAGACGAAATTATCAGATGAATCTGAATACATAAATGCTTAGAACATTTTGTGTCTTTTTTCTTGAGTTTGGATACAAAATGCAAACGAAAAAAAACTAATCAGACAACTAGATTGGTGAACCATGTTTCAATCTTAAAAGTCTACTGGTGGACCTGCCAAAAAATTGATTTAAACATTTTTATCAAAATCTATCAAAATATCCAAATATTCGTTAGATTGTGATTTCACAATGAAAATATATTCATAAAATCACTACATAATGGTAGACCTGTCAAAAATCCAAATGAAGATTTTGATCAGAATTGAGCAAAACAACAATAAAAACCTTAATCTCTGATGAACTGTCAAACGCTATCCATAAAATCATCACATCTTGGTAACTCAATAATATTTTCAGAATTTTTAGTTGAAATGAAAAAAAATATTTGTAGCGAGATTGTTCAAATAATTTTCTTTAATCTTTTTGTTTTAGATAATTTGCTTTTTATTAATACTAAATTGATCTAAATAGACAAGCACTTATTTTAAAATATGATTATTCCGTGACAGAACTATGTAGATTTTTTACACCTCGTGGTTTTGTAGTGAAAATATTATACTCCCTATTTTAACTTTATGAAATTGATGGACCTTTCTCTTATTTCGCCCTTTACTCTTACAATTTGATATAGAAATTCAAGAAATTACCCGATTTTCATATTTCAGCAATCCGAAGCCAATTTTTCAGCAAGTGTAGGAATCTAAAAAAATAGCAATATTTTTATTTTTGTATATGAATCGTACTAATGCGTAAGACGTGGGTTGTTATTTAAAATGTACGAAAACAAATCGTGCATTTTTGCACATAATGTAAGGCATGCGACTGCGATTATTAAAGCCCATTATGATTTGAGAAGCATTAATCTTAAAAACTGACGCGGTTTGATTAAATGAGATTAAATAAAAGAGGTTTACTCGTAACAATAGGTAAAGATACCTAATAGACACATGCATTTTTAATATTTTGTCTGTATCTTTTTATCGTAATCGAAAATGCATATTTTTTTTCTGTAATTTCAGATTTAAAAATAGAATACAAATGAAAAATACTACAAGTAAAAACAATATTATACACTGTTTCAATTGTGTTTTAAAATAGTTCAGTTGATACATATATTAATTAAATTGTCATTATTTTTGGATACAAGATCGCCCTTCATACAATTATGAGGTTCGTATAAAAACAATACTATATAAAAGCATGCAAGATGTTCAATCAACATGCATGATAATATTGCGTTGTTGAAATAACTTCTTTCCCGGATAATTACACATTTATACAGGACTAGGTTATTTTTATTCATTTAAACTTGTGATAATTGCATGATACTATACTATACTATATCATCACGGCATATCCCACAAGTGGGGTAGCCAGCAGACCAGCTGCATACAAAACATGCAAGCTGTCTTCTCCGTGCCAATATAAAATCAAGACATTCAGGATGGGTGGCAAACCTCATCGCTGAATTTAAGATGTAAAATGTCTTATTTTTTCGAACACCTGCCTTTAACAGGACACTCGAGAACTTACGGAGAAGAGTGGGAGACAAATTCTTTACCGGGTGCTCCACGGGATAATTGCATGATAACATTGACTATAATCTGGAATAGCTGAATGCCAAGATGCCTGGTAATTCGCTACCCAGAATTTAAAGGATAGAAGATACATATACATAGTTTCAGAATCCAAGGCTTTACAAGAGCTGTTATGTCGTAGGATAGATGGAAGGAAGGATGATTATGAAGGACGATTATTTTGTGTGTAGAAAAATAGATGAAAAAATATATTAGGAGAAATATTGTTTTGGCATTGTGTACAAATGTACATTATTATTTTTTTTAATCTAGGAATATGCAGTTGATTATGGGTACGTTCTAATTTTGACAAGTGACCCTAAATTTTAAAGATTCCTCTGTCTTATTGTTTATTTAGTAAAGAATGATTTATTGAGCTTCTTCTTCATCTTCTTCCTGTGCCATGTCAGGTCCCTTCGACGTTGGCAATCACTCCGGCGAAAATCATCGTGTCTTGTGCTGCCCTGAACAGGTCATCCACCGTTCTCATTCCGGTACACTCTCTAATGTTACGCAGTCAGGACATCTGCTTTCTGCCAACTCCCCGTCTTCCCTCTATCATGCCTTCCAATATAAGGCGGAGGAGATGGTACTTTTCTCCACGCACCACGCGACCCAAATATGAGACCTTTCTCATTTTGACATTATTGACAATAGCTATGACTTGACTCCGGCTCTCCTAAGTATGTACTTCGATGTTACTGACCTTTTCGGTCCAAGGTATACGAAGCATTTTTCGGTGTATCCACATTTCGAATGCTTCTAACCGATTCATTACGTTCATTTTATGTTGAGCTTAAAAGTACATATTATGACTGATTTTGTTTTTGTTCGCAGGTTGGAAAAGCGTCGAGATTCCCATATCAAACAGTGGTGTAGAAGTTTAAGCAAAATGTATGAAAGTAGCTGTTCATACGGTGGGGCGTTAGAACTAAAGTGTGGTGCACTGAAAGAGGAACCTTGGTCAGCGGGTGACTGGCCACCTTATCGTCTACCACAATCAACATATGAGCAATTGAAACAGAGTATGGAAAAGGCAAAAGCTGTATTACAAGATAGGTCAAGTCTCTTAGGAACGAGTGCATTCAGTGATTTGTATGGCAATCAAAGAATTCAAGAACATCTCACGCAAGATACGTCAAGTCCGCTCACGTTCAGGTCAAGAACAGAAGATTCTGCACTCTCTACGTTAGAGCAGAAGACAAAGGCTTTGGGTAAGTCGATTTTAATATCATTTTCTGTGTTAAGTGTTGCAATAGGATTTCAAATTCTAAAAAATTGAAATTGTGTTTTCAATACGAAGTTAAAAGGACTTAAGAACAATTAACTATTATTTATTTCATTACATAATCGGTAAAGCCTTTAAGAATATACATAAAAAAAAAACATTTGTAAGTTAAAATATTATAAATAAAGCCGACAATATAAAATAAACATATTAATGATAGACATAAATAGTACCTACAGTCTGACAAATTTCCATTACCTAAAATTTGATGTACAAGTAGTAATGTGCTTCTGTATTTCTTCATAATTATGTCTAGGACTTTCTCATAACAATTGTATAAAAAACGTCCAGGCTTATTTTTACTGAGCCATCTGTAACTAATAAGTAGCGATTTTTTTCTGTCACATGCCCATCATATAAGGCATGTGCAAACCTACATTATTTATTTTATCCTCAAGAAGTCATAATTTTCAACCTTTTTTGTTGTCATAATTAATAATTTATCGTCCCTCAAAGCTCTTTATCCAATTTCTAAAGAATTTAAAGATAAGATTGTTAAAAATATGTATATTCAAACAATTAATGAACGTAATTCTGAAACACAGTGTACCTACTCTAAGACAGCTGAGAGAAAAAAAATTGCTAAGTACATTTTATTTTTATGGGGAAACCCAACAATGCAAGTGTTTAATGCGTTAGTGTTAATGATTTTAGCAACACCACCATTGGTGTATGTAATAAATGAATGTATATTATGTATAATATTAATTGTATTGTTGTCAGTATTAAAGAAAAGAAAGAAGGAAAGACGCCCTACAACGCCCTATGGGTCATAGAAAAGCATTAGTTACTTCTATTATCCCTTACTACATAATTATTTGTATTCAAAAGCAAGGGAGAGATGATTTCTTATGTGTTGGATGAAGACAGGGGGTCAAACTGTGACCCAACAGTGACCGTAACGACCGATGACAGTAAAAATAAAGTCCAGCTATAGATTATTACAACTGCATTTATGTATGTGTATATAGTCCAATATAGATATTAATGTCGATACAAAAATTAAGAAGTATAAAAATTTGAGTCTTAATATTATAATATTATGTAGCCATCGGAAAAATTGCAAGTAAATCGTGTAAATATACGTGTAAATCGTTCTCTCTGTGCTAAAAAAATGCTCAGAATGGGTGGCATATCCGTTCGCTGAATCAAAAATTTAATAACACGTGTAACACGTGTAGACAATTCACACAGACCGAGCTAGTCCCAAACTAAGATATGAATCTTGTATTATGGATACTAACACGGCGATACACATATACAATGCACTAAACACATATACATGTAACACCCAGACCCAGGACAATCTGAAAAAGGTCATTCTTCATTTTGCCCTGGCCGGGAATCGAACCCGGGACCTCGTGACTCAAAGGCAAGTGCGTTAGCCTCCGCGCCACACCGGTCGCAGTTTAGTTTCATAGGATGTTTTACGAGTGCTTGCCTTTTGCAGGACACTTTAAAAAATTACAGAAAATTTGGAAGACTTATTTTTTATCGACAACTCCAAAAGACAAAACAAAAATCACAGGTTTATTACCGAGAAATTGAAACAAGTGTTTCTTTCTACTATTTATCAGTTATCACGAGAGAGACGTCTTTCCACTTATTAGATCATCACCAACTGCAATTTATAGTAGAAAGAAACACTCGTTACAATTTACCTAATAATGTAATTCTACTACGCGTGCACCGGTACAATTAATCAATAAATATTTTTACATACCTAGTAAAAATTTACTGCTCGCTTCTTATGCAAAGGTAGATTTAATTATGGTTTTTTTTTTAAATATGGTTTTGGTCACAGTATGATACTCGTATAATAATGTTATAATACAATACTTATCAATAGATAAAAAGGCTTTATGATAGAAAGAGAAGGATAGATATGCGATATAATAATAATCTACATAGAGTCACGTTATGTTTTTGTGTATTGTTGTGATTATCACAGTATGCAGATTTAAACGAGTGCGAAAGAGAAAGTACAATAAAAGATGAAGGGCTGGGATAGATATAAATTATAGGGTGACAATGATGGTTTTATTATAATAATAATAATAAATATATTTATTTCCAAAGTAGGTACACAATACAATATTATTTTCAATAAACAATGAAAAACAATCATAATAATATTCTACCTCCCTATTAGAGATATCTCGTGTATGTATAGGGAGGGAGTATAAACCAATTAAAACACGCTAATTAAACATTACATATTTTTTTCATTTACTTATAATTATTCATATATACACATATTTCACACATTGCACATTATAACTATACTCAACTATATTATCTCACCATCCATCATTCTCACAAAGATTCACAGACACATACCACAATAATTCATTCTAACCCAAAAACACACCATCCAACACACACACACACACACACACACACACCCTTACACACACACCCTTACACACACACACACATCCCACCATTCACACACTTCATCACTCATCGAACAGAAAAAATATACCAAAAATACACAAGACATGCAAAATTTCACTTCTTTATTTATTAATTAATTTATTATTCTATCTACGGTAGCTCTCTGAATTGCCCAGAGTTGCTCAGTTTACTCGTGCGTCCCGAATCGTAGCACCAGCAGGGTTACTCTTGACACAATCTAAATACGATCTTAATCTAGTCTTGATCTCAATCATACGATGAAGGGACTATGGTCAAAAATACCGCGCTAACTTGACACGTTCTCGCGACGTCGTCTACATTCGAACGAAAGCGAAACGAAAACGAAAACGGCTACGGGCCCGGCCATCCTGTATATCTTATTTTTCTATTGGTATGGAGAGCACAATTTGCATGTTTGTTTAATGTAATTAGTCCACTGGCTACCCCGCTTAAGGAAATGTCATGGTGATGTGAATGAATGAATGCATTCTTTAAAATTGCTTATATTTAAAATTATTAAAATTTATGATCGAATAATATTGTACTTAATTCAATGTATTTAATTCAAATTCAAATATTTTTATTTAAATAAAATTTACAATTTAATAATATTACATACACACCTTATTACTAAAAAAAAACACATTTATAACATATTTGACCTTCAAAATTGAGCAGTGCTCGTGCTTTGAGGGTTTAAACATATTTTATATAATTTAGATAAAACAATAGCGCTCACCAAACAACAACAAAAATAAACACATATCCACAATACAAACAGCAACCAAATACAGTTTCTTAACAAAACTCAACAACAGAGCAGTTGAACAGCTATTTAAAAATATCTTTCAGATTCAATTTAAAACTCTGAATTTTTTTTGTAGAATCATACTTAGATTTTTTGTCCAGCTTATTGTACCACACAACACCCAAATGAGTATAGTGGTGTTGTCCAGCAGATGTTTTTCTGGGAGGTACCTTAATTAATATGCCATTATTTTGTAATTATTAATTTAATTTTTTTTGTATTTTGTAGGTTCATGATTTGGCTCAAATTTCACAGTTTTTGGGTAGATATTCTTGATTCGTGACTGGTAGTAGGTACACATAGCCCATTATTATGCTTTAGGCTAGTGAAAAAATATCTTAAGATTCCCCCGGGCCGCCCATTCAAGACAGATTTTCATCTGATAATGGGCACAGTGCTATCTCAAGATAGCACTGTGCCACGATCTAGAAATTTATGGTTTAATTCGTATCAAAACTTTGTTAGTTGTTGTTTAAAGAAATCAATAATATAGTGATGATCTAGCCACTAGGCTACATATCACCCCATTTTTATTAAGTTAATTTATTTGTTGATTTTGTTATGTAAGTGATGATGCATAAAATACATAAAATAAATTAACTTCTTCAAATATTTATTATGTAAAACTTAAAATATTTAAAAAATTAAAATATTGGTCACCTTACAATTATTATAGATATCCGAGGCATAGGAATGTTGACAACATTGGGTAGTATCTGGGGTGATGATACCAGAGGGAATATTCCTAGGGAGGCATGAGAGGTCCGCGGGAGAGGAGAGGGATGTATGCAGGGGGCGTACTTTGGTTACCTTGACAACACCCGCCTCTCTCGTCTCCTAGCAACCACAGATAGATAATACTCCTATATAATAATGTAGTATGTACATACATACCAAACCAATGTTTATCCACAATGTACATACTTATGATGTCCCGACGGACTGCTTTGTAAAACTGATTTTTGTATAAGAAAAGCTTAGGTGCGTGCATGGACAATACGAGTATATAGGTAAACAAAGTGCATTCTATACAAATACTATTAACAACAGTTCATCGTCAAATTGACAAAGCAACAGTGTTGAGTTCGTCGGCAGCCCGGAGGTATAGTTTCAGCCTCATGCAAAAGAGGTGCGCGGTTCCATACCAGATGCCGAAAAACTACCCTTTCACTCCACAAGCTTTTAGCTTAATGTGAAACGTGTAAAAAAGATGGACACTTGGATTTATAACGAATACCTAAATATATGTCATTTTTTAAATACCATCTCAGTATATTCCACACGTAGGTAGTAAACTGCAAATAATAAATATGCAGATTATCTTCACCATGCCAATAAAAAATAAAGCAAACATGATTTTATACACAAGAAATAGTAAAATATTCAGTCCTGGTGAATATAATTTTAAATACAATCTAATTGATGTTATTTTGTTTTGGGGAGCTTGCTACATCATAAAGTTAGGTGAAATAGTGTGTCCCCAGAATTTATTTGTCTATGACTTGAACTCATTCTTTACTACGTCTACAAACAGAAGAAAACGGAGACAGACCATTCTCACGCACCATTCGCTACACAGTAGTAAAATATTCCCTGAATTTATGCAACCTTAATAACAGCGTTTGTACTTTGACATAGTTAAATGTTAAATGCAACTGAATATAGTTTTTATTTTATTTTATTTATTTTATATTATGAAAAAAGCATAAAACGTACAAAATATTCAAATTTAAATGCAGATAAAAAGGTTATCTTTTAGAAGTCAGCTATCATGCGACAACATGAGCTGCAATTAATAAAAAAAAATATAAGTAACATTCCGGTCGTCTTGACGTGCCTACGTATAGATACACAGTCTAGCTCACATCACACTGAGAATAAGTTTATTAACTACAGAATTATTAATCATTAACAAAAACAATTATCAACTGCCAACAATCACCTTAATTTACTTACTCTTTTGTTGTTTATTATTTTATGTTAGCCTAGTCATACGAACATAATATATATCTGCCTTTCCATGTCGTATTGTATATTGATTGTATGATTGTATTTGTTTTAAATGTATTTTTGTGTGAATTTGCTTGCAATCAATGTACAGTAAAGAATACATAAATAAAAATAAAAAATAGCAATTTTTTCACGAATAGCATACCTCGTTACCACTGAATCGAAGATGTCAATGTTCTTATACGTATTGTATTATATTTAAAAAGAACTGTTTTTCTTTTACTTGTCGCTAAAAACAATCATAAAAATCGATCTTGGAGATGTTGCATGTCTAATACACTATGTTAAACGAAAATTTGCTTTTAAACCATTTGTAAGCTTGATATGAAAAAGAATGGATAAGTAATTTTACATTATAATTAAAATTTTCATTGATGGTTTTATGAACATTTATCAAGGTTTTACAGAAGGTCTAAAACACTGTTTTGCTGGATGACATTGTTTATGTGTTTGATTTGTCACGTGGAAGGTGAACTTAACTTCTAGGCACGATTCGAACATTTTTCCAGAATCATTTTTAAGTACATACATATTATGAGTTTTCCCTGACAATCCAAGAAAAAGTAACACGAAAGTGATTCCATTTCTCTCAACAACCTTTTCATTGGTAAAATAAATTATTGGTTATTTCATAGGTAAATGCAGCTAGACGAGACGAATAATTTGGTATTAATATCTTACTTAAAAAAAATGGACACACGGAAGGTTTTTGTGGATTCACTGACGATTTGTATATCAAAAGTAGAATATAATTCAAAATAATAATAATAACATAAAGAAGAAGAGGCCAAGTAAAGTAAGAAAGAAAAAATGGAGAGTTATGTTTTCAAAAGCCGGCAGAGACCTGAGTAGGACGGTTTCCTGTTCTTCGCCATTACAGCTTCCGCGACCGCCATTTTTCAATTACAAAAGAAAACAATGCGCGCGCTTTTGCATTGTCTCATCTTCTCTTTCTCTCACTACACCATTACTATAATAATATATATACATACATATATACCTTTAACTAATACTGCTACACTAGAATACTTTATCCTCGCTTCTTTCGCTTTTTCCCCCCTCCCCCTCCTTGTTCCTCGCTATTATAAATTCTAGAATAGAGAAGGTATAATCGTTATTAGAACTGTTATAATTATACCACATTTCCCGTGCAGTCCCGGTAAAGAATAGGTATTCCATTTTTTGTGAGGTTTTAAAACAAACACCTGTTTCTTTTATAGGACACTCGAAAAATTACAAAAAAGAGTGGGAGGTATATTCTCTACCGGGGATTCAACGGACAGAATGTCTAAAGGCTACATTCACGTCAATACACTTTTATATTTTCAAACAACGACATCTCCATCGGATTCATAAAGGCTTATATTCAATCTGTTACTTTTCACAGTCTGATATTTTTGGTATTCATAATTTTTCACGTTTGTTGTAAGAACTTTGCTATTATTGTCTTTTCTGTAAAGTTGAAAATATAAGGTATAAGGACTTACATATATAGAATATCTTTTATTATTCATCTAGCGACCAGTGGTGTGTCTGTCATATAAGCCAGAAAACCGAATTTTATATGATTTTTTCCAGCATTAAAAATAAAATAAAAAAAATTATATGGATTAAACATCCGAGAATTTAAAATAGTACAAATCGTCTGTTACTGTTTTGTTTTAGCGCGGCAGCTGTATCTAAAAGTACCGAACAGTATTTATAGGCTAGATGTAAGTTACAGCGTTTTGTCTTGCTTGTACATGTGGTTTCTTACGTCGCCAATGGTTGTTATCGCTTTATCTCGCTCACCCCGCACTATTAGGACCAAAATTCGGCGCAAAAAAATGATGAGTTAATGTAGGTTGGTTTAGTATTACTTCACGGTTATAATTTTAAGAATAAATATGTACCAACTTTGTTAAGATCATAGCGAAATGCACCAGTTCTCGACGAATCAACAAAGTTATAATGAATACCTATAGAGTGCTATCAGTACTTAAATTGGTGACCCTTAAATTATGTAGTAATATAGAACCAATTATAAAGATTTTGTTCATTTTCAATATTTTTATTATTCAATTAGCTTTTAAGATACATTATAGGTACTTTCTAGAATATTTAATTTAAATTTATTTATTTATTCAGGTAATAAACGGCTTTCGCCTTTTACAATATTAAATCATTCTATAACAATTTTTATACACCTTCAAAACTTACTCTAATTTCACATTAAATAATTTATTCCACTGAAAACAGATCAACAAGATATTGTTTTATTTTTTAAAACTTTATATATTGGGGGCGCAGGACTTACCCAGTATGAATTGTATAGTGACGCCACTGCTACCAAACCGTGTTTTTCTATTCTTTATTTTCTTTCATAGTTTTATTGTTGAATAGAGTAAGGTATTACGATTTTTTTTTTATTTCTTCAAGTATCTTATGGTTTATATGAAAACTCTTCGAAGTCACTTAACCGACTCGTACATTATTAGATATTATTAGTTGCTTTGTAATTCAAATTGTTATACCATAATGATGTCAAATTTTGAAAATTATTATCCACATAAATTTTATGACTAACTTTTTTCGTATTTAATTTTCGTTATTATTTATGGTTCCAAATATTATTTTACTACATAATTTAGGTAGGTGTGTTATGTTCTGTTCCGCGGAGCCTCCGCTGAAGAATAGGCCTCCCAATCTTATCTGTAAGTTTTCGGAAGCAGGAGTTCGTAAAACCTCACATTTAAGACAATTAACATCTACAATTCAACGATGAGGCATGTCACCCGTCCTGAATGTCATATTTTATAATTGGCAAGGAGACAACAATCTGAATGTGTTTTAATTGCGTTTTGTCCACTGGCTGTGCCTCTTTTGGTGTTTTCCATGATGGTATAGTGGTAGTAAATCAGGCCTTAATGTGACGGAATAAAGCATATTTTCGCTTGAATTTGATCAAAAGTAAACAGGCTTGTTCATGTATAATGCTTTTGATTTAAAATTATTCGATTTTATTTAGATCTATCACCTACGGCTTCAAGCCTTTTACATTAATACCTACATATTTTTTTACAATAATTGATTCATTCAGTCGGCCGGTGTGGCGCGGAGTTAATGCTCTTGCCTTTGAGTCACGAGGTCCCGGGTTCGATTCCCGGCCAGGGCAAAGTGAAGAATGACCTTTTTCAAATTGTCATGGGTTTGTTACATGTATATGTGTGTAGTGCATTGTATATGTGTGTATCGTCGCGTTAGTACCCATAATACAAGATTCATCTTAGTTTGGGACTAGCTCGATCTGTGTGAATTGTCTATGTATGCAGGTATATTATGTTATGTTATATACATAAAAACAAATAACATGAAAAAACCTTAATTAATCGATGAATTTTTTACAACAATCGATTCATATACATAAAAACAAATAACATAAAAAAACCTAAATTAATCGATGAATTAATCAAAATATTGGCGCATTTTAATATTTTTAATCAATATCGATTTCATACAAACATACAATAAGTGTATGGGCATTCATACTATGTAGTACAAAGATACACTAGATCGGTAATTCAAAGAAAAAAACGGTCATGCGGTCGATCAAACTTGCATCCAACTGACGTTGGTTGAAAGATAATATTTTGCTAATGCTTGAAGGACATCGATGTTAAAACACCAAAATTCCGAAAAAATGTACCGCTCTGCAAGTCTAGTATTTCTATGATGTAGTACAAGCATTATAAAAATACAAATAGATAAATATCTAGGTTTATGTAGGTATAAGTAGTTAATTATTCATGGGACGATCTAGTGAATATATCGTAATCTGTGCATCGTGACGAATGCGCGATGACAGTGCGTGGTGAATGCGCGGCGACCGCCACTCGAGGGTGGTATAATAAATAATATTATTATATTAATTCGCAGGGCGGCGCTGTAATGTTATACGCATGTCATTCAAGTACTATAATAGTAGTACTAGAATCAGACATTATTATACTATACAATACCAGCACCCGGAACCAATTCACATCCCCTTTTAAATATTTCAACTTCATTATTTTTATCTCAAGTAAACAAATTTTCTCATTAAACGTTCAGCAACACTCTTTCAACCATTTCAGTTTTGAAATTTATCTATAACTTTATGTATTTATTCTTGATCTTTAACAAATGATTATTGAATGAGATACATACTTTGTTATTTATTTATAAACAAAAACATAATATGTTTTTATACGCGGCGGCAGAATTGCCATCCACACTTCTCAGCATTATACAACCAGATAAGTCTCCATATCGATACCTTAATTCGCAGATTGGGTAACTCCAAAATAGCTACTTTACAGGGCGGACAAAAAACTAAATATTTTTGTTATGCATATTATTATTGTTATTTTCCTTATTCTAAAATATCTACATGATGTAGATACATGTTCGTAACAAAATGACCATGACATTATTATGTTTATAATGGTTTTGTAGACTTTTTTTGGAGTTACCCAATTTTCTGTGATAGATTTTGTAAAATAAATACTATAATTGATGGAGTTACCCAATTTGCCTATAAGTATTGTATACTGTTTGGTCTCACAATAATGTTATTTTTAAAGTGTTTTATATGAAAATAAAATTAAATTGAAGTAATATATATAGGATAAATATTTCAACATCATCATCATCATCATCAAGGCTCCTCTCGGGAGGACAGGGCAGAAACCAGCCTCCTCCATTCAGAGCGACTCTGCGCCAATTGCGTCACCTCTTTCTACGATATTTCCTGCGCTCTGCTGTTGTCGTTATAAGAACGGTGTATTGTGAAAGAGGGAAATCACGGGCTGACGAATTCTTGCGGATGGAAGACCGGTGCTCTTTTTGGCCAATTAGCATTTTCAGGATATTACCTAGCCTGGAACATCGTCTATCCTGTATCACGGAGTTGAACATAGTTGAACAAAAAAGTTGCACCTTTAGAGGTATACTCGTTGATAGCTAGACAAAAATAATGAAGAGTAACAAAATGTGAAAATTATTATTCGTGTGGAGCATTATTTTAGAAATCCTGGTAGTCCTGAGTCCATTTTCGTGAAGATATTTTCAGTCTCGTTTAAATTATTTAAGCAGACTAAAATATTTTTTGGGCCGAGGCTTTTCTTCCTTTGAGGCAATTTATTTATTTATTCATTCATTCTTTACTGTACATTGATCACAATATATACAATTTTATAAAAAAAATGCATTCAAATAAGGTGTGATCCATATACAGAGGTAGGTTGCCCAATAAGAGACTCTTACGACTTGTATTATGAGATAACTGAAGTCCAGTATCCGATCAAAGTGTCTTGCCTCTTGCACATTGATACCCTCTCTGTATATCTCAAGATTTTAAAATCCGCCAAAAGAAATTTGTACTTGGCACAAATCGTCCCACAAGGTACGGGTTGCCGTAATCTTATAAATAATAATAATAATATACAGAGGGCGAGTTCATCACACCTCTTTTTGATTTTTTAAATTTAAATTTTAAATTTTTATTACTCCATGGTTCATCCTTTTTCCAAGAGAAGTCTCAGAGTTTTCATCAGAATCTAAATGTTCTGAATATGGGACTAACGAGATGTTGACTCTTATGCTGCCCTTCTCTGTTGCAATATTATGATCAATAGCATTAGCCTGTGCATCTAACAATATCCCTTGTGTCGCATTATTATCTAAATTATTATCATCAGTAGGTATTTATATTTTGGATTTCTGCAAGATTACCACTATCAAGTAATATGATGGGCCAACTCCATTATAAAAACTCGAATTGTCTTTGATAAATTTGTTTCACTCATACGATTTTCTTCACTCCTTCAATTTTCAGTTACTAATTTAACCATAGTCTTTAGTCTGCTATTCATCTATAAAATGATAAGCAAACATTTCACTTTTGCCTGACGATGAGAGCGGCTTGTTGCGGCTTGCTTGCCGGCTTGCAAAATAAATAATGTCAATAGTGGAATAACCATATATCGTGTTTCATTTTAAAAATTATTAATATGAACTTCCACCAAGAACCGTGGGTCGAGAAATTAAACTTATGATAAGTAGGTAATGTATGTAGATACACGTTCAGTTCTTCGGATTTTGAGCTTATTTAAAAATAATCATGATTCAACAAATCCTTATATATCAAAAAATAATGTCGTTTATTTAAGTATTAAAACCTGGATTTTTTATTTGACTAAAAAATAATAACATAATATATTGTGTTAAAAAACAATAAAATATTAGTAAATCAGCTTCAAAATTTGTGCGTAAACATATCCAGTAATAATTAAATTGCACGTAGTAACTCATGCAAAAGTTGCATTATTTAAAATGTGAGTTCCTTACATATAACTACATCACATAAGGAGCAAATGATAAAAAAAAACTTTAAAAAATTGAAGAAAATAAAGCTGATATTTATGGTTACAGTTATCTAACATTTTTTTACAGGATAAGATATCCAAAACCATTTTTTTGTAAAATATTCCTAATACACAACCTATCTCTCGCAAGTCTCCATACAGAATGGTGGAGTTACCCAATTTGCAGTGTTGTAAATACTAACATTGGAGTTACCCAATTTTCTTGAGGTGTTTTTTAGGGCATTTGTAATAACGTTGGATTCTTCAAATTTACCTAGCATGTGTGTTGGAATACAGTCAACATTATGGCATCATTAAGTCATTTTGTCAAAAAATGGAGTTACCCAATCTGCGAATTAAGGTATCGATATGATCAGTCATGATCACACAAAAACTTAACAGTCTAATGCCGGGAAAAATTCACCTATCCAGATATACAGGATATCAAAGGATTAGGCTCAAAACGCGGGATCAAAATACCAGCATTGTGCCTGAAATATCTGTGTTCAGAAACCTTTTTACAATATTACAAGTGTTTATTATAATAG
Organism: Athripsodes cinereus; assembly: GCA_947579605.1. Lineage (NCBI taxonomy): Eukaryota > Metazoa > Arthropoda > Insecta > Trichoptera > Leptoceridae > Athripsodes > Athripsodes cinereus. The sequence goes on from OX388329.1 coordinate 3,651,838, forward strand.
ATTTTTGAATTTTAATGTACAAATTAACCGGTAAATCTAATTTTTGTAAATTATTTATTAAAGATTTCGGAGTTACCCCTGTAGCTGACATGACTAAAGGTATTACATATATAAACGGACCTAGAATGCCAAATATTTTTTATTTCTCCTGCTAGTTCTGTATATTTACGTATTTTTTCTGCGACGGTTGTTTGTATATTATGTGTATTTGGGACAGCGATGTCGATTAGGTACGTTATTTTATTACGTTTATCATGTAATACTAAATCGGGTCTATTATGATGTATTTGTCTATCTGTTATTATGGTTTTATCATAATAGAGCCTATAATTTTGATTTTCTAATACCTGTTCCGGGTTGTATTTATAATAAGGTATTACATTATTTGAGTTTAAAAGATTATGTTTAATAGCTAAATTTTGATGTATAATTTTTGCTACATGATTATGTCTATAAGTATACTCAGTTTGAGCGAGAGTGGAACAACCCGAAACTATGTGTTGAATTGTTTGAAATTGATAGAACTATTATTTTTTACTTATTATTATTATGAACGTTTTACGTGTTATTGGCTTATAGAGGTTAACTTATATGCTTATTACAATCAGCTTGTCTACTGGTTAATCTTCAAGTGGGAGATGTCATGATAGTGTAGAGTAAATTAAAACCTATAATGATTTGATATGGGAAAATATCCATTAGGTACTATGGCCCGTAATGCATTACCTTGACTAATGAGCTCTATGCGCAACAATAAATGTATATGGAGAGAGTGTGCACTTCATTATATGTAAGTAAAATGTGTACTAGTCGATAATCGTATTGTATTGGAGGGATAGAATAGTTATTCCTAGTTTAATAGACTCCGATCATCGCCCACTTTTATAAACATTAAAACTTTCTGGGAATGGAAGAGATCTTCCACTATTCCCGATTGATATTCTAGTGTCTTGTAAATATAAGTAAATACTCGTAAAACATCACGTACTTATGAAATATTTTTAGTATTATGTTGTCTTTTTATGTTTTTGTGGTTTTATAGTTGGATTCTTATGTTTACTTTTCTAGTACATTCTGTTTAATGACAATTACTGTTATGTCCTGTTTCTGACTTGTACTGTTTTGCTATGATTATTTTATTATTGTTAATTGTCGATATTATTGTTAATTGTGATTATTTTTGACTGCTTAACAAGATTATGGGGTTAGTTGGAAGAGATCGCGCCTTTGCGATAAACTCGCCCTCTGTACATATATTGATTGTATGTAATTTTGATGTATACCTTTTATGTAATTGTATTTTATCAATGTACAGTAAAGAATAAATAAATAAATAAATAAAAATTATAGAATAAATTATTATATTAAAGAATCTGGTAAACAATTGGTCTTCAACTCTTTTCCGTAAGTTTTCAAGTGTCCTGTAAAACGCAGGTGTTCAAAAATGTGTGCAAAAAATAAAGACATTTTACATGCTAATTCAGCGATGATGTTTGCCACCAGTTCTGAATGTCTTATTTTTTTGTTGGCAAGGAGATGACAGTTTGCATGTTTATTACATGTAGCTGATCTGCTGGCTACGGTAAATTCTACCATTATCCTAGGTTTCCGGGAAAAAATACATAATAATAATAATAATAATAATAATAATAATAATAAACTTTATTGTGCCTTAAAAAACATACATATAAACAGATTATAAATACAAATAATTATCATGCACAATGGGCGAGTTTATCGCGTGCAAGCGATATCTTCCAACTAACCCAAAAATCATAAAAAAAAGAAAATAATTTATACATACATAAAAAGTTAAATAAATATACCTACAAACAGGCAAACACCTGCGCACACAATGAGGGAAAGTCCGGATATCGAGGGAAGGGAAGAGAAGGACTGCTCGCCGTGTATATATATACTACACGTGAAGAAAACGTTTCCTCAGGGTTTACAAAGTGAAAGTATTAAAATTCTGAAGACTAGCGACCACCGAGCTCCTTTCTAAACAATTGATATGTGGAACAGGTACGGATACTAGGCGGAAGTTGATTCCATAACCTAGCACCGAGAACTGTGAAGGAGTCTGTATAAAAACCAGATTGGTGTGAAGGAATTGCCAGAAGACATAGGTACTACTATAAAAAAACCCTCTCGCATAAGACAATTAACATCTAAAATTCAGCGTTGAGGCACGCTACCCATCTGGTTTATTCCATATACAGCTGGTTTGCTGGCTACCCCATTTGTTTTTAGTAATATTCACACGCTATACTAACAAATAAATTTATTGTACAATTGATAGGGAGGGTATTTCATACAAACCTAATACTCATTACAATGCAACGACAATGATATCATAATTTCTCTTTACCAACAATATAACAATATGAAGTTTGATTGTTAATAATGGACGGGCGATGCGAAGCGACGCTAGCGACATTGTAGTTGTTATTGTAACTAAAGTGAAACCACACGACATTTTCCATAAATACGTTTGTGATAGTACCTACCTGATATGACTGTATATAATGTTAGTTAGTTTGAATATGCAAACTAACTAACATTATATATTTTCAACCTTTAATACTGTTTAAATTATAATTCATTGGTTTACTTATTCTGCATCTGCTCTTTCATTCTGTGAGTCGTGATCATCAAGAGTTATTTCATTTACCATATTCTGTCCCCATAACGAGATATTATGCGCAGAGTTTCGTACAGTTTATACTGAATAGCCTCTGCATTTGTTGACGGGCAGGTAGGTACTGTAATTTTTAAGACATATTTTTTCACACCACTACATATATTTTCTTAACGGAACCATTCATTCGCTTTCTTACCTTTAAATTAATAGAGATAATTTATTTAATTAAATAAAAATATTATTATTATACTCTGATTATTTTACACTGTGTTAAATATTTAATCCGAACGTTTTCGCCTATGCTTGTAGGCATCTTCAGGGAAACTGATGTGATAGGCTAAATCGTTCGAATTTAAAATCTAACATGGTGGAAATTAAATAGCTTTAGTGATATTTTACTCTTTCTTCTTCTTCTTCAAGTGCCTTGTCGGGTCCCCCCAACGTTGGCGATCACCTCGGCGAACTTGTCCCTGTCCTGCGCTGCTCGGAACAGCTCTTCCACACTTCGGATGCCGGTCCACTCCCTTATGTTTCGCAGCCAGGACATCTGTCTCCTACCGGGACCTCGGCGTCCCTCAATTTTCCCCTTCAATATCAGTTGGAGAAGGTGGTATTTTTCTCCATGCAGAACATGACCCAGATGTGAATCCTTCCGAACCTTGATGATTGATAACAGCTCCCTGTCAACTCTAGCTCGCCTCAGGACTTCGGTATTGGTAACCATGTCGGTCCAGGGAATTCTGAGCATACGGCGATGGAGCCACATTTCAAATGCTTCCAGTCTGTTCATTGTATTGACTTTTAAGGTCCATGTTTCACATCCATACAATAAAACAGACCATACATAGTATTTAATCATTCTTTAGCGGAGCTTCAAATTTATGCTGTCATTGCAGAAGAGTGGTTTCATTTTGTTAAATGCAGCTCTTGCTGCCTCAATTCTGCATTTTATCTTTAATTAAATTTAAAAATAGAATTCCACAGCATAAACACAAAAACTCTTCAATTATTAAATGAAAATAAATAAGAATCGCTGGTGTTAACTGGTTGCAAAAAGCTCCGGGGTAATTTGGGGGAGGATAAAATATAATAGAAGACAGGAATATCTATAAGTAGATAAATGAGTATTTTTTGTATCAATATTTTAACTTACATCATCAACAATGTAGAGGCGCTAATCTACCCTAATGTAGTGCATTATGAATCAGATATAAGATTATACTCGTAACATTATGATTCTATAAAACATGTTCGTAGTACAAAATATTTATCGATAAAAGTGTGAAGAGGAATATTATTTAGCCTGGGTAGGCCTTCACACATAATAAACCCTCCCATATCATCAAAATAATAATTTATTATTTGATCTATGAAATATTTTAAGTGCATCATTGTTCCAGACGTCGATAGACAGTGACTTTCACTTTTCACCCTAGTACTAAAGTTCTTTACATTTGTTATTAAATATTTCGTTCACAGTATTTCTGTCGAATACCGGTAAGATACTTAGAGATTCTCATCTAATCTATTTTTATAATATTTTATATTACGACGTGAATGTCATATCTTAGAATAATTAATAAACTTTACAATTTCTGAGTGTTTTGGCACATAAACGACACTTAAGAGTTGTTCAGGAAATAAATATATATTTTAAATTACTATTGAGCATTTTCATACCTTAAATATGCGAACCATAATAAACACTAAAACAAATTAAATAAATCATGATAAGTAACCTATTATATAGTTAAAAAAACAAGTAAAGTCTTGTCGACACAATAGATACATACACTCTTAAAAAATATTAGATTTTGCAGAATTTGTCAAAAGAGAGTAGGTAATAATAAAAAATGATCCACACGAAAATCAAATTAAACATCGTAAGAATCATACCTTTTTGTGTGCAAACCTTACTAAAGTAATGACTTTGTATGATCTTTCATAGGAATTATAAAAAAATATTTTCAGTATTTGGGATATGAAATCTCAAGATGGAGTCGCCCATAGACAATTATGGTATTTGTGTGTTTTCGTAAATTTGTTAATACACCCCTTTGAATACCATTTAAAAAGTAAAAGGAAAACAGTGTCCTCTATGCGCACTTGATTTTTTTGAGCACTATAGTTCTACAGAGTGAGCTCAAAAGATTGCAATATAGGTATTTTTGAGTAAATTATTAGATTGAAAATAAAAATAAACTTATGAATTAGAATTCGCCCATTTTCTTTCAAAGCACCCTCAAAAATATACCAATATTTGAGTCAAAACTAAAAAATGTTTGAACGTGAATCGCAAATGGAAAAATAAAACTCATCCACTCACAGCCAAATTTATTTAATATATAAAAACATAGATATATAATTTTTTTAGGTCGACTGGTCAGGTACTATAAATATGGTCTCTTTAAATTTATTCAATGTGAAAAGTTTTTGAGAGTTGTGTGTATAGTGGGAACATATTATACAAATAAAATATGTAATATTTATTATCTATTCAAATACGTGAACTTGCATTTTTAAAGTGTGAACAAAACTTGAAAGGGTGTTAATAGAACTAAAAGTCGAATATTTTTGGGCGTTTTTATAGCTGGTAATTCATGGTCTTAGAGAAAATACTTATATTTTTTTATTTATTCAATATTTCCCACTCTTTTCCGTAAGTTTTCGAGTGTCATGTGTAAAAGGCAGGTGTTCGAAAAAATAAGATAATGTTTCCTGAAGGGGTAAAAACCTGGATGGTGATGACCGTAAGATAATATTAACTGTCAAAAGACAGTATTGTGCAAATGGGTTTGTGATATACATGTAGAATTTAAAAATGAAAACAGTGTTACTATAAACCAATTTCTCTATTTTAACATTCGTATTTACAAAACTCAAATTATAATAATAATAGTAAACTTTATTGCACAAAAAATCAACATATGAAAATATCCAATTTAACTACACAAATATTTTTTTTGCAATGGGCGAGTTTATCGCAGAAGCGCGATATCTTCCAACTAACCCATAATTATACGCATTTTCAACTCAAAGTAACAGATAATACAAAGCATAAATACTTCATATTATATATTATAAACTTATTCACTTGTTTATATAAACGAAATTTTCCCAAAACAAAATTATAATGTCAAGTTTAAAATAAATAAACAAATCCCACGTTTAATAACACAGCATAATAAAAGCTTATCCAAACAATAAGCTCATCTCTAATCTCGTGTTGACAAAAATAATGATAGCTTATTTTATGTAATATATTATTATTATTATCATCATTGTACAATTATCAGAAGTGTTGGTTATGATAATGATTGTATGGGATGTTACGGAACTAAATGGGTGGAAGTGGATGCTTTTTTGCACAACTGTAGAGGGGCTGCACTATAACAATAATAATAATAATAATAATGTACCTACCTAGATATACAAAGTGATAGAATATTATATTATTATTGTGGGGTAAGTGCGCGTGCGGACATCATCGTGGGAACACGTCAATTAAAATACTTTCAATGTATCAGTTTCACTATCTATGTATACAATCTCTCCCCCTCCCCCTTTTATAAGTGCCTTCTATGTTTTGGCGAAAAGTCAATGATTTAATCATTCAGAAATTTTATAGGTAGGTACTGTTCGTTTATTTTGATGGGTGAAAAATAAATTTAATTCATCTGTATGTGATGATTGTATATAGTACTCGGAATATCTTTGTGAATGTCAAATTTCAAATTCAAATATTTTTTGGAATTGTTGTAAACATAATGAAATACCTAAATACGTAGGTACATGCAAAAAACATAATTATACATTTTTTAATATATAGTACATATTTTACCCTAGCACCGGTGCTAGAGTAAACGGTGCACTTCGACCCATTGTCAGCAATGACAATGTGTCGAACATGGCTAAAATGCTGGTGCACAATACCATTCTGGTACCGTCACTTACGTATGCAAGCGAGACATGGACATGGTTGAAGAAGGACGAAAGTGGAATAAATGCAGTAGAGATGCGATCGTTGAGAAGAATGGTTGGTAAAACGCTGCGTGATAGAGTGAAGAATGAGGATATTAGAAGAATGAGCGGATGCAAGAAGAGTGTTGTGGACAGAATGCGCGTGAATAAACTACGGTGGTTTGGGCATGTTGAACGAATGAACGAGGTAAGAATGACAAAGAGGATATACTTATCTGAAAGAAAGGGTGTGAGGAAACGCGGGTGTCCGAGAACCACGTGGCTTGATCACGTGGATCAAATTCTCAAGGACGGCCGCGTGTTGAGTAAGAGGAACCGACGTGCGTGTATGAGGAACTGTATGAATGTGGAGGAAGCGAAGGAAGTGTGTAAAGATAGATCTGTTTGGCGTTCCGTTCTCTCTGCCTACCTCACTTGGGACATGGCGTGAGGGTATAGTATAGTATAGTATAGTATATTTTACCCTCAAAATTGAGCAGAACGCGTGTTGGAGGAATCACAGAATTATTTCTTTATTTTTAAGAAAAGGATTAAGCATTGCAATATTAAATTTCATAAAAATCATTATTTAAAAAAAAAAACAAAACTTATAATACTAATAAATTTGCTTAAGTATTATTTTCTGTACATGGTTTACAAACATCTTTAACTAAAATTAAAATGATTTAGAATAAACTCATACAATCAATAATATGCAGAAGGCGAGTTTATCTCGGAGCCTAGATGTCTTCCAACTTATCAAAATATATTTAAAATAAAATATTGTATTACTTTCACTTTGAATATATGAAGATAGTCAAATAGATTAAATTTTTTTTAGTCGTTTAAATCCTTTTGGTAGAGTTAAATGGAACCATTGTTTTCACATTTTTCTACAACTTTCTATCGAGGGTGGATCTATCCGGTATGAAAACTTTACACAAGTCACTGTTAACATTCATAATGTTTTCCATCGATAATCGGGATGAATGAACCAGGACCATGCCAAACAATTATAATAATAAATACTATACAAGTCATCATTACGTGTGAGTACTTTAAATAAAAGTGGGGTTACTTTGATTTATTTATATCAAAAACGTTTACATTTATTTTTATATTCACATTCTTGTGTGAGATTTTAAAATACTATATCATCATTATTCGTTGGTTCTAAACGTTTTTTTTGTTGTTTTAATTTTATTTATTTGTCTCAAAGAATTATATAAACTACAAATACAAAATAAGATACTTATATTATAATTTAACATACAAAAACATAGGTGTACATGAAGAATATTATATTCGCAGTGAAAAACACATCAATTATATGTTGGAAATTGTAGTATTATCCATTAACTATAGTCGATCCTGAGAGTTGTATGTAATAAAAAAGTTTTAGTGATTTTTGTAACTTTCGTCCACTATTTATGGATTTAATTTTTTCTGACAATGCATTGTTCAACTGCATTCCTTGGAAATCCAGATTGCGTTTACGATAGTTTGTCCTCACATTGTTTATAACAAAATTGGAACAATACAAATGACGCTGTTTTGGGAATGCAAGGAATATAGGATAAGCCTTTTTTCGTTTAAATAATCTCTCCCTTTCTACCTGTCACGTTTCGCAAGTGGGGAAGGCACAGAGAACAATACGCCATAAATATTTCTCCCTACATATTTTTTTCTTATTCACTTTGTCATACACGCGCGTCGACTCTTTTGCTCAACACTCGCCTTTCCTTGAGAATTTAATCCAGATATTGGAAGGATGGACTGATACAAGAAGAGTGTTGTGGACAGAATGCACGTAATAATATTATGACTATTTATATAGCGCTATACTGTGATAATATCACTTCAAGGGCGCTTGACACGTAAATAAGTTATGATAATTAATAATTTAATAAATAAAATAAAAAATAATTTGGACATGTTAAACGAATGAACGAGGAAAGAATGATAAAGAGGATATAATTATCTGGAAGAATTGGTGTGAGGAAGCGCGGGCGTCTGAGAAATACGTGGCGTGATCACGTGGATCAAATTCTCAAGGATGGCCGTGTGCTGAGTAAGAGGAATTGACATGCGTGCATGAGAAATTGTATGAACGTAGAAGAAGCGAATGAAGAATGCAGGAATAGATCTATGTGGCATTCAGTTCTCTCTGCCTACTCCACTTGGGACAAGGCGTGAGGGAATAGATGAATAGATTAAACTGAGAATTTCTACAAGTTCGATGCCGTCTTCTTTTTCACACTCCCTCTTTCAGATAAATACACACTCTTCTTAATTTTTGATAAGCATGTCATGCTAAACCATTCTTAAAACAAATTAGAAATTAAATGACGTACCTATGTCAAAATGTCCCTTTAAATCCGGTTTGTCTAAGTAAATCAATCACCCTTGTGATTATCATTTTACAAAGTTTGTGAATGGATACAATGTTAATTAAGTAATATCTATATAAAGAAGGGATATTTCGTATGAAAATCATTAGGCAGCGAATTATGAATAATATATAAAAATATATTATGACATTGTATCGGCGTTATTTCGCTGTCGCTATCACGCGTGCTACAATACACAATACGTTTTATTATCTATGCATTGTATTGTATACAGTGTCATCCATAAATCAGACAACATTATAATCTATGAATAAGAAAAATTCATCATACATATTCCAAAGTTCATATATTATATATATTGGACACTATAGATCGTAGTTTAGCAAGTACAATCAAATCCTTACTTTCAAATGGGTATACTTTTCGAGTTTTAGAACATCTTTTTGGTCAATAGTTTGAGAGGTAATTTATTGTTCTAATGCAAAATGATTATAAAGATGCGTTTAGGTGCTACATTGTGCCACATTTTTCGTTCTACTATAGATTAAACAATACACAAGAGAATATATCTTTTGTTTTAGTAGGTCATTATCAATTTATTTATTGATGAATTGTCAATCCTCGTGGATCTAAATAAAAATCAAAACCTGCAAATCAGTCAAGACTTTGTAAAACATGTTACCATGGGATGACAATAGATGAATAAAAGATAGATTGGTTAACATTGCGTTTCGTTCTCTCTAGCTAACCCATTTGGGATATGGCGCGAGGGTATATTGGAAAGTATCATTAAATCACAACGTTCGACGTCAAATAACATAATACGTATAACATATATCCACGTACTGTTGGCACAAGGCAAAGGGCTCGGCCGCTCGCTCCCCATAAAGTTTTGATAACATTTTTATGACTAATGGCAAAAGTGATAAATAGTCGTTGATTGTATGGAGAGAAAAAAAATGTGTGTGAACATTTTTTCGTCACATTGTATTCGTACTCGTATTTGAATATTTCTATCATTTATATACTTTACTATTTACTTTGACTATTGTAACAGCTAAGTGTTTACTTTATAATTTGTACTTTACTTGTACTTTACATTTTTTACGTGGAATTGAAAATGGGCACATTATTTTTTCCGAAACTTAGAATTTTATATAAATAAATATAAAGGGAGTCATGTATTCTTTAAAGTTATTTGTTTGTGGAGTTGGAAGAGTGGCAATGACATTGTGTATACTGTATATTACCAATTAAATCAAAATTTCGAAATTTTCGACTTGTTGAGCAATAGAATTACTGTAGATATTACTGGGTGATAATACCGTGGAGCATCCGAGGAATAATTTGTCCCCCATATTTCTCCGTAAATTTTCGAGTGACATACTGTAAAAAGGAGGTGTTCGAAAAAAAAGATTAAAAAATTTACATTTTAAATTCAGCGATGAGGTTTGCCACCCATCCTGAATGTCTTGATTTTATATTGGCACAGAGAGGAAAACTTGCATGTTTATTATATGCAGGTGGTCTGCTGGCTACCACACTTGTGGGATATGCCGTGATAGTATAGTAGTAGTAGTAGATTGGTAATAAAATCCAGACATTGGTCAGTACACGATTAATATTGTTGTAATATTTATCGTCAATCTTTATAAAAACATCTGACATCTAATAATTATTTTTTTATGAAAGACAGAATCTATTACCTTTTCTATTCTGAGAATTAAATAAAGTTGTGGTATGATATTTTTCCCCTCTATTTAAATATAGCATGCAATTTGTATTACTCGTATGTATACACCACACATCATATTCAACACCTTGTCTAAAAGATTTATTATTGAATTGATAACAATAATAATTTACATTGTGAGTCAGTGGAATATTATACTGACCAAAAAATATAATATAAACAAGCAAACAAACATATAATATTTCTCCAGGCTGAACTGTAGTATTTATTTATTTATTTCAAAATCATACGGCTAACAGCCAGCCATTAACAAAATTATTACAAAAAAATATGGGATGAATTCCATTTGGAAACAATCAGAAAATGGAAAAATCGTTGCTCGATGTTTGTGATTTCTTCATACTTTGCCTGTTAATTGCCTGATATGTTGATACTATCAAACAAGTATTGTTTTACTTCGCTACACATTTTATATTTTTGTGAAATTTTTCAACTTTTGAGAATAATGTCATCTGATTTCGTCAACGTAAAAAAAATTAGTCCTCTGATATTTTTTTTGACAACATACTCACAGAAGACATGTTTCATAAAAATTAGTATTTCATGGAGTAGCAAAAGAAGCATCGGCAGACCACAAAAGAGATGGACTGACGACATTACTCCAATCGCGGGAAGGAAATGAATACAGAGGGCACAGGACCGCAACGATTGGAAGAGTTTGGAAGAGGCCTATATCCAGCAGTGGAGAGATGGCTGACTAAGAAGAAGAATACCTACTATCACAACGATATTAATATATTCATCCATGTCTGGTACATTTTATTTATTTATTTATTGATACAGTGGACGGCCATAATAGCCTGGGGTTATGTCAAATGAAACAACCATAATACTCATGTTAATGTTAGAATGATATGAAGATTTTACAAATGATGCTGTGCGCCGACGCACCCAGCAGAGATCTTCGTGATACAGGAGAGACGATGGTCCTGACTGGGTCATATTTTGAGAATGCCCAATGATATTTGCACCGTTTTTCTGTCCGCAAGGGTTTTGTTGCCCCGGACGTCCAAATTTCACAATACACCGTTTCTATGACAACGACATCGGAGCGCAGGGAACGTCGTGGGAAGGGGTGACGCGATTGGCACAGAGATTCTATGAATGGAGGAGGCTGGTTTCTACCCTGTGCTCCCGATAGGAGCGTTGAAGGCGATGATTTACTTTTATTTACTTTATATTCTTAAGAGACACAAACAGTTCAACCAACAAATATTAACATTTATATTTCTCCATTAAACAAACCAATCAAGGTCCCGCAAATTACCGTAGCGTATGACGAACACGTTGCTAGTAAATAATAATAATACATAATACAAAAAACAAGACAAAAATCATGAAAATAAGTAGTTAAAAAATGATGATGAAATGTTAAAAAATGGCTAATCTCAGCTACCGTGGAATTAGAGTGCACGTCTTTTTTATTATAGTCACTTTGCATAGTTTGAGATCAAGTCTAGATTAAGATATTGTCTAGAGAAACTGCTGAACTTTCAATACATATTGACACTACTTGTACAATATTGTACATGACACCAGTGACTGGTGCGGCATTATTTAGCATAATACCAAAAAATAACCTATCTATTCCATTGAAAGAAAGATCAATATTATATGTTCTCAGTATGACTATTCGAACATACATATTGTGAGAATACATAATATGTGCTTAGGGGATAACAATTGGTTTATAATCCTACATAGTAAGTGAGAATAAAATAATTGTTTGTGTTATAAAAACTATTTGCCAGTACATTTGACACGGAGAATATTGTAATGTTTATTATTATAGGGCTTACTGCTAAACGATAACAGAGAGATTATATTATTATTTGTAGGTGGGTGCTTGAACGATCCCAGAGGAATAACCATTAGAATATGTATTAACAATATGTTTATTTATTTTGGTTTTATATATTTACAAATCATTAATAGTAAGTCAATTTAAAAATACTTTTGGGGAGAGCGGACAATTTAAGTCGCGATTTAATAATGCTTATTAAAAAAATCCTTATTTTATTAGATTGTATTGTTCTTCAGGTTCAACCATGTATGTTTCAAATTAAAAATGAATGTTTTTTCTTCTTCACTGTTTTTGATGATGATGATTTTGGATGATTGTATTTTGACGCCGTTTAACAGTCTCTAGACCGTCTCAAGGGCGCCAGTGTAGAGTTCAGTTTTCAATTTGCTTCTAAAGCTAGTGACAGTCTGATTATCTCTCAATGGTACCGGTAGACGATTTCACGTAAGCGGTCCAACTACACCAAAAGCCCTCTCATATAAGTTAGACTTACCGGCTTTATTGGGCTCAGTAAGTCTATTCACAGCCAGTTCCGAAGAGCGCAGAGGTCTTCTAGTGGTCAAGTTAAGGGGATAAAGCTCTGTGATGCACGATGGTGCCATAATTGAGAAAGACGTATTTTGTCTTACAAAGACATTGTCAATTTGACTGACAATATTCTTGTAAGACGAAAGACTTCCATCAATACAAAAAATATAAAGTAGAAAAAACTTTTTTTAAATTCATTATAGAACTCTACTACCTAAACACCGACACAATGTATACACGTATGATTCTTCTACTTCCTTCTACTTACGTACGCAGTTTACAAGAAAGAACACAAACATTTATTAATAAAGGCCGTGAAACCTCGTTCAAATATGTCAGTACGTAAAATAAGAACTTGTTCAAATATGCCAGTACGTAAAACAAGAACTTGTTCAAATATGTCAGAACGTAAAATTAACACTTGTTCAAATATATCAGTACGTGAAATAAGAACTTGTTCAAATATGTCAGAACGTAAAATTTACACTTGTTCAAATATATCAGTAGGTACGTGAAATAAAAACTTGCTCAAATATGTCAGTACGTAAAATAAAAACTTGTTCAAATATGTCAGTACGTGAAATAAGAACTTGTTCAAATATGTCAGTGCGTAAAATAAGAACTTGATCAAATATGTCAGTACGTAAAATAAGAACTTGTTCAAATATGTCAGTACGTAAAATTAGAACTTTTGAAAAATGTTTCTAAAGTCTTGTTATTGATTTTGATAAATGTTCGGTCCAAATATTTTCAAATCAATACTATATGTAATAGCAGTAATAAATAAGATTTTTTCAGGTGCATTCCATAATAAAAGTTTTCATTTTAGGTGGGGAGAAAGTAAATGCAGGCCTCAATAGTAAAACATATGGACAAAATTCATTCAATAAATACTCAGGTTAGTGGAAAATATGTTTTAACTCAATCACAAACTGTTGTTATTTGTTTGCACCAAATGTAGAAAGATATTGTATAAGATTATGGAAGATATTCTACGAAACAATATAAATGTTTTTTTTACGCGGCGGTAGAATTGCTATATAACTTAATCTATGAAGAATAAACATTTAAATAAACAAAATCCAACAAAAAAAAACATTGAGTAAATAAAAACATTCCATCATATTCTCTATACAAAATTCAGAATTCTTGACAACATTCTAACGATTTTGTAAAGAATTTCATGTTCTGGAAAATAGACACGGTTATGTAATTTATTTATAGCCTCTATTTAGAATTACTTAACAAAACACAGTAACATTTCACCACAGTAACTCGTGTAGGTAATAATATTTTCTTTCTTGACTTGACGTAGTAAGTAGTATAATAAAGCAGAACAACTTGTACTGACAATGCCGTGTTGCATATCAAATCAGCGATCTTAGTAATGGACTGTACTTTGAATAATAAAATTATTTACATACTAAATAATATGTACCGAACCACAGCGTATAAATATATTGTGTACAAGTGAATTATTGTAATATTTCTAAGTTCATAGTAACGAAATGAAGTGGTATTTGTCTTCTGTGGAGCACCCGGCAAAGAATTGGACACTATTTTATTTTTTTATTTATTGAAAACAATCAAACACCAACAGGCACATCATATACATATAAACACAAAGAATACAACAGAACAAGGTTTAATACAAAGATGTGCCCTATTACAGGCGTTATTGGTTAAATCCTGAGTCAGCCGTAGGTCCAGGCAAACCTAACACCCCAATACATCCGGAATAGAAACTCAAAGAGTACTAGTGATCACAAGCATCCAACCGATTTACATCAAGATGCCAGGAGAAAAACCTACAGCAAACATCAGATGTACATTAATCCTCTATTATGTCTTTCATATATTTCTAAAATAATAACTATAATGAACTCAATCAATTAATATTAATAATAGAATAAAACAATACAACAATGAAATTTGGTAAAATCAAGAAGAGTAATTAAAATTTTATGGAGGGTAGGGAAAATAAATTGAAAGGGAAGTGTAGGTATTTGCACTCAGTCTCGGAACAAGATAGTTTTTGCAGTTTTTTTAAAGTGTATGCGGCCGTGCTGAAAATGTCGACAGCATGTAATGAGTCATTATATTTACTCATCATTCTATGCAGAGGACGCCTGACACCCGCATTACTAGTTGATGCACCCGCGTAGAATGTTCTGCGGTTACGCGTTGCAGATGGAACCAGAAAATGCAAGCCACCAACCAACGCCGGAGCATTCAACTCACCCGAACATATCTTGCGTAGGTACATATGTATCTTACTAGAAAACTAATAGAAAAAAGTGAGGCCCAAAGAGTAAGTAACATTTAGTTGCTCTTTGGAGAGGCCTTTTCTTTACTGGGATTCCTCGGAGTAGATTTACATACTTTTACTTCTACACAATATATCTCACAAGTGAGATTGTGGGATAGCCAGTAGACCAGCTATATGTAATAATATATAATAGATTTACGTACCAACCTAGGTTCAAAAAACCGTTGATGATGGTTGGTGGAAAAAAAGACTTTTACTTTTTTCTTTCCAACTAGAGAATTTGAAAGACCTGTGTCAAGTTCTAATATTAGTTGGTCAGTTGGAAGACATCGCATTCAAGCGATCGTAATCGCCCTCTGTATATTGCATTGTATAACTGATATTTTTATGATACTTTGTATTGATTTGAAATAATGTAACCAATGTACAGTGAAGAATAAAATAAATAAATAAATAATATTCGCATAATTTAATAAGGTATAGTACGTAACGATAAACATATATAACGCACCAAACACAAATATAACTACCAGATAATTTGAAAAAGGGCATTCATTGTCTTGCTTTGGGCGGAAATCGTTCCTGGGATTTCATGACTCAAAGACAAGAGCCTTACTTTTGCACTACACTAGTCGTCATCAAGTTGTGTCTTATATTTTCTTTAAATAATTGCGATATAATAACATAATAAATCTTTTTTATTATAAGTTTTTTAAAGAAAATGTAACTGTAATTATGATTAAAAATTAACAACAAAAAGGTTTAACAAAAAAAAATATTCTAAGCTCTGACTCTTGTCTTCAAAAATAAATATAATTTTGACAAATAACTGATATTTCTAAGACGTCATCTTGACGTCACTAAAAGCTTTCCATTATCATCTAAAAAATGTTTGATGTGTAAAAATCTGTATTTTATTACGTAACACGTTATAAAATACAGCTTGTCTTGCTAATTGTTTTTACTTATGTAAAATATATTTTAATGAAGGCAGTTCAGTTAAAATTCCTTCAACAGATAATAAATCATAAAAAAATACATGAAATTTTCTTCAACGTATAAAATTAATTATATGTACAAACAAGAATAAATTTGTTATTCCTCCTTAAAAACAGAGTTAGCGCATGTTAGTTACAATTAAGTCCACTGTATTTTACACTAAATTTATCGCGCTATCAATCATATTAGTAGACATAATGATAACACGAAAACAAATCGTAACAACACATGAAAAATATTCTCGTTATTTCCTATAACGAAATGTGAAATAAAAATAATAACACTGTCTGTAGATTGGTACAAATGAATACTGTGTAACTTCTCTTCGCTTATCGCCTTTTTGTCTATAATTGTCTAAACCAGTGGTTCCCAAAGTTGACCGGGCTCCGACCCACCAAAAATATCCAATCTTGGGACCCACCTTTTAGAGAAAAGAGGTCATAAATATTGGTAATGCTCAGATTCTCTAGTAGCGAGTCATGGAACTATTTAATGCTCAGGGCCCACTCAATATTCGATCGCGACCCATAGTTTGGGAAACACTGGTCTAAACTATTCTATTTTTTTTCATTTATCATAAATTCTCAAAGTGGACAAAGCATAATACAAACTATAAATATAAACTATAAATCAACGTTTTAACGGGCAAAATGATTTTTATCCATAATAAAAGTTATGTTCTTCAACACCATCACGGTATATTCCAGAAGTGGGGTAGCCAGCAGACCAGCATTTGAATGTAATAAAGACGCAAGCCGACCTCTCCATACCAACAAAAAATTAAGACATTCAGGATGGGTGGCAAACGTCATCGCTGAATTTTCGATGTAAAATTAATTAATAAAATCCATAACACACCTTAGACTAGTGGGGCAATGTATTCCATATCTTTTTGTTTGTACATATTTACCATTCTGGAATAAATAAATAAAAAAAATGTTTTTCTTTTTTCGAACACCTGCTTTTTAAGGGATACTCGAAAACTTACGGACAATCCAGCAGGGTTACTCTTGACAAAACTAAACACGATCTTAATCTAGTCTTGATCTTGATCATGCGTCGCACGAAGGGACTATGGTCAAAAACACCGCGCCACCGCTAACGCGCGATCGTTTTGCGTGTATTTTTGGCCAATAGTCACTTCGTGCGTCGTATGATTAAGATCAAAACTAGATTAAGATCGTGTTTAGTTTTGTCAAGAGTAGCCCTGCAGGATTAGGATTACTACGCGGATTCAAAATTGTGTCTGAAATATTTGTGATTTTTTCAATTATGCAAAATTTATTATAATTAATTTTATAATTTTAATGCATAAATTTACCGTTAATATTATTAATCAAAGATTTCTGTGTTACTCCTGTAGCTGACATGACTAAAGGTAATATTACGGACAATAAACATATTAAGATATTATTAATTTGTATAACAAAGCGTTACTGTATTCTGTATCGAGTAGGTATTATCCACACTGTAACAAAAAACAAAACCCGTTAACAGCATGTTGTTAGAATGCTAATAAGAATGCAGGGCCGGGCTGTTGTACATGTAGGTAACACATACCTAATATTATTATTATGATATAATTATAATATATGGAAATACATACAGTATTTTATTCACAAATATGTAGCATTAGGACCTACCTGTGTAAAATGTGTTTTAATAATAACATAACAAGCGATGAAATAATAATATTATGGCGGGCTCATGGAATAGAGATGCAAACAAAATATTATGTGGGTATAAAAATATAAACTTTTTTGTCTGAACTGAAAAAAAGTGCACATTAATATCTGACTTATTGAATTTTGTTAAATTCCATACTAGTCAAATGAATAATATGTTATTATATGGTTTTAAACGTACTCGAGAAAGTTAAAGTGACACGAGATTCCGACATATTGTAATGTCTTGAGTTTGAAAACGACAACACATGTCGAAACTCGAGTCACTTTAACTTTCTTGAGTACGTTTAAAACCATAAAGTGTAATAACATATTCTTCTTCTTCTCCTTGGGCAATTATTAGTCCCACATGGTGGTGGGGTCTGCCTTTCTTGTTTTGTTACGCCACTTGGTTCTGTCGAACGCATCCTTATGGGAAACATCACAGTTCCTCATGTCTTGTCTCACTACTTCAAGCCATCTGCGCCTTTGGCCTTCCTCTTGGTCTCTTGCCGGTAACCTCGATACATTGAGTTTTATTGTCTACATACTCAGGTGGTCTCCTGGTCGTACCGTTGCAATCTGCTCTCTTGTATTTTATCCATAATAACATATTATTTAATTGATTTATCGGACATAATTATTAGCCACGTCTAGTGCGAGAATAAATTTTTATCCATGATTAAAATAAAATCTTTGCCAAAATTATCCCGTGGAGAACCTGTAAAACGTTGCGAGATAGAGGGAAGAATGAGGATATCAAAAGAATGAGCGAATTTCAGAGGAGTGCTGTAGATAGAACGCGTATAAATAAGTTGCTATGGTTTGGACAAAAGACAACGAAGAGGATGTACTTATCTGAAAGAAGGGTTGTAAAAAAGTGTGGACGTCCAAGGAATACGTGGCTTAACCACGTGAATCAAATTCTCAACGACCGTTGCGTGTTGAATTAGAGAAATTGGTGTGCATATGTGTATGTGTAAGGATATATCAACATGGATTTCCGTTCTCTCTGCCTTCCTGGGACACGGCGTGTGGGTATAGATAGATAAAAAGGATAGTCCAGTGGTAATGGTTTATCCATTTTTGGGATAAACCGTGATGGTTATATTATAGATAGATAAATGTTATAAATATACAAAGACTCTAAATGATTTTTGTCAGTACCACTAATTTTCAACCGCCTAATTACCAACTATTTGTACGATCGTGTATACGTTATTCAATAAAACATAGGCCTTACAAAATTGTGGTATTTTTATAAAACATATTCATTCTTTATAGACATAGGTGGGCGATACAAAACAATAATATACTGTACACAATATACATACAAAACATAATGAAATAATTGTATGGATAACACCGAATTTTATTAACATACATTACACCTCTACCCCTTTATGTCGATTTATACTTCAAAAAATATGTAGATAATATTTCCTTGTAAATGCATGAATAAAATATTTATGAAATATTTAGGTTTATTGTTAGTATACTTAAATACTTTTTTTCAATATTGTTGTCACACATATTTTATTTAACAAATTTTGTATGACGCTGACATTTATGGATATACAAACAAGCTGTTTTAGTTTAATTATAATTTAATAAGAGGTACAGTAGCCTGAGGCCTAAGTCAAACACACATTTTAGCGTTACGTTTTCGTGTTCCAATCTCTCGAGTATAGACGACGTTGCGCCAAAGTGACAATTTTCGTAACTATTGTGTATCTTAGCAAAGAAATTGACACTTGCTTGCAACGTCGTCTGAAATTCAAACGCTAACGGAAAGAAAACGTAACGTTAAAATGTATTTTTACTCAGGCCTCAGGTCTCGACTTACAAAGTCTTGAGTTCAACACTTTAATTGCTCACTGTAAAGGTGATTGGGTGAATTTGGATTTATTACAAATCGAGATTCATTTTTTTTTTTTAATAATGTTTATGCTAGGATAAGGGTATACAAATCATGATCCTTCCTGCCCCCCGTTCCTTGAACAAATATGACGCAATGTTACAAAGTACTTACTTATGCAGCTATTCCTGTCCACTGCTAAACATAAGCCTCTCCTATATGTCTCCAGGCATCTCTGTCCTAAGCTTTCTGCAACCAGTCACCAGCGATTCTTCTAATGTCGTCTGACCAACGTGTTGGAGGTCTTACTCTAATCTTTTTATCTTCACGAGGTCTCCACTGCACGACCCTTTCTGTCAATCTTTGATCTTTAAGTCTAGCAAAGTATTTATTTGTAAATGGCTATAGGTACATTTGTTTTATACAAAAATGATGTTGAAATGTCTGTAGGTACAAAGTAAATTGGATAAAGGGGAGAGTCTAGTTGTAAGAATAACAATGCGGAACGTGCATAATAATATGTATGTTCAGATATGTTTAATAAACAATATAAATTTTAACGATTCATGTTTTGCATATCTCCCCTCAACTGTAATATTTTCTATTACTATTGCTTTAGTGTACACCGGGTTTTGCACGGAAATCTGTGAGTTAAGATTATTTGTTTATTATTATTATTCATTTTTCATCCACTTATACACATCATTGATCTGTAAAGAAATTATATGTTATTGTAGAATTCTCTATGTTATTGTGTCTTAGTATGAAAAGTGGATAAATATATTTCTATAAAAATGTCAAAACAGTACAAAATCAATTAAATTTAGCGATTGTCTTTGCTACTTTTGACATAAATTACATAGCTCCATAGATTCATGTTCTGGAAAAGTAGAATCTAGAACTCAAATTTATTAATATTTCTGCGTAAATTTGTCATAATTTTTAGATTTGTCTAATTTCCATACTAAATCGCTTTGAATGTCAGTAGAATCCTGTGTACGCATAAATGTATTAAATTTTTTACCCATTTCCTTAGGTTTTAGTTAAAGATTTTTGTATATTATGATTTTCATGTGTATTTATGGCCTTCCGAGGATTAAACAGCAAGAACATATTATTATATACCATATTCTCCAGGATGGACATGTGTTGATCATAATATTAATTGGGAGAGCATGCATGGGGAATAGTATGATAGTGACGTAAGTCAAAAGTGTATAGGAGTAAGTGGCGCTCGATCCTTTCTGCCTATCCCGAAAAGGAAACGCCGTGATGATGATAATGATTTGTTTGTATCTAAGCTATATATATAATTGAAATGGTTATCCGGGCTTAAAGAGTACTCTAAGCCAGCTTGCGCCGATTCGTAAGCGTTGAGAATCTGTATCATGCATTTCTAATGGAAGGTCACATTGACGTACAACGACGTACTACAAACATAATATGTCATTGACTATTCAATTAAATAGACTATAGTGGCCGACATACTTGCAAGTGAAGGGTCATAATATGTTTCGGTTTACGACTTTCGTTTAATTCAATTATGAAACTTAAGTTCATCAAAAACTCGGATTATGAAAAATACGAAAATCCATCAAGGACAAAATACTAACAAACAATTATACGAACCGAATACAAGTTTGACTATTTATGTGATTTCGTTAAAGGTAGCTATACCTATATATTATTATGTATGAATGGATGTATCGACTAACTGTTAATAATAAAAGAGCAACGCTTTGCCACGCGGCAACCACTCCCAACCATAAAAGTGATTTGAGTGCTATCCACGCGTACTAACACATCATTATTTCATAAAATTGTTCCACACACACCACCGTTCATAATAACATAGAAATAAGCACATATTTAAATATATACAATATACATATCACACATAAATATTTTTGATTTATTTTCCCTCGATTTCTTCCACAATAGGTTTCTCACTCTTTTCTCTATGTTTTTTAGTGAACTTTTGTAATAGATAGTAAATAAATTCTCAAGATATTTGTTGAACATCACACTATCAGACGTTTAACAATTTTACTTTATCAGTGTTCAGCGTTTCCACACACACATCTTAATATAGCAGGAAGTGGATTATCTTCATGTTTTTTATACATGTAAAGTAAGTCTACTGGCCATCCAATTTGTAGAGAATGCTGTGACAGTATAAATGAATGAATAAACTTCTTCTTCTACAAGAGTCATATCAGGTCCCTCCAACGTTGAGGATCACTATGATAAAGATCACTCTAACCACACACCCGATACAACTCCTTCACTTGTTGTCCGTTTTAGAATGTTGCGCAGTTATGATATCTGCCTTTTGTCCACTCTCGAATAACTTCAATCTTGTCTTATTAGATGAAGTTATTGATATTTTTGTCCTTGCAAAACGTTACCCAGATTCAAAGTCTTCGACATTCGACAAGCTTTTGAAGTTGTTTATTAGTAGTGGCTTTATCTAAAACCTCTGTATTGGATATCAGTTTAGTTCAAGGAATACGAAGCATTCTTCTATAATACACATTTTTTTTTACTTCGATACGTGTCTTTCGGGCGAAAAGGGAAGAAACTAACTATCTCAATTCCGAGCGATTTTGCGCGAATGGCTTGAATAAACCCACCCAGACTTCCGCATATCCATGGCTAGCCTATGAGACTACATGTTGTATGACTGTCGACACTCTTCGACCCATTTGGTAAGAGAATTGTTTTTGAATGCTACAAATGCTGCATGTTTTGATGTTGGTAGTCATGAATGTTTGGGCTTCAAGGTGATACACATACACCACTTGCTAATGTGGTAGGGTCAATTCTGGCTTAGTAGTGATAGATTTGACAGAATGTGAAAGCTTATAAATTATCATTGCCTTACCGTACGCTAATACTATAGATGTCCATCAAATATTGAAATATCCTGAAAAAAGGATATTTAAATATAATACAACAAGTACTACTTTCTTTAATTTGAAGAGTATTTTAGTTTACATAGTTCTTTTTTAACAAGCCATTCTTTTTCTCATGACGAATGTCATCATTTAAGAAATTTTCAAGTGTGCGCGTGCACATATACGTACTTATAATTAAGTGTACTTGAAAATTTATAAAACTTTTAACAAACCGTATATAAGTGTAGTGTTTATTAAAATAATGAATTTAAATAATTTACACATACGACTACCCCTAGCCCTAAGATCACGCAAATCAGTAGAAAAATAGGTAATATTAGTAGGTATTTAATAATAGGAAAGCTATGGATAATTTGCATTGAAATAATGGTTCTAAAATGCTTTGAAATAAACGGAGATAGCGTGACACATTTCGAATTCCTATTCAGAAAAGAAATTAATAAATTTTCAAAATTAAAGTTCTGCCCTGTGCTCCCGAGAGGAGCGTTGAAGGTGATTATCATTTATTTATTTATTCAACATTATTTTAAGATCATCATATATGTCGTATAATTAACCTAACTGAGCATGAGCATTATGGTTGTATTATGTGACAACTTCGGAGAATATACCATCTAGGTATTTCTTTATACATTAATATTATTGAGATATTGATATAACATTAGCTGACCCAGCAAATGTTGTTTTTCCATATACTAATATCGCTATTATAAATAGGGGTTGATGGTAGAAGTGTGAAAATTGAGGGCTGTATATATTTTTAATGCTTCACCATAAAATTGTATGGAACTTCTGACGTGGATACCTTTATGTATCCAAGATTTCTCATTTATCTATGTTTTTATCTATATTTATAATATGACGTGGATGTAATGTCCTAGAATTTATGAATTGTACAGTGTCCTTGAGGTGCTTCGGCACGTAAACGACACTTTAATATTGTCCAATAATAAATAAATAAATAAAAATAAAAAAAAAATATTCGGGGTATAAAAACATATATCTTTTAGGGGTATAAAAAATAGGTTCAGCCGTTTCGGAGGTGTATGATATCAAACACCGTGACACGAGAATTTTATATGTTAGATAATATATTCCGTAATTTCGTCAAAAAATTTAATTAACATACGCCTGATTTTTTAAGATCGTGTCGTCAGTATTTGTCTCTGTTGAGCATATAAATATAATGTATGTTTGTGTGTTGATATCAAATCAATGTATCCAATATTTATTGTTGATATACCTACATTATCTATTGGAAGATTAATAATAATACTACGACATACTAATGTTTGTTTGTACTCCGTATTAATTGTTAGAATTGTCGAATTAAATCGCTTGTGTATAATCGGGAATTAATGTTTGGAGGAGGGTCGGCTTGTGGGGCACAACAGTTAAATAACAATCTACTTCTGTGTACATATATGTATAATATTATTATATGTATACATTATACACACACCCACACACACACACAAACATATACAGAGAAAGAGATTTTATTGGCATACAAGTCACTAGGAAAATCGTCATTCTATGTTATATAATATAGGTATATCGTAGCGTAGATGAAGACTCTCTTTATAAATTCAATAAACAATAATTCTCTTCAAAATTATATGAGTGGAGATCGTGAAACTTTTCTAATTCCTACACCACATCGAAAATTTCATAACTGAAATTAAAAAAACCATGGTCCACATATTTCATAGTTGCAATACCTAATAAAAGTTTGCTAAACTGCTGACCCCGCCCTAGAGAAACTTCCTGGGAACATCCATATATGTTAGTAACTACAAACTAGTGGTCCAGTGAAATTGTTGTATAAACACAATTAGATCGTGAAATATCTCAAATTCCTATACCGAAATCAGAATTCGATGACGGGGGGAGAGTAAAAATTTGAAACGTCGGTATATTTTCCAAATTCTTATACCAAATTTTTAAATTCTTTTACCAAATTTTTAAATTCTTATACCAAATAAAAAAAAAATACGAACCAAAATAATTCAGGGCCCGTAGTCGAAACACATTTTAGCGTCACGTTTTCGTTCGAATATAGACGACGTTGCGAGAAAGTGTCAATTTTGGTAGCTAACGTAAGAATACTGTGAGACGTCGTCTATATTCGAACGAAAACGTAACGCTTAAATGTGTTTTGACTAGACATACAGAAGTCTTATCCCGTCGTTGTTATATACACACAATTCAAGGTAATATTACAAAACAAGGGGTATTTCTGTCAGAAAATCATTATTGTGTTCACTTCAAAGACGTGAACCTCTCATTCATAATATTGTATGTACTAGTATGTTACCATGTACTGTATATTATAAAGACTTTATACTCGATGTATGTACCGTCTACATAATATCGGTGAGTGATTATTCCGCATCAACTATTTAGTATTCAGTACTCTCTATATGAAAATCAACCGCATGAGTTGGTTTGTCACTCAAAAGATCAAATCATTCGAGTAATAATATGTATGAAGTTGTCATCTAAAGTGCGATATTTCAATGAGTTCTAAGGTTACGTTTATCTTGAGCTAGCCCTTAATTTGGTTAAATTCGCTTTTACATCCAATAAAATTCAATAACTTACAACTATTTTACACAAAAATTTAAGAGACAGATAAAGTTATCTTCAGCGACATGTTGAAATGTAGAAATAAATATTAATAGTGATAATTGAAACAAAGTAAGAAAACTCCTTTCTTTAAAAATAATACCTGAATGTATGTGCTCATGGATGTCACTTTATCTTTCCCTTACATTTTGATGAAAATTAGTTTTATAATATTGAAGTTAACTCTATTTATTTACAAAGTAAAAATTGGTATAACTAAACATAACTTTTTCATAACCACTTGACTTAAAAACAATTGATAGAAATGGAAATTACTGCCTCACTAGACTTTTGTCTGCTCTAAGGCAGTACAAGCAAACTTAATCAAGTTAAGGGCTAGTTCTGGATAAACGTCACCCTACTGGTGCATTGAAACATTGGGTCTTAATATAGATACTGACATATCAAAAGAATGAGTTTCGTGAATACATATTAACAATTGTCTCGGTACTGCAATTTGGTACAATACAAAGCTTAATTTAACATTTGAATTTAAGCACTTTTTTCACTGCATAAATGTTCTATTTGTCAATGTACAATAGTTACGCTTGTAAAGTATGACGTCATCTGACATTTGCGCTTCAACTGTCAATTTTTGTATCTTTCTCCCATACAAAAGCGGCTGCTTAAAGTAGTATTTTATTAAGTATAAGGTTAAGAAGGTTCGTAAAAATATTTTTAAATGTCATTATTACATCTTCTTTTATTGGAAAGGGACAAAAATTATAAAAATTCCTATGACAGAAGTCACTTGATAAATAAATTTTTCACAACTACCTATATTTTCATTACGTGTTAGCTGGTGCACTGGTCACCCCATTTGTGGGAACAGCGAGTAAGTATAAATAAAAATATATTATGATATATTATATACAACAAACAAAAACAAGAAAACCGAAAACCAGTAACCAAAAACAATAGCTAAAACAGATAGCTGCCTCAGATGTATGTACATTTATAGTGCACGCACCATATTCTATGTATTTTAACAATTTTCTTTTGACTATAATGATTAAATTATGCGAAAAACATATCATTTTAATCTTTATCGTTATAGAATAACTCAATTTATCGGACCACCAAAACATTCCCATATTAATTAGTATGAAATTGAACTGTCATTTTAGTTCGTGAAGCGTACCACTAGAGAGCATACGTTTCGCTTTGCAAGCGTATTATTACTATACTGTCAACGCAGTCTCAGTCTAGAATCTCAGTCTAATATTTTAGAAAGCTCAATTCATTTTCTTGAAAAGAAACTGCGATCATTAAATACTTAGTTGACAATCTAAATGAGAATTTTCGAAATCGTTTATCTACGCTATTTTTGTATAATATTTGGCAACTCTTGAACCTACACAGCAGCCCATTTAAAAAGCATGAATTCGACCATTTTAAGATACAAAATTCCTCAGTCTTGCAGATATCGAATTTAAATGAGATACTTTTTTTTTTTCAACGTTCTTTACGCTCAGCACTGAAAATCCACTTACATGTTGGATGAGATTTTTGCTAACATCTGTCTTTTACAGGACACTCGAAAACTTGGCGGAGAAGAGTGGGCGACCAATTGTTTACTGGGTGCTCCACGGAATATGATTTCATGTCATAATAAAATTTATAACATGATAATTTCAACCAACCTAAGCCTAGTCATAAATGCATGACAATTTAACTATCAGTCATATAATAGTAAAAAAATTAACTATAGGTGTTATTAACTTATAATGAATCCTTTTTGAAGATGGAACTGTTAAACAAATGAAATATTTATTGGGTGTTATTATCATAGATTTCTATTGATATAGTTTTAGATAAAATTACTACTTTTTTATTTATTTATATAAAGGAATATAATACAATACAGCAGCAATGAGTTACAGTACAGACGTATTTTTTTAGTTAGTACACACCTATGCAATAAAAAAAGTAGTGCAATGTTGCCCGACTAGTATTCGATACAAATCTTACAGGTCGTGTGTTATAAAAAAGGTCCGATTAATGTATTCACATAATTGACTTTATGTATTTAGTTGGGTAGGTAGGTAAAGTAATTAGTTCGTCTTTTGATATCTTGCGTCGCGCCCTTTTCTCACCAGAACCCCTGACTTTTGAGTCACATAATAATATAGAGATAAATAGAATACAGTCACTGCACCTAACAATGTATTATAATATGTATATATTGCTGATGATGTATCTATGTATTTATCTATGGTATGTATAAGGGCGGGGAATCCCCCCACTGTAGTAGTAGTAGAGAATCCCTCCTGTACAGGAAATGGATGTGACGTGTGGCTCCATCGTTCCACGCCGGAAATTCATAGATTAGTCATATCGTGTTCCGTAGTGTAGTACTACCTACTGCCAGTACAGATACACTCATATACAAAGATACAGAGAATATATCTGTACCTACCTATATAGAAACGAAACTACACTAAGTCATGAGATATCTTTTCATTATTGCTGTTAAATTACTATTATAATGAGGCTTAGAAAAGCCAACGTCACCTTGCTTGTCAGTTCCCTAGACGGGACATGAACCTGAGATCCGTCTTTTTTACGAGGTGTGTTTCAATTAAGTTACTGGGCGACATATCGAACACTTCGAAATCCCATAAAATCCCCAATGATAGCTTCGTGTGTAAGAATTCCAAGTGTGGATATCATAATATGCTGCATGATTCCAACCTTTTTAAAAATCATACAATAGTTCCATGTGTTAAATTTACATAATTATGGATATTCTTAAGCGTTAATTTCCAATGTATTTTAGACAATTACAGTTGTTTGTTTACTCAAAACCATTGTCATAAATGACTGCAAATCATCGTTACTAAATATTGCGTTAGACTGGCGTAATTTTGCTTTAACAAAAAATAGCAGCATGTTTTTAACTATACGGATATCACAAAATATACCAAACAACTTTTCAACACAGGTGAATATGTCATCAAAAAGAGCATAACAAGGACTACAATACATTGTTCATAAGTCATATTGGACAAAATTTGAACCGTAAAGTTTTGCTTCGACACAGAGATATAATATAGGTACAATTTGTATATACATATTTTAGTTGATATTGTAAGTACATACCTACATGGTGTGTACGGATTGCAGACACCAAAACATTAATTCTCTGATAGAACACATCCAACACGGGGTGGATATATAAATCTAACAAACTTCTATACTAAAATGTAAATGATACAGAGTCGTCCGTTTAAAAGATTTAAATCAGATTTAATATCATTATTTGTATACCGCTGTTGAGAGGTTAGTACCTACTTACAAAGATACGACATACAAACAAACTGATGGTTATTTAATAATTTTAAATTAAGGTCTTGTATGAAAAGTGTGTTGATAAACAAAGAGTTTACAAAATATCCGAAGTTCATGTATTTTTTGATGAAGAGATGTATTTTTTACAGGTATAATCAATATTTTTAAAAAGATTTTATCTTAATGGCGCCTCTTTAGCGAAAATGATAAAACATTCAATTTTTATTAAGTTTGGTATACAAACTCTGAAAACTTGTTGACCCTGCGAACATTTTGATTTGATAAAATATGAAAACATATATTTATTACTAATATTTATTAAACTTCAAAAAAAAATTGATTATAGCTTCATAGTAGGTATTCATTTACAAAAATGCGTAATATATTTCTAAAAATCGAATTGGGGGTTGTGTTTGGAAGTACAGAAATGGACGAGAATCCTACAAGTTTTCAAATATACTTTTTAATATTACAAATTGTTAGATAGTTATTACGTACAATTCTAAGACGAATATGTTCTATATTTTTTGTTTTTTTCATGGATATTGACTGATTACAACATATTTGTCCCAGAGCACGAGCCACGCTCAATTCTGGGACGGGTACTTTGATCAAATGAATTGATAATATATAATATGTTTTGTTATTTTTATTGGTATTATGCCGTATTTTATTGTATTGTATTATTTTATATGGATTCTTATGCATTGTGCTTTTTTTTTATCTACTTGTGTATTCATTTTGTAATTTATTTTATTATTTTGTAATTTATATTATTATTTTAATAAACGGAATTATTATTATTATTAAAAAAAAATTTTTTTGATAAAATTTCTCATATTTTGAAACCAAAAATCACCACACGAACTCGATTTTTCACGATAAACTTTCGAAAGGATTTGAATCATGGTATTGCCCGTTTTTAAATATTTTCCTCAATTTTTGCTATTCTTTATAAAAGTATGTACTTATACTATCTAAAAGCGATAATTTGTCAATTTGATGTTTATTTCCCAAGCGACACCGGTAGAAATATTCTAGTAAATAAATAAAATATTTTTTCAAAAAGAAAACGTTTTTTTTTCAAATATATAATTGTTGCATGTATTATAAATTTATAACATTTCCAAACATCAAACATATTTTTGTTACCATATTATTTGTATTTTCAAAGAACATTCTTGGCAATAAAATATATTGTAGGTACCAACATACAATATAAAATCGAGTCAAAGTAAAGTAAGTGAAATGGTTCCTTCCTTAAATATTTCAACAGAGTTCCTCAAAGTCAAATAATAACAAATAGCGCGTACTCAAACCCCTTTTCCTCTTTCCGTCCGTAATGTCTCCTTTTAGTTTCCGTCACAACCACTGCGGGACGCATTGTTCCCCACTCGGAAAACATTCATGTCTGTTTTATTGTCTCGTGATTCCGATAGATGGCGATAATGTTCCCATTCCGACAAAATTTTTACAAATTTGATTTAGCAGAGAAACAATACCAATTTATACATTTTTAAACATTATGTCTTTTATTTTTTTATCACTTTATGTTTATTGTTGTTTCTATTACTATACTATTCTGCATATATAAGTAGATTTTGTTATATTTTATTCATGATGTACCTATGTAGCTTTTCAAATAATGCATATTTTTTTTCTTACATTCATATTCTTACAGTAAAATCCACAAGTAAGATAGCCAGCGAATGACTTGCATGTAATAAACATTCAACATGTAAATAAAATAAAAGTTGGACCAATCGGGATGGGTAGCATACCTCATTACTGGATTGAAGTTGGTCATGTCTCATACGGACTATTTTACGAATGCCTGAGGTAAAAACTTACAAAAAAGAGCGGGAGGTCTTTTTTTGTTACTCTACTACTCAAAACGTCTCCTCGAGATTTTGATCTACGTGATCAAGGCACGTTGTTCTCGGACGTCCGCTTTTCATACCCCTTCTTTTAGAGAAATACCTACATCTTTCCTCTTCGTCCTCTTTTCATCTATAGATACGCTCTACATGTCCAAACCGTCGTAGCTTATCCACAACACACCTCTTGCATCTTTAATGTCATACACATGCATGCAATGCAATTCATTTATCATAAGAAAACGAAAAAAGCAAAATTAAATAAAGTCCGTAATCACCATACCATCGCGGCATTCCCCATAAAAAGGGTATCCATCGGACCACCTACACATGATAAACATGCAAACTGCCCTCTCTGTGCTAATAAAAACTGTGGCATACAGAATGGGGGGCATAGGTACCTCATCGCTGAGTTGAAGATGTAAAATTTTGTCATATCAAGACGCCTGCAAAAAATATGTACCTACATTAAAAAAGATTTTGATAGGAATACGAATAAGGAAAAGAGATGACAATACATACTCGGTAAAATGTGGTATACCTACTAATAATAATAACAATAATAATAATAAAATGTTTGGTTGTATAATGCGTACCTATATGGGAGTGAGCGAGATAGCTGATGCGGTAGAGAACCGGACACAACGGTTGTCGGAATGGTTCTCCTATTATTTCCGAAAGGAAAATTTTCAATTCCTGTGTAGTAAAGGAGCTGAATATAATACCTAATATATAGTAGGTACGCTTACATATTATATTGCTCATACGATGACAAACTTATACAATAATGTTCTACTACGTATAGGTATCTTATGGGAGGGCGTTAGAGTTATAACTGCAAATATGCATCATTTCAGGAGAGATAAAAAAACAGTATTATTTGAAACAATTTTTTTTTTTTTTATTGAAAAGATATATCTGGGTTTTGTTATAAACCCAAATACAACCTTATACACCTTTCACAGTAAGCTAAAAGCTTGTGTCGTGAAAGGGGAGTTTGCCGGTACCTGGGATCGAACCACGGACCCTACATAGCGTATGTTCTATAAAATATAATTTTATTTATTTATTATTTATTTATTCGTACAATGAAGGGCTGTAGAAGCCTTTGACGTGAAAAAAATACAACAACAAAAAATATAGAGAAATATAATAGACAGAAAAACATGTTACAAAAGTACCTATTAAAGTACCTAAAGGTACATTAGCATGAGTACATAGCAAGCATAATTTAACAAGTGCCTAATTATACAAAACAAAATATTTATGATATGATGGTTAAAGTATCTACTATAAAAATAAAATAAAAGGTGTAGGTAGACTGTAAATAAATAAATACTTTATTCAATTAATCAATAAAAATGTCCAAATATTGAGACAAAATATCACCAATATGGCTACAATTAAGTTGCAGCAGTCTCATTAGATTGCCCTGTATCGGGGCGTGCTGCTTATAAAAAAAAATAATAACTATGCAATAAACAAAGGATTAATATTATACCTAGATATATCCTAGATTAATCTTACCAACAAAAAAAAAACACAAATATAATTATTTTTGATAGTAATTAAATAAGAAAAATACTGGAAAAACAAAATTAACACTTACACAATAATATAATATTTCCCATATTTTTTTATTCAAGCATACCAAATAGCATAAGTAAGGCTATTAAATAGTACTATTAGTTTGGGTCAGTTGGAAGAAAAGATCGCGACTCTGTCTTAATCTAGCCCTCGGCATATTGATTGTATTTAATTTGAATGTATTTCATATCTCAATGACATTGTCGAGATTGTGATCGATGTGTTTTACTGTTTTGATCCAATCTTTAGTGAACTTTTAGGGCAAATACTGATAATTGATAGAATAATGAAACTAGAGCTCGCTGTTGGAATAGTTTGCCTTCCAGAATAAGGTTGCTCCCCATTCTTCACACTTTCTAGCAAGCAGTCAAAGAACACTGGTTAGAACACTTGACTCGAAAACACAGGGGTGCTGGGTTCGAATCCCAGTAGGTGCGATTGGCTGAACGAAGTCGCTTTACAACGATGAGTGCAGTCATCCTCTCTGATAAGATTGATATGAGAGGGAAGAAATAGATAAATAGGTGGAATTGGTGAACGTTGCCTTGGTATAAAGCGCTTATGCCAGCCTAAGCCGATTCGTAAGCCTCGGAACACCTAATACTCTATTCTCTATTCTGCAAGTGATGCATACCTTGCGATTAAACAATATACCTATCGTAAAAATAAAACGAAGGAATTCATTTATGTATTTTCGAATGAATTAATTGCGAGTAGGGATTTCCTTACCAAAAATAATACCAAAATGGAATTTTCGGCGATCGACCGGTCGATTGCGACCGACGCATTGGCCATCTATATACTATTGAAAGATAAGGCAAACCGTTCTAATAATGATTATATGCCTATAATGGATTACGTAATTGATTTGTAAAATAAGAATCTACGTAAAAAGGCAATAATATAATATATACCTACCTACTATTCACAAATATAATAATCTATTCGCTTTAGACGAGTGTTGCTCAGTGTAGCGCAGTAATAGAGAAATATATTAATTTTGCTAATGCGTTCGTTAAAACGTAGAATACATTTTTGAATAAATAACATAAAATAAGTATGAACAGATTATACTAATCATCATCATCATCATCATCGCCCTCAACGCTCCTCTCGGGAGCACAGGGCAGAAACCAGCCTCCTCCATTCAGAGCGTCTCTGTGCCAATTGCGTCACCTCTTCCCACGACATTCCTTGCGCTCTGATATCGTTGTCATAGGAACGGTGTATTGTGAAAGAGGGACGCCCGGGCATACTAATCATACTAATCGTACTGTATCGAAACCAGTGTACGTGGAGCGTGCTTTTGCAAGATCTGCACCTGTAGTCTGGAACAGGCTTCCACAAATGATCAGAGAAACGCAGGACATATCTCGTTTCAAGAACCAACTGAAGACTTATCTATTCAAGAAATCTCACGGAATAATCCAGACACAACCTTAGTTAGCAAAGAGCGCCCTTGAGGTGGATTTTTTTCACAAAACGGCGCTTTACAAATCATCCAAATAATAATAATAATAATAATACTACTCCTTAACTTAGATAGTTTGAATCTTGTATTATGGATTCTAACTTATACATACTCAAGGTATCAAACACATTATAAATTTAACACCCAGGCCCAGGACAATTTGAAAAAGGGCATTTTTTCGCTATGCCCGGTTCATTATGATAGGCATTTAAATAATATTACAGTAAAATATATATTCCTGCAGTCGATTTTAAATCTGTATCAAACTATGTCATCACGGCATATCCCAGAAGTGTGGTAGCCAGCAGATTAGCTTATTTAAAAAAAAACCATTTAAGATGATGTTAATGTTTTCATTATGTGAGGTTTTATGAGCACCCAACTTCCACAGGACACTCGAAAATTTAAAGAAAGTAATGGAATATTTATTCGATACCGGAAACTCCATGAGGAGACGTTGGAGTATTCCAGCGCTTAAATGTCAAAAAGTCGATGAATTGGCTGATGAGATACTTCAGATACAGCCATTATGCGAGACTTATAATTGTCCAATGAGAAGAGAAAGAAGTCTAAGAGACATGACACAACCCTGCTTCACTCCTAGAATAGAAAATTGCGCTTATATTTTTGGTCGTCGAATAAAAAATCCATATAAGGCCACAATCCAGCATCCAGGCAGTATGAACGACAGGGATTACAAGTACCTACATTTATATATCCAACGTATAAGAAATGCATCAGAAAACATAAACTTCGCTACGAGTGAAGCAGGGTTGTGTCATATCTCTCTGAACATTTAATTATTTAACAACTTTTCTTATTTCACCATTTCTGTCGCTACGATACAGTAAAAATAATCTTTATTTATTTATTTGACAGTATTTAAAACATTACATGTAAAAAAAATCTACCTAAATGGGCATGAGCCCGCACCAAGGCATGCCAATCTTTGTTTGATAAATATGATTTATAGAGGTTTCATTCAGCACATGAATATGCATTTTTGTATTGTATGTTCTACAGTTATTGTTTTAAGAACGGTGTATTGTGAAAGAGATACATCCAGGCTGCCGGAAACCTTGTAGGTATATGTTAGAAACTTTGTCAAGTTATTTCTACATGGTTTTGTATGAATAGATTTTAGATTCACTGCTTAATAGAATAGAGTAGTGAGACGGTTTGGTGCTGTGTGCGTTATTCGAGTTTAATTTAAAATTAATACAAGCAGGCGGCACGACGGAAATGAGCTTAGAGCTGCGAGGTACCTACCTACCAATACATATATATATACATTCATATTATATCCCCACTACTACCATCATTCCATAGTCTATCCTATCTATACTTTAGTACTACTACACTACGTTATATACATAATATAAAGAGTATGTTTGTATGTATACTATATTAATATCTTTATATTATACCAGCTTTATACCCAGCGATAGAGTTATTATAAAATTTATGTAATTAATTATTACAACAATCTACGAAGTCAGCCATAACATGTCTTAAACAATAGGAATAGATAGAAAAACACAAATTTAATCAAGACAAATTATCGTCACAGACCTTTCTTCTGTGACGATAATCTGAATCTTAAACTTCGACAAAGAATGATAAAAGCTTAAATATGGTCAGCTCTATTATACGGAAGTGAAACATGGACTCTGAAAGTAGACGTAATGAATCGGTTAGAAGCATTCGAAATGTGGATACACGGAAGAATGCTTCGTATACCTTGGACCGAAAAGGTCAGTAACATCAAAGTACATACTAAGGAGAGCCGGAGTTAAGAGAGAGCAGTTGTCGATTGTCAAAGTGAGGAAGGTCTCATATTTGGGTCACGTGTTGCGTGGAGAGAAGTACCGTCTCCTCCGCCTTATATTGGAGGGCAAGATAGAAGTAAGACGGGGAGTTGGCAGAAAGCAGGTGTCCTGGATGCGCAACATTAGAGAGTGGACCGGAATGAGGACAGTGGATGACCTGTTCAGAGCAGCACAAGACAGGGAGGTTTTCGCCGGAGTGATCGCCAACGTCGGGGGGATCTGACACGGCACAGAAAGAAAAAGAATCAAGATAAACGGTGATCACAAAAATACAACTTTAGTAATTTATTGTTATCATGTATAAAAATGTAGAAGTAAAGTCAATAAAGTAATATGCTATACAATAACCTCACATCATCATACCTTGGTACGGGCTCATGCCCAGTTAGGTAGGTTTTTATGACTTATATTTTTAATACTGTTGTACAAATGAAAGAATAAATAAATAAATAAATAAATAAATAAATAAATAAATAAATAAATAAATAAATAAATAAATAAATAAATAAATAAATAAATAAATAAATAAATAAATAAATAAATAAATAAATAAATAAATAAATAAATAAATAAATAAATAAATAAATAAATAAATAAATAAATAAATAAATAAATAAATAAATAAATAAATAAATAAATAAATAAATAAATAAATAAATAAATAAATAAATAAATAAATAAATAAATAAATAAATAAATAAATAAATAAATAAATAAATAAATAAATAAATAAATAAATAAATAAATAAATAAATAAATAAATAAATAAATAAATAAATAAATAAATAAATAAATAAATAAATAAATAAATAAATAAATAAATAAATAAATAAATAAATAAATAAATAAATAAATAAATATCCCAAGTAGGGTAAGTCGAAAGGACGGAACGCTAGCTGATGTGTCCTTCCGGATTTTTATAATTACTCTTTTTTTCCAGAGTTCGTCGGTAACCTGGAGGTAGAGTCTCTGTCTCGTGCACAAGAGGTGCGTGGTCCGATCCCAGGTGCCGGCAAACTCCCCTTTCACGATACAAGCTTTTAGCTTACTGTGAAAGGTGTATAATGTTGTATTTGAGCTTATAACAAAAGCTCAGATATGTCTTTTTTTAAACAAAATTCTTTCGTTTTTCCAACATTCATACACATCTCATACACGCGCGTCATTTTTTCTTACTCGACACACGCCCATCCTTGAAAATTTGAATTTATAAATGAAATTCTTGAAAATTGAGTTAATATCTTTGAGAATAAATAACCTAAACTTCTCTTAGACCATAAAGGTTAAATGCATCTATAGGACATATGAACATACATATTTATAAACATACTTTAATATTTTGCTGTCCCTATCTATCTACAGTTGGCAATATTTATCTATACTCATTCAGTGCGCGCCCTCGCCTCGAGTGTTAATACACTTTGCATGCCCTGTTATAGGAGAGATAAAAAATCTGGCATAAAAAGTGACGTTGAAATAATATAAAGACATGCCTTCCTAATTAATATTAAAAGAAACACAAGGTTCAAAATAGTTAATCAATGACTTTTTAAGTCGAAACTAGCTCCCCTAGTCAAAACACATTTTAGCGTTCGTTTTCGTTCGTCAATAGTTGACTTCCCGATTAAGTGTCAATTTTCGTAGCTAAAATACACAAGTATTGTGCAACAAGCTACAAAAATTGACACTTACTCGGGAAGTCGTCTATTGTCGAAAGAAAACGAAACGAAAACCTAACGCTAAAATGTGTTTTGACTACGGGCCTAGGTCACTCAATTATTATGAAGCAGTGAAATTTCAACCAATTGTGTTTTTTTTTTTATATATAAATTAATATGAAGTTTTACAAAATAAATGTCATTTTTATAAAATTTTCTTTATTTGTTTCAAAGAATAACATGAATTCGCTTTGAGACTAAAAATACAAAATAAGACATTTTGTAATTTAACAAACAAAAAAAGGTGTACATCAAGAATATTATCCCCTGATCACTCGTAAACGAGTGGATGGCCTTTGAAAGTAGAATAGAATAGGAGAATATTATATTCGCAGTGCAAAACACATCAATTATATGTTTAGAATATTTACTAATTTTTTTATTGTTTAACCGGATTTGGGTGCAGATGACAAAACCAATCAGAAACCTCGATTGGAGAACCATGTCTACACAATGCAACATTGTGCAGAATCTAATCGGAAGAAGTGAGAAAGGTGTCCCAACGCTTACGAATTGGCTCAAGGCTGGCTTAAGTGATCACTTAAGCCAGCCATGGTTTCTGCTCTGTTCTCCCGGCAGGAGCGTTACAGGGAGAACAGATTTGATGAAAATATTACATAATCAAGGGCAGGAGTTTGGATTAAATATACTTTACTGTGTTGGCACCGACACTTTGCGTACCCAGTATTATAAATGGGAGGGATCGTGAAAAACTTGTTGTGCAAGCGAGAAGGGAGAAATGTAAAGGGCATTGGGTGCGAAAGAGTAGGTTGATATTTAATTACAGAATGTCACCCAACTTGGATCGCAGTTAAATGATTTTTAAATTATTATCGTTCGGAGACTACCGACGACTACAGCGCTCGAGTGGTTGTACTTGTAACTACGAAAGTTCACCTTTGAACGTAAATTGAAAATATAATAACGCGCTTGTAATGAAAACTCGTTTTATTGTTAAGCTCCCGTCTGATGGATTATTATTGAAAACATCGCATTAAACAATGGAGTGCGAGAATACATCGAAAATATTTCGAACATAAATTTATAGGAATCTATTTTTTTAAACTATACTATTCCCTCACGCCGTATCCCAAGTGGGGTAGGCAGAGAGAACAGAACGCATAGATCTGTCCTTACATACTTCTTTCGCTTCTTCAATATTCATTCAATTTCTCATGCACGCACATTGATTTCTTTTACTCAATACAGGTCGTCCTTGAGATTTTGATCTTTATGGTCAAGCCATGTACCTAGTTTTCAACGCCCGCGCTTCCTCACACCCCTCCTTTCAGACAAGTATAAAATAACGTCTTTGTCATTCTTTCATGACCAAACCATTAAACTCTACACTAAAAAAACAAGCAAGCTTTTTTTATTTTTATTTTTTAAAAAAGATATATCTGGGTTTTGGTATAAACCCAATACAACTTTATACATCTTCCACAGTAAGCTAAAAGCTTGTGTCGTGAAAGGGGAGTTTGTCGGCACCTGGGATCGAACCGCGGACCCCTTGTTCAAGAGGCCGAGACTCTACCTCCAGGCTACCGACGAACTCTTACGAAGCTATTATCATTGTTTAAAAAATAAACAAGACACTCAGAAAATGTTGCATAATTCATCGCAGAATCGAACAGTCTGCAGGCTACCTCACTTGTAGGGTATTCCATGTTGATATAGATAGATTTAAAAATAATTTCAGAATTTTATAGGCTTCGCGGTCCTACAACAACAGCAAATCTTGCACGGCTCTCTTCCCGGTCCAGTTTCGTGTATAGAATTTGAACATCTTCAACTCAACAGTGGTGAAGTATTTATGACATCTTGAATGTCTTAACTACCTATTAATAATATGGACAATTTGTATTTGACGCCGTTTAACGATCAAAGGGCGCCGTGACTTTTCATCCTCATCGTCCTCATCAACGATCCTCTCGGGAGCACAGGGCTGAAATCAGCCTCCTTCATTCATTGTGTATCTGTACCAATCGCGTCACCTCTTCCCATGACATAGGAACGGTGTATTGTGAAAGAGGACCGACGAAACTCTTGCGGACGAAAGAACTTGGGCATTTTCAGAACACGACCCAGCCAGGACCATCGTCTCACTGGGATTATAGATCTCTGCCGGGTGCATCGGCGCACAGCATCATTTGTGACATGATCATTAGGGTGGAACACTTTTGTATGAAAAAAATTTTTTTTTCGAATATCGAATTGGAATACCAGGCAAAAGTTGCCTTATATAATTGTAAATAACACCCACTAATTTGGAAGTTCTAGCTCAACAGCAAGAGGTCCCGCCATAGACTTGAAATTTCAATTTTTAAGTTTTTACAGACGCTTTGTTAAGTACACCCTATTAACAAAATATTAACTAAATATAATATGTTATGCATTTATATGATAAGATAAAAATATATTTTAGTTAATAGAATCATTTATTTTAAAAATATACACAGTTTCAGAAAGTTGTGTCGGTATGAATAACGTCATTTTTCATAACAAAAATCCTTTTTCGTCTCAAACTTTGGCATGAGATTTCGAGACGCTAAATCAGATTTTACAAAACCCTATCTTCTTGTCTTATCGCATACACGTAGAGCTGCTTCTATCACATCTTTTACTGATCTTTCCACAGCCTGGGTGTGGTAAGGCAGTCTCATTAACTCCAAAACCGATTCTCCTCCATTTTCAATAAGATGTTGTAACTGCTTATCGGAAATATTCATCAGTATTGAGGTTTCGTATTTATTTTGTTGCCAGTTTATCAAGTCTATGTAAGAACTTGCATTTAAGTCCACTTTTGGCACCTCAAACATGCACGAAACAGAATTTTTATTCACTTGACGAGCTTTAAAATGCGTCTGGCAGCTAGTTCTCTAATGTGCTTACGCGTATCTGTTATCGTACTCAACAACAAGTTTTCTGGATGAGCAAAGTAACTGTTCCGAAATAAAACAGGGTCCACAATCGCTAACAATTCGTTCGACAAATAACTAGTGCTGTTAATGAGCTTCCATAAATGTTTTGAACCATCTTTAATGCTATACCAATTTGACCTGCAAATGATTTAGATCCTGCTATAGGGCTATCCAAATAGGAAAACAAAGCGTCAATAGCAACTCATTGGCGTATAAGAGACAAATAATATTATCCAATGCAATGGTTGAGATAGTCTATTTTACAAAAAAACAATCACGCCTCCCACATTCCCTGTATTTGTGGTTGTTCCATTACATCCAACAGTCATTATACTCTCTGGTGATATATTTTCAGTCGTCAAAAAGCCGTGGATAGCTCTTTCAATATTTCTCGCACTGCCCAATGTTGGAAACACATACCCAACATAAACAGAACCTGGTTCTTTAATAATCGAAACATGTTCCTCTTATACAATCACTTTAAATCTCTTCGATCTTTTTAAAACAGTTTTAGCCGTCTGGATTTTCCTTCCATCAAAATATAAGGCAGGAATTTCTGTTACTCTTTCTTCTGTTAAAATTTGCTCGCAAACTTTCTGTCTTATTCGTCTGAGTTTCATCTTACCCACGACGTTAGTCGACTGCGCCTCAGACTCAGCATCAGAAGCAGAATATAGAACATTTATGATACGATAACCGCCGCAGCTCGGTCTGATACTCCGTATCTATCGCATACAATCGTCAAACTATGAAGACTGGCATCCGTGAGCTTTATAGGCTTTTGATCCACTTTGTTCGCGGTGTCAAGACCATCTGCGGCCGACGAACAAGAAGGAAGGTCAACATTAGAACTTACTTCAGATCTATTTAGCCTACATAAAGAAAAGGAAATTTCTTTAATTCTTGTATTTGAATTATGCCTGATTTCTTGTTTAAGAGCACGTAATCTTCTTTTCTGCAATTTTTTACTCTAGATAAGATCCGTTCTTCCTCAAACCATTTGTCTGTTAGTGCGTTGGTCTTCTAAAAATATTTGTTCCTCTTTTGGCACTTTATTTTCTCACAAACAAGTACAGTTTACAAATTCTTTACATTTACATGCAGCTATGTCAAAAAGCTTTCCACTTTGTACTCTGAATTTTCTTTAGTTTCTTAGTTTCTTCAAAGACTTTTTTCAAATTTCAAACAAAATCAAACAAATCAAATCAAAACATTTTGAGTGATATTTTTTAAGTAACTGTAAAACTCGTTTGTGTGTAACAATTGAAATAGAAGATTTTATTCATACCTAATTCTTCAATTTTTGTTTCAACTGTTTCGGCACTTTTCCAAAAATGTAGGTTATTTTGTTGTGTTGTTCCTTATTTTGTCGAACCCATTCAAAGAATTTCATCACATTCTCATACGTAAGTAGTATATTCTCCTCGAACTCTGCACTTTCACCAAATATCGTACATTTTAACTTTTGTCTCGTAGAAGTCATATTTATACACTTAAAAAACGTAGGTACATCAACTAGTACCTACTGGTGAAAATAATTGACGGGCTACCTTCCATCTTGAGACAATATTATCGACACTAGTTGAAACGAAACACTGAAAATTCGTAGATCGAAGCGTGCTGCCCCCGCTTTGTCCCGCACTTTGCTCAACTGTCCCAGTACCAAAGTATATTAAAATGATGAAATATTTGATTGCAACTGCTAGTTAACTATATTTGAATATGTTTTTGAATAAAATAAACCTATTTTAATACGTTCTGTATTGTTTTGTAGGCCGCGCAAATAGCCCCTAAATTGTCCTTTTTGTAAATATTCGATGTCTTGTCGGGGGCTCTTACCGTTGTCTGATAATTTTTATATTTTTAATGCAGGCAATTGATGGCAAAAGGCAACTAAATACAACTATTCCAAATCAAAATTCGAGAAAAAAAAATTTCGTTCCACCCTAATGATCATACCATTTTTCATCTAAAATCCTTCTAAGACACTTGTTTTCAAAGCTTAGTATCTTCCGCTCTTGAGCCTTGGTTAAGTGCCAAGACTCACAGCCATATAGAAGATTGGGATGATACACGCATTGAACAGGCGACATTTTGTCCTGATGCTGACATTTTTTGCCTGGCCGGCCGGCCATTCAGGCTGCCCATATGGCTCGCCCGTGAGGACAAATTTTTGTTTGCAAGTGCGGATAAATAGGAGTCTTTGACTCCTGAGATATCCGGGTGTGTGGAGGGTCCTTTCAATATGATGCTGAGTCCATAAATTTAAACACAGGTGTAACAAAATACGTAATATTAACACACATTTCACCGATATTGAGCTAACATATTTTTTCTCCTAACTCTTTATACCTTATTGTGACATGCTTATTTTAACAATGTTGTATTTGCCTACTTAACATGTAAGAATTTTCAAATTTAGTAGCTGTTTTTTAATATAATACAACATGTATAAGAGTTTATTATAGGTAGGGGAAGATGGGGTAGAGCCGGACATTGAATTTAAATATAAATAAAAACAAAGTTATTGAATTTATTTTTAAATATATTAAAAATTGTCTGTAAGTTAAACGTTATAAGTTATTCAGTAGGGCCTTAAAATCCGCCTATATTTTTTTAGATAGGTAGGTACCTTTTAAAAGAAAAACTACAATTTTATTATGCTATTAATCTTCCCAAATATTGGAAATAAAAATTTATGTCAAATTAGAAATTTGTACAAAAACGTTCTATGTATTTAAAATTTTCTCTGAACAAATGTGATTGATTTATCCCGTTGCATTATCCTCAAGATTTTTTATTTATTTAAATATTATATTTACCTACTCAAATTTTTTAGGGTAAAGTTATGAGCCGATTTAATCAATAAAAAAGAATCATCGTAGTAAAAATTTCAACTGCAAATAAAAGATGAAAAAAAACTAGTCATTTTATATCTGTATTTTTGATCAGGAGTATCCGATTATCACGAGTCAAGAGGTAGGTACACGATTGCCAAAAATTGATTAATTTGGATTCTATATTTGAACTGTGCATGGAACCATAATACCTATACAAATAAATTAAAAATTATACAAATATAAATACATTTTTACATATGTGTAAAATTTTATTTGTATGTAGCCAGTTTTTAAATAAATAAAAAAAATCTTTGATAAATGTGGTGGCACAGAGGAGGTGTCACGAATCCACCTGCGATATATCTGAAATCGCGATTCATAAGAGCGTTCTAATTGAAGAAATATTTAAAGAAATGTTGAATGTTTGCATTGCACATTTCCATAGTTATTTACAAGAAATATATCCCCATTTGCCAACCTATAGTATTAGTACGTGAGGTATTTAGTATATTTTAATAAGGGAAATATTCTAACGGGTGACCGAAAAAAACAAATGGTCGACTCACAATGAACTACTGACTTTAACACTACTTGTACAACAGAAAAAATAAGTTAGCGACCAATTATACAAATATGTTATGAACGTGTCACAAAAAAACAGCCATATGTATTCTAAAATAGCGACTGAAAATACTAATCGAGAGACTATAAATACTGGCTGAGTGACTTCATAGTCAAATTCGTCTATATAAAACAGATTATTTAAATTAAT
Organism: Athripsodes cinereus; assembly: GCA_947579605.1. Lineage (NCBI taxonomy): Eukaryota > Metazoa > Arthropoda > Insecta > Trichoptera > Leptoceridae > Athripsodes > Athripsodes cinereus. The sequence continues at coordinate 3,695,520 of OX388329.1, forward strand.
AAACCTCAATATATCCCCACATTGAAACTATATACTTATTTCGCAAATTATTATTATTATCCTTAAAATGTTTCCCTGCATTGAGACCGTAACAGCTTTTGGTTAAGGTTCAGGGATGTCGCGAATATTCGCATCCGCATCCGCAAATGCGGAGCTTCCGCATGTTTTTGGACATCTGCATCCGCATCCGCATCCGCAATAATCGATGCGGATGTTCATGCGGATGCGGATGTAAGACAAGTTGCGACAAGAAAGAAATGGGGCGGGGCCGGCGAATGGCGCGTGCCGTTCGCACTTGACATTAACCAATGGGAACGAAAAAATTGATGACAAAATCCGACGCCTTTTAATTTTTGCTGGTTTTATTTTATTTTTGCAAATAACAAATAAGAAAAAAAAAATTCGCCAAAAAAATCATAATATTATTGTAGCAACAATTTCGTCACATATTTGACTGTGGGGCCTACCAACTAAGATAGTTCCTACTTTTTTTCTATAATATCTTGAACATCCGCATCCGCGGATGTGAGTCTTCAAAAATCCGCATCCGCATTCACATCCGCGGATGTGTAAAAATCGACATCCGCAACATCCCTGTTAAGGTTATCTCAGCAGGAAAAATGAAAAAAAAACAAGCAAAACCCAAAAAAATGGGAATAAATCGGCAACGGGGTTCAAAACTATGATTTTTGACCAAAAGTACTATTCGGCTCCCGAACATCTTTGTTTTCATGTCATTATTTTAGTTTTATAAGTACGTCATCTTAAATGAAATGCAACTTGCATTTGATTTGATTCTATAATCTATGTAATCTATCCATTGCTATTAGTTTAAATCTAGTGTATAATAAGGTAAGTTGGAAGGTATCGCAATTTATCAATGAACTCGCCTTCTGTGTATTGAATTGTATAACAGATAATGTTATGATACTTTGTAATGATTGATGAGTCCATGCAGGTATTGTAAAAAATAAAACAAACAAATTCATAAAAAAATGAAACAATCATTTGTAAGAATTGGAAGAGCCAACGTAACTTTGCTTGGTATATCCTTGGAACCCACAACCCATACTTTTTGCCAGGTGTGTTTGCTCCAATTAAGCTACCAGGAGACATCTTGAAAGCTTTGAAATTCTTTTGAATAAACCACAATGACAGTTTCACTTGTAGATATTGTTCTAGCATACATTAGTGTGAGTATCTTGTGCTAGATGCAATCAATATTCCATGTATCTACGAAATGAGTTGACTTATTCAAGTAAGTCTCTTTTCAACCTTATTAATATTTATTTATTTATTTATTTACAAATATTTACGGCCAAAGCCTTTAACATGTTAAACCTCTATATACATACAAAACATGTAAACAAAGGAAAGATCTGTTACAAAAAAGACACAAAACAATTTAACAATTAATAATAAAGATTAAATCTAAAAATGTATTCTTTTTTCAAAATTAGCGAGTGAAACTGTATGGAACGAAATTTAATAAATGATAAAATTAATTAGAGTGAAGAATGAGGATATCAGGAGAATGAGCAGACGTGAGAGGAGTGTTGTGGACAGAATGCGTGTAAACAAGTTGAGATGGTTTGGACACGTTGAGCGAATGCAAGATGAAAGGATGACGAAGAGGATGTATTTATCTGAAAGAAGGGATGTGAGGAAGCACGAACGTTCAAGAACCACGTGGCTTGATCACGTGGACCAAATTCTTAAGGACGGACGCGTGTTGAGTAAGAGGAATCGGCGTGCATGTATGAGAAACTGGATGAATGTAGAGGAAGCGAAAGAAGTAGGTATGTAAGGATAGATCTATATGGCGTTCCGTTCTCTCTGCTTACCCCTCCTGGGACATGTCGTGAGGGTATAATAAGGTATAATAGTACGAGTATAAAATGAAAGTATCACAAAACACTGTTTTACTTCCACATCATTTTATTTAAACATCAGAACGTTTTTGAACAATATCTGTTCATTATCAATGACAATATAATTACATTTTAAATGTAAAAATATTCTGACCTTTAAACAAAGTGGAAGTAAAACAGTGTTTTGTGGTATTTTATTTTATTGTTTTATTAAATGTAACTCTTTCTCAAATGATCATGAAAATCATTGTAATAATGAAAATTTTCTTAAAAAAATAATTCATTTTTTTTTTCTTAATAAATGATAATTTACATACATACTTTATTGGTGCTGCCCAACTAGGTACAACCTGTACTAGGGCAAACATCTCACAAACATATCAATCATATACAAACATATACACAATTACAAAAAGCATTCATCTCCTACATATACCTACATAATCATATTCATAACAAGAAAATACTGCACTGTAAACTGTCCACACATGAAATAATACACAAACATAACATTTCTCCACACAAAATAAGAAAAAAAACAACACATCCTTCAACCAAACACATCACAAATCCCACACCACATATTAACACACGTACATCATCCCACACAAAACACAAAACGAATCACGGAACAAATCCCAATATAGGTATCTTGTAATCTCTCCAGTGGAAGATCAGACACCCAACCATAACATGCTCTTCTAAATTTAACAAAAACAGTGATTTCTCTAATATTTAGGGGCATGATGTTAAACAGCCTTAACAAATTAAAAAAAACAAAACTTTCTTTCTGCCAAGTTCTTTATACTTAATAAAATGCTCAACAACATAATATTAAGGTACCTACTACTTCTTTGGTAAGAATATTAATCAAAGGAAGGAAATCATTATGAAAGGCATGCAAAAATCGTGTACAACTATTTCATGTTAATACTGTGAATAATATTTTAACAACATTACTTTATTTCAATACTAGAATAGGTGCAAAATAAACAACAGTAGTATGCAGGAACACGAACAAACAAACATAATCCTATTATTAATATGTGGAATATTTTTTTTTAATAAACGGGCAATGCGTTTTAAAAGAAAAATAATATTGCTTCAGAAATATATATACATACATACTTTCATATTTAAATCAAATTATTTACCAACTATGAATCGACTCCATGTAATAGGGAATAATTACAGTGAGATTGATATTTTCAACGATTCGGAGTACACTGTGAGGAGATGTGCTGTGAGCAGGTTTATTCGAGGGTACATGCTTTCCGTTGAGAATCCCCTGTAGTTGCTATTGTCATGTTTTTGTATTCATTGTCACTTATGTGTTGATTGTGTTTGTTTCAAGTGTGTTTTTGTAAGTTATTGCACTTTAAAGGCTATTCAGCCGTATATTATGTTAATAAATAAATAAACTAATGTGCCGTGGAGCACCCGGTAAAGGATTGTCTCTCACTCTTTTCCGTAAGTTTTCGAGTGTCTTCTAAAAGGCAGGTGTTCGAAAAAACAAAGACATGTTACATTTCAAATTCAGTGATGAGATTTGCCACCCATCTTCAGTGTCTTATTTTTATTGACACAGAGAAGACGGCCTACATGTTTGTACCATGCAGTTGTTCTGCTGGCTACCCCACTTGTGGGATATGGTATGTGTGTGTGTGTGTGTGTGTAGTGTTTACCTACTAATATAATAAAAATAAGACTTTGAAAATTTGAAAAAGGTCAATTTCATTTGGCCTGGCTGGAAATCGACGCATGAAAAGACAAAGGGACACGAAGTATAAGCCATGGGTCATTGTTTCAGCTGCCACCTTTAGGCCAAGTCAAAACACATTTAAGCGTTACGTTTTCGTTTCATTTTCGTTCAAACAAGACGAGGTTGCGAGAACGCGTCAATTTTCGGAGCTACTTGTGTATTTTAGCTCCGAAAATTGACGCGTTCTCGCAACGTCGTCCGCGTTTGAACGAAAACGAAACGAAAACGTAACGCTTAAATGTGTCTTGACTAGGCCCACTTAATTAACCTTTATATGAGGTTACATAGTATCATATTAGGTTTAGAAAATAGGAAAAGACAAAATCAATTTATTTAGTACAGGAGTAGAAATGCAACCTCAATATCATGTACTTACATGCATCTAAAGTTCCGTTAATTTTTGCCTGACGTTTTTCATCTTAATTAAAAAAGAGTATAAATCTTTTTATTTATTTACATATTCAAAATCATATACAGCGTGAGCCTTTTACATGTTTACAAAAAGTATGACAGAAAACAACAACAAACAATCACATACACAATCATATAGGTTCATTGCAAATTCATAAGTCAAGATCAAAATAAAAACAAAACAATAAGAATCAATAAAAAAAGGTCTATATAATGAGTCAATTATGGTGTGTCAAAATAAGCTAGTAAATATATATAAAACATTGGTAAAATCACGTCAAAGAGATAAAATTTAAATAGGGTAAGACACAAAGTATGTCAGTATATATGACTGTAATGTATACATTTTACTAGATAGTTATAGAATTAAGTTGAAATTAATGTGTTAATAAATTATATAAGAAATATCAACTTTAATAATTTTTTCAAATAAATAAATAAAATTCGAAAAGTTTAATAACATATTTAAAAAAAATAGCAATTCACGGAGTTCATGGGACATAGCTTATTGAAATATTTTACTGAGAAATATTATTGTTATCATTTGGCAGCTGTATGTATATATTTTTTTGATCATAGTTTAAGTACATTACACATTATATAGATATATAATGATCTATAAAATAAGTTACTATTAAGTATTGAACTTAACTACATTCTCTTCTCCCTTCCTCTCTCTCTCTCTCTATAGTTTTTTAATTAATCATCATCATCATCGTCTTCGCCCTCAACGCTAGGGAGCACAGGGCAGAGACCAGCCTCCTCCATTCAGAGCAACTCTGCGCCAATTACGTCATTTCTTCCCACGACGTTTCCTGGGCTCTAATTTCGTTGATATAGGAACGGTGTATTATGAAAGAGGGACACCTTTACGGACGGAAGAGCAGTGCTATTTTTGGACAACTATCTTTATTAATATTTTGGTATCAAAATATTAAAATATCACAAATTGTACTAAAGTAACATACATTTATTAAGCTATTGTATTTATTAAAGAAAATAAAAAAAAAGGTATTTGAAAAAAACCGTAAATAGAAAGAGGGCTGTAATTACCCAAGATATCAACAGTTTCTTCATAGGAAATTCAAATTCATGGGAAGGGGGCTAGTGTTGAAAACAACGAATGCAAAGTGCCTTAAGACAAGGAAATTCTACTGCAAATTATAATTTATATTATATTATTTCGTTTGTATTATTTCAAATTATACACATTGAACAATGCCGGGTGCAAAGTAAAATAATTTACAAAACTATTTTACATAACATTACAATACAACATTTTAAGTAACACTAATAATATATACATACACAAACAAATAAACATAATCATACAAAAATATTAATATCATATTTCTTAATCCAGACTAGGGACGAACTCTACCATCATCGAACATCGTTTTTTTTTAAATTTATTTATCCAAGAATCGCCAGCGTAGATCTAAACATTATTTTTTTATTTAAATTGATCGAATTGAATAACAAAATGAAGAAATAAAAATTCCAAATTTTGCCAAATTATTGTTATGTTTGCAACTTTTTTTTTTTATAATTTTATGAAAATAAACAAAAATTGTTTGATTTTTACCATATTTAATAATAGAAAAAGTAACCTGGTTTCGACTAACAAAGTCGTTGCATACTTATTTTTGTTGGGTTGTTTGTTTAAAATAAATTAAAATCGAAAACAATTTAAGACTAACTGAGCCATCTCGATCTCGCAGGACAGGTTTTGGATAAAGAGCATTCTGTTTTGCGGGTCCCACATGCTGGAACAAGCTGTCTCTGGGTCTAAAGAGAAAACTTTAGAAGAAGGCTGAAGTCACACCTTTTTGCTACTGGGAGTTTCGGGTGATGAACGCGGTATACGGCGATCTTGAGATCATGTTATGAGTATACGGCGCTCTACACATTGTCCATTATTAATATCGTACACATAATTTTGATAGAGTATAGAGATCGTCGACTTTTTGTTTAAAATTTTGCGATAAAACTACATATCCTCACTATTGAGATATACAATATAATATAGTCAACTTTTCGTGCCCGACCTTGCAGTTTTCAACAACCAAACTAATGTCTTACGGAAGTCAGTTGATAGAATTGTGTTCCGATATTAACTGCCTACAATTTTATTATTAGTTTTTTTTTTATTATTATTAAGACATGTTTATTCCTAACAGAATTCATGTATTTCTCACATATATTTTTATTATTTGAATTTAAATATTGCATTATTAGCATAGGGAAATTTATAAATATTAAATATATTTATAGCAACGAAAATTATTGTTATATCGTTATTTTGCAATGCTTTGAATGAACATTATCACTAAGTTTATCAGTCTATCTATACCCTCACGTTGCATACCAAATGGGGTAGGCAGAAAGGATGAAACGGCATATAGGTTGTCCATACATACTTCATCCGCTTCTTCCACATTTATATAATTTTTCATAAACGAACGCCAAATTTAGTTTACCCAACATGCATTCGTTAATAAATTTTGTTATAAAAATAAAATCAAAAACACTGTTTACTTTCACTTGTTATTTATTTTAAATATTTTAGCAAAGATCTTTCGTTATAGTGTAAGTGAGCACTGATGATGTTAATATAACGAAAGATCTTTGCTAAAATATTTAAAATAAATAACAAGTGAAAGTAAACAGTGTTTTTGATTTTATTTTTATAACAAAATTTATTAAAAATGAACTTTCACCAAGTGACTACCGAAAAAATTAATAGTTTTATGCATTCGTTCTTGAAAATTTGATCCACGTGGCTTAATTACGTGGTTGTCGGATGTCCGCGGTTTCTCACACCCTTTCTTTATGATATAAACACTCTTTTCGTCAAAGCTCTATATTGTCAAACCTTCTCTCGCATCCGCTATCCTAATAGCTCGCTATACTAATAACCTCATTCCTCATTTTATCAATCATTCTTTTCAGCGATTGCAACTCCACTGCATTTGTTCCACTTTCGTCCATCTTAAACCACGTCCAAGTTTCACTTGGATACATACATAAGTGTCTGCATTAGAATAATATTGTGCATCAGCATTTATGCCATGTTCGACACATTGCTACTGCTGAAAATGGATATATTTTTTGTGATTTATCATAACACGCTTCATGCTTAAGATCGTTCGACGGATTTTGTTTATCATGCAAATGGAATCGTCTGGCCTTTATGTCATTTCGTGTGAACACCACGTAAGAGCAGAATGTATTTTCTACATGATCTATTGACAGATACATACACAAACAAGAAGCATACGAGTTTGTCATGTTATGTCTGCTGTATCTTGACGTCTAAATCTAAATGTACCTAATACTATTTTCAATTTTTAATACAAGTTGACTGAAGGAAACATTTCCTTTAACCCACTCACTACCTTATGGTAATTTCTGATGAAAAAAAAATTAATAATCACTTCGTACCGTTTTTCAAAATAAGGATTATTATCTTAGACAATTATTTCTCTTCACAATATTATCTCAAAGATATGTTTGAATATCTGTCAATTTATGGCTTACCTTTATAATCCAATTGCGTACACATTTTTCTGGCGATACCAGCTCTGAACACATTCCCAGTTCGCAGAGTTTGTTGCTGGAAGAGTCTGTCATGCAGATTAATATTTCTTTCGAATTGCGACCATAAATCAAAATCAAAATTTTGGAAATAAATGTAGACACTTCAATTATTGACTCCAAAAGCAAAATATTTTTTCCATCTTATAAAACAAATCTTCTCAAATTCACATTAGTTATAATTTTTTGAGTATTTTTTTTATTTATAGGCATAAGTCTTTCAGAACTATTCAATTGTCAGTACCAGGATATTATGAAAAACGTAATAACAAAAAATGAAAATCAAATAAATAGCATTAATACCGAAAAAATTAAATCTATTTATTATCTTATCTTGTGAGATGAATTTTGAATAATAAAATTCTTTTTATGTTATGAATTTTTTGACACAATTGGATGTCGGGGACTGGACTTTTTACTTACTAGAAGTGTAGATGTCAAACATATTTTGAACTACTACAAATTAATCATTCCAACTGATCACACTCATCCATAGTCAACCTATTTGAATAGGTATTAACTAGGTAGGTATGTTGTATATGATATACATACATATGTGAACTTCTTTAAGGAGTCACAACACAGAGTTTCGACGCTTATGAATCGACTTTAGGCTTGGTTAAGAGTACTCTTTAAACCTCAGAGGAATTGGGAATGTTACCTAGGTTTAAAGAGTACTCTTAACCAAGCCTAAAGTCGATTCATAAGCGTCGAAACTCTGTGTTGTGCACTCCTTAAAGAAGTTCACATTATTATGTGTATCATATACAACATACCTACCTAGTTAATACCTATTCAAATAGGTTGACTATGGATAAGTGTGATCAGTTGGAATGATTAATCTGTAGTAGTTCAAAATATGTTTGAAATAAAATTCTTCTTACGCCCTTATCGGCACACTGGCAGCAAAAGGGTTAATCAAGTAGGTAATATGGAAGTTTATTTCACATAAAAATATGAAATTATTCTACTTGTTCTGATGAGAAAATGACAGAATCCTCCACAAATAAATGCAGACGTACTTTTATAATTAAAAAACTAAGTGATTTCCTTTAAGTACGGAAATTTCAGTCTAAATTTTTGTTGAAACCATCATGCAGACATTTATGAACATCTATATGCAGTATTTTATCCCGGGAAGACTCCGGTAGAAATTATGTATCCAACTCTTTTCTGTTAGTTTTTGAGTGTCCTGTTGAAGGCAGCAGTCCCACGGGTTCGATTCCCGGCCAGGGCAAAATGAAGAATGACCTTTTTCAGATTGTCCTGGGTCTAGGTGTTACATGTATATGTGTTTAGTGCATTGTATATGTGTATCGCCGTGTTAGTACAGACCGAGCTAGTCCCAAACTAAGATTCATATCTTAGTTTGGGACTAGCTCGGTATGTGTGTGAATTGTCTATACGTGTTATTATATTCGTAAAATATCACGTTTGTGACATTTATCACCTTCAGTTCAGTCATGCGGTATGCCACCCATTCTGAATGTCTGAATAACTTTTATTTTCATAGAGAGAAAATCGTGCATTTTGAATGAAGATTTTTTTATATTTGAAATAATCAAATTAAACAGTTATAATAAAAATGACCAATATTGTCAAATTATGTATTGTTATATTATGTATCTAGCTAGCGAACCAACTGCTTTTACAAAAAGAACAAGTCACCCTCTCCTAGTTAATACAAATAAAGGCATTTTAAATGGGTGACATATTTCTTCCTGAACTTTTATATAATTTTAAAACGTGGTGTTTTACAAACACATACCTACCTTTTACAGGACACTCGAAAACTTACAGAAAATGATCTTTTCTTTACCGAGGAAACTTATTATTTACTAATATTTATTTTTATTGTATTATACATTGATCAATTTATTTTAACTATTGAAGAAGAAAAAAATAATAAAAAAAAAATTAACCGATATCATAAAAAGTTGAAGATTTAGAGCAAGCATGTTTTCAGCAATGGAGAGATGAGGACTTTCGATGAGCTTTCGTGGTTAGATGGAAGAAATCACTTGATGGTGATTCTCGCCACTGCATATTTATATATATATATATATATATATATATATATATAAAAAGATATATCTGGGTTTTGTTATATGTAAACCTAAATACAACCTTACACACATTTCACAGTAAGCTACTAAAAGCTTGTGGCACTTGGTATCGAACCACGGACCCATTGTTCACGAGGCCGAGATTCCACCTCCAGTCTACCGACAAAATATTTTTTTTTTTTTTTATTTATTTATTTGATCAATAAACGGCAATTTGCCTTTTACAATAGGTTTAATACATATGTATGACAAATCAATAATACAACAGTCTATAAATATATATATATAAAAATAGCACTAAAACATTCAAATAGAAAAGAAACAAAACCAATAACAGAAATTTAGTCGCATGGGTAACAATAATCATATCGTCCTAAAGTATTTTAAATTTTATATTGCTTTGTTAACACTGTTATAGTATAATGATGATGTAGAAAAGGAATAAATAAATAAAGTACATATTTTGCTTAGCAAAGGTTGATTGGCTATATGAAGCACACAATGTGAAGTGTACTTACTTATGTAGATATAGGTACTTACTGATTGAAACTTTAGTGTTCTAGGCGATATGAAATATTATTATGTGAGATGTCAATAGCTCGCATTGATGGAGTTGTACTATTGTAAAAAAAACGTATCAAGCAAAATTTTCATGGCTATTCTCCAATAAAATTTATTTTAATCAAAATACTGTCGTCTATGTTTGAAAGATGTTTTCCACATATTCACGTCGCATGATATTACATTTTCCTTTTTCAAATTCAATTTTTTTTCAAATTAAAATATTTTTATTTAAATAAAATTTACAATTTAATAGTATTACATACACACTTTATTACTAAAAATTCATAAAACGAACCTCCTCTCTTTCATCCATTAAAGATTATTTGTGAACGTGTCATGAAATTGGGTTAGTTGGAAGAAATCGCTACTCCGCAATAAACTCGCCATTTGTAAATTGACTGTATTTAATATCGTTATATATTTATGTGTAAGTTTGCTTGTAATCAGACAGATCCCAACACTATGTGGAACTAACAAGTAGGTTTCTATGGAGATAAAGAAGAAGAACAAATAAATCCACACATAAATATTTGAGTCGGTTCGTATGTGCGTATGTCCTCAATGGACTTTGAAATAAGGAAAGACAGAAGTAAAATAATACACTCTATACGAGGTCTCATCTCCTGGGCAGGTTTAAGGCTAAAAACATTTTAAATATCTTATGTATTGATAAAGATATTACAATTTTAATGAGATTCCCATACATTCGCTTGACAAAATTGCCAAGCGAATGCATGAAAATCCAATATTTATAGTCAAACATTTTTCATTGTATTGAGTTAATTTCAAAATGGATGTAACAATAAATAAAACAATACTGAAACTAAATAGTTAGGGACTGTTTACATAATGAAACATTATGATTGCTAATGACAAAAAATCCTGAATTATGAGAATAAAAATTGCATATTTTTGACATTTTGAGCTATTTTCATAATGGAGAATATTATGAGACCATAGAAATCCATACTGTAGAATAAGAATAGTATTATGTAAAAAATCCATAAACAATGTTAATTGATTTTTTGTATAAATAAATACAAAAGTACCTCGGTACTAGCCATAAGAACCTATTTATTTTCGCCTAATATTTTTCTTTACTTTTCATGGCAAATCACTTAAAGATTTATGTAGGTACTACAAACTAAAAATACCAATTTTAACCCATGTATTTGCACGGTTTCTGTTTATTTAAACCCGAGCAATGCCGGGTTACAAAAGCTTGTAAATAATAAAAAACAAAATAAAAATCAATGTCAGAAATTAATTTACAGTAAACAATAAATAAATAAAGTATACAAAGTTACTTCATATGCAATATTTACAACAAAGAGTGGTGACTATTGTGAATTTTAACTATCATGTTAACCATGTTAAGCAAATAAACAACTTCCGTGAGGAATTTCGAAAATTTTAACTTTGACATATGTGAAGACAAGAAAAATGAAATATGATATCCAGGTTTTTTTTATAGCATGCCACTTGCTGACTTTAAAATGTTGAGTGTCTTATACGTTAGGTTTTACGCACACCTGCTTTTTACAGGACACGCGAAAACTTACAAACAGAAAATAATATTGGAACGTGTATCTATATATTTCAATTTATAATATTGAATTAAAATGTTTGTGAAAGTGTTCTGCAATATTTTTTTTCTATATAATTATAACTGTTATAAAAAGTGCATAATATGTTTTGTCAAATATGTATGTTGAAAATAAATTCAGCTATAGGTGAACTGTAATTAAACCAACAATGCTTGTAGTTCGTGCGATTACCGTTCGTAGCGTGGCGCTCTGGGCCGGAAATATCACCATAGTAACCCGGGGTGGTAGCATCGATCACGAAACTCAATGCGACGGTGTATAACCAGACATACTCCCATACTTCCTTCCCTGTCGCGCTTACTTACAGCGTACGTATACACAAAAGATGGAGTAATTCAGGGGTAAATATTGTTACTTTATAATATTATCTACTAATACGAGTCGTAAAACTTCACGCCTTCCAATTGGTAAAATCTGAAATGTCTTGAAAGTTTCAAGTGTCTGTTATTTAGAATACTAACTACGGGAGTACTTGCATATTGAATCTTATCTGTAAGTTATCGAGTATCATGTAAAAGGCAGGATTTTGTAAAATATTTCGTATACGATTTGAAACAAACTCAAATACCCCTATCTAACACCCTCACAGTACCTAAGCAATATGCTTGTATCGGGAAAGTGTAGTAAGATATTCAATACCATTGACTTAACAGCAATAGACAGGAATAGCTAAATAAATAAGTTTAAGGGTTTACTTTAATATAAAGTAGGTACGCACGCTACGTACTCAGTTAATCATAGTAAAGGCGATATGATAAAATTTGGTACTGCATATCACCCCAAATCTGTGATTACACCAAGCGTGACAAAATTGTATGAAAGTGTGTGTATGCATTGTATCGAGAATGGTCATAAGAATTCATGGTAATAATATGGACGTAGGCACAATCTGTATAATATACCTACATATTTATTAGAGTATGTACTTATGTCTCATACCTTTATTTCAATTCGAACCTGTATTTATTCTTAAACATATTATTTTTTGGGATAATTGGACAGGTAAATAAAAAATGTATGAGAGAAATGATAGTCCTAGCTTAGTAGAATCAAAAGAATGTTCAATTATTTTTACGATAACCACATATAATGAAAATATAGATGAAAAATTAAGTGAAATATAGCCTTATAGTAGATTGTAGGACTTACAATCGAGGTATTCTGAGTTTGATTCCTTTCTCTGCACCCTTTCCAACATTATGACACAAACATAAAATATGTTTATACGCCAACAGCTCGGTAAGGCGAGTATCGTGAGCGCTGAAGTTTCACGGTGGATCCGACTGTGCTACATCCACTCTGTTATGCCATCCCAGGTGACTAAATAGGCCAAATTGATACAGCCACAGTCTGTAGCTATTGAGGCAAGGATGTTCTCCAGCAGGGGGGCCTTGCGGTGTCCTCTGTCCTTTGGATTGTATTTATACGCTAATTTTCTACACTTGGTGCGATCAGTAGCGTCTTGTTCCCAGGTGTGCTGGATATTACTGTCCTTAAAGATGGTATGAAGTATGTTTATGTGTTGTATACGCTGGCCACCCTGGTTTCTTCTTCCATGCACGAGAATCCAAATAATATGACATAACTCAAATAAATTCACGCTGAAATGATAGTTGTGATGACTTGGATCCGAAACGAAAATCTAGATTCGTGAGTAAACATTCGTAATTATTTTTTACATAATTCTGATGTTGTTCATCACGGAGTTTCAAATACATAATATTCTGATTGAATTTTGATACAATATAATAGTTAGTTAATTCTATCTAAATTTTCAGTTGTTTAATTACATACATATTTCGATATGTATCTTTTTGAAATAGTCGACTAAATTACTATTGAATTAAAAGCTACTTGTATATATACAATGAAAGTCCTTTAGTCCGGAAGGAGTCGGCCGATAAATCGCCACAAATCTGTTTTATCGTCCCTATACTAAACCCAGTTGTACCTATTTACGTATATATTTTAACATACACAACAAGATAATATAATAATATCAACGGCGTTTTGTAGAATCGTCCGTTTACAAAAGGCGACGTCATTTTACATAATGCCGACAGCATATTCAAGCAAATTGTTAAAACTCGTCCCCATTCTTTTTATCTTGTGACTTTGCAAATCTAAACCTTAATAATATCAACTAAACATAATTTATTTATTCAATTCTCAATGAACATTAAAATAATATGAATGATAATCAAAATTTAATTAATTTACATTATTGTATAAAATTATACGTTAGGAATGAAATGTATAACATAATAAATATTTTTTATCGATCCTTTTTTACAAGTCTGAAATTATACCTACCTATGTGTAATTTAACTGGACAAAGCACACCTTGTGAAAAAGATAGGTTGCGGGTTTAAATCCCGTCCAAAGTACTTACAAATAAGGTAAAGTTTTCTTTTCTAAGCTTTTTATGAGAGTCTCATATGTTAAATTTACATTATAAATATTATTCACCGCTGCTCTCTATAATAACCTCTTGATTTGTGATTGCAGCATCATAAATTGAAAAGCAACCTTTTCACAATTAGTCTAATACAAATCGTCGCCTGAATATTCCATCGGCCTTTTGTAAAATGACGTCGGCGTTTGTAAACGGACTGATTCTACAAAGTGCCGATGTTGTGTATTATACTCGTAGATACTGAGTATTATCAATTTAACCTCTTGTATAGGAGAATTATCCTACAGCGCTATTTTGTTTAATTTAATAGAACAATAAAGCATTCAGACATACAAATAATAAATATGTATCTATAACACATACAAATGGACAATACACACAGAGCGAGTTTGTCTCAAACTAAGATAATATGAATCATGGATAATGATTACAGCACTAAACATAATTAATAATAATAATAGTTTATTAAACACAAATATCATTTACAATAATCGAACAATAAAATAATACATTTTTTTTCCTAATACAATTACACCCCAAAATTGAGCGTAGCTCGTGCTTTGGGGAGAATTATTTTATACTATATAAGCAATTAAAATAAAAAAAATTGCAAACAGAAAAAAGACATACACATACAGTCATAATGTTCCGACTAGAAATTCCACTTAACAAGTTTAATCATAGCACATAGATCAAATCAGAAATATACAAGAAAATCATACCAAAAAAAAAAACAAACAAAATCAAAAAAGGGTCATACCATAATTATTCATGTATTCAGTCTCGTTCAATATATCTTTTGACAAACTTTTTAAATTGCTGCAGGTCAACATTATCAGCACGTCCACGTTCTATATCTAACTGGTTATACCACTTCACACCTTTGTATGCATAGTGGTGTTGGCCTGTTGTAGTTCTCTTGAAGGGGACTTTAAGAAGTCCTCCTCCACGCGCCCTGAGACTAATATAACATTCCGAGTAATACAACATTCAATTATATTATAATTATGCTTATGTTATCGCCGGACGGTACTTGGTGAAAGTTTATGTAAGATTTTTAAAAATAAACACATTTTTAATCAGTATTCTACGGGGACCAATCATATTTCCCCGAATCGACACATATTCTATATAACGTAAGCTGAATTTGTAAGGAGAGTGGAAACGCTATTAAAAATGTTAGTTTTCTCTAGAATCGCATTGGCCGAAAGCTGTAAAGGTCCCGGTAGAATATGGTGAACATAATTTTAATAATAATAGATACCTATCTTATTTTTACAGGTGATTGAAATCTTTTCAAAAAATTATGCTCATCTCTGATAGCACCTACCTATGTGTTTTTTTTGTGGTTTCCTCGATATCACACAAAGGGAAATTCTGGAAATGTTAAAGCCTTAAATCCTCTCACAGTGGTATTAGGGATTAATTTATCTAACGTTGACAATCACTTAGGTACTTCCATAATCCCTACTATTATAACTTCTCAATAATAATTTGTATTCAAATATATCTTCTTCACTTTATGCTGGCCTGATGATGAGAGCGGAAACTCTAGAAAGTCGGCTTGAGACCAATATACTCACTAAAAGTACTAAATAAAAAAATGTATTACTTCTAAAGTTCTACATAAATGTGTATCATCCAGTCCCAGGACATTGAAGAACCCAATGATCATCTGGATAGCGTAGAAATCTGGCGACTTCCATTTAACCTATCATAATTTCTAGACTAACTTTCTCAAAAACTTGCAAATGATATGTCCACACATGAGTAATGACTTCTCAATGTTTGTGATAGTGTTTTGTGTTTTTTGTTTTCAATAGTGCTGCTGTTCTGTGATTTCTTTGCTCTGGTGTCTTATATTTTACTATAATATCAAATAATTTAAATTTATGAATTGTTTTACCAGATTTGTAATACTGCACGCCTCTGACACCAGCAACCTTAGTTGCTGTTTTGAGGTATTGTTTATGATTGAATAAATTGAATTGAGTTGGCAGCCTAAAGGGCTGACCGGCCAAAACTATGTGTGAAATCTTTTGGCCACTACATTACTTCGATGTCCTTCAATCCCAGGACAATTTTTTTTTTAGTTTTTATTTCATTTACAAATACACAGTATACATTGATATTACAATAACAAAATAATATTACACATGGTAAAATGCTCCCTCCATAAGCAACCAAATGCTTGTGCGGAGGGTCGGATTTCAACTACATATAATATTAACACATATATAAGAATTAGCTAGAAATTTTAATACACATAAGTATATTTTTTGCATTTATTTGCTTTTTTACATTTTTCAAGTTTTATACTTTTTTACATCTTTCCCATTTTTACAATTTTTTTGCATTTTAAACATTTTATATATTTTATACATTTTTATAATTTTTTACATTTTTAACACTATTTTTACACTTTCACATTTTAACATTTTACACTTTGTTTACACTTTTACATTTTAACATTTTACACATTTTTATATTTTCAAATTTTTTACATTTATATGTCTTTTATCATTTTAAGTCTCAAATTTATGTTTATTAGATTGGTAAAAAGGGGATCTTAATTGGTTTGTCTATTGTTGTCTTTTAATGTCTATACTAATTGTTTCAACTGTCTGATCCTTACTGAATAAATAAAATAAAAAAAAAATGAAATAAGAATTACTTAGAAATAGCAAACTTTTAGTTCTCATGTTTGTAGGTACATTCATCAAACGTTCGACAAAATCTATTTTAAAAGGATCATCATCATCGTCATCATCATCATGTCAGCCTCCCTGCGTCCATTGTTGAACATAGGCCTCCCCCATTGATCTCCACAGCTCTCTATCCTGGGCAGACCGCATCCAGCCGACCCCTGCAACCCGTCTTATGTCGTCCGACCATCGTGCTTGAGGCCTACCAACACTTCTTCTGCCTGTTCTAGGTCTCCACTCCAGAACTTTCTTTGTCCACCTAGAGTCTGTGGTTCTGGCCACATGACCAGCCCAACTCCATTTCCGACTAGAAACTTTGTGAACGACATCGACGACCCTGGTCTTTTCTCTGATCCATACATTAGTTTTCCTGTCTCTCAGTGAAATACCCAGCATTCTCCTTTCCATGGATCTTTGCGTCACTGATAATTTGTGTAAAATTCTTTTCGTGAACACAAAAGTTTCACAGCCATAGGTGAGCACTGGGAGAACACAGGCATCAAATAGCTTCTTTTTCAGATAATTTGGGTATTTCGGGGATTTCAGGATATAAGATAATTTACCAAAGGCCGCCCATGCCAAGCCTCGTCTTCTTTCAATTTCTACCTCTTAATTCTCTCTTCCAATTTTTAAAAGGATATTTTTTATTAATTAATTGTATCGGCATTTACTTTGTAACACTTCATTTTAAATTAACAAAAAAAAAAAAAAAATGAGTATGACTAACGCACGACCGGTTTCGCGGACTCCGAGTTCACCCTGATCTCGAGTCTCATTGGTAAAAGTATAACAACATAACTATCTTAGGCACTTAAGTTTATTCCAAAATATAGCAATCACTTTCACATCCTATAGGTAGGTAATATCTTTTTCTCTTTAAACTAAAATGTTTGTGTTGCTCTTTGGTTTATTTCTTAATCAACTTGGTATAAGAAAAATTGTAAAGAAACTCAATAATAATAACATAAATTATTTTCATAAGCAACATTTTAAATCAATTAAATAGTATGAAATATCGTGTGTATAAGCCATTGCATGTTTAGAATTACATGAGAAATTACACTTTCTAATAATTTCAACATATGAATAGGTACATACAAATTGGAAGTAAATAAAATGTTTGAGTTACCTACCTATATATTTTTGTTCATGTTTTTCTCCTTCTATAAAACTCTTTGCCTGGTGCTCTACGAGATGATGATGATTATTTTGGATGATTTAATTTTTTTTTGACGCCGTTTAACAGTCCCTAGACCGTCTCAAGGGCGCCAGTGAAGAGTTCAGTTTTTAATTTGCTTCTGAAGCTAGTGACTGTCTGATTATCTCTCAGTAGCACTGGTAGGCGATTCCACATAACCGGACCAACAACACCAAAGGCCCTCTCATAGAATTTAGACTTACCGGCTCTATTGGGCTCAGTAAGTCTTTTCACGGCCAGTTCCGAAGAGCGTAGAGGTCTTCTAGTGGTCGAGTCAAGGGGACAAAGCTCTGTGAGGCACTGTGAGGGATAAAGGAATTTGCTGTAGATTTGTAAAAAGATTTAAAAATATCTTTGAGTATGTTCGATTTTAAATATTATAATATATTATGTATCCATATTTATTACCTATGTATAATATTGTATGACCGGGTGTAACGGTAGGATTAATGTTTTTTCCTTCCACCGGCACGCTAGTAGTCGATCAGCTGACTGAGAAACTACCTACAATATATTTTCAAATAAGGAACGTTACTTTTATTATGAATGAGTAATATAATATATTCACTTACACCATTATATTATTTTCTATACGTGCATGTTTTATGGTGTTATTTATATAGATATATTTTTCCCCTTGACTTTAATCACTTTTTGTTAATAAAATACATGAATCTAGGTTTGTAATGAACCAGAATGCACCCCAAACAATACTACTCCCACGACGGAGGTAACTATAGCGGACTTACTGCACGTAATAAATACATAGCAAAGAAAATATTAACATTTCACCATAACTACACTAAGTGTACCTACATATTTTCTTCTTCTTGTTTACGTGTCTTGTCGGGTGCAGACATGATTTGAACAGGTCCTCCAAAACTCTCTTCCCAGTCCACTCTCGAATGTTCTGAAGCCAGGAAATTATTTTAACATTTTAAATTATATCAAAAGCCCACATTTATTCAATATTTTTTTATTTATTTCATATAATATAAACATTAAATACAAATATACAGTCGCGCCAAATCCATTAAAATAGATTTGTCGGTGCGTTCCTTACATAATAACAATATTATATACCTACATATATATTATTTATTTTATACCTAACCAAAAGCATCGAACATAAACTTTACAACTAATAATAATTGAGAAGTTAGCCTATAGAATTTTTATCACAAACCATGGAACATATCCATTTGTAGTAGAATGTCAATACTAAATACTAAATGAATTTTTATTGTTTTTTTTTAATACAAACTTTCTCTCTTATTTTTCATATAAATTCCATAGTATTTGACTGTTACAGTTTTATACAACTTAACATAAAGAATATTTCTACATGCTACTGCTACTACTACAACTATCACATCACGGCATTTGGGCGTGACGATGACGATAATATAAGGCGAAAGCAATGAGACATCTCTATTGGAGAACCATGTTTACACATTGTAACATTGTGCAAATTCCAATCGAAAGATGTAAGAAAGGCGTCCCAACGAACCGGCTCTAGGCTCTAACGTTCACCAAATTCACCATTGCATACATAAAAGGTCCACAAATCGAAAAATATATGATGCAAACCAAATAAGTGTCAATTTTTTTGGGATCTACTATTTCAAATCTCTGATAGATCAAGATTTCCCGTCTAAATGGCACGTTGTGCCCAAATTTAGTTAAACAAATAAAAAATTACTAAATACCCTAAAAAATATAGGGGTACATACATAATTATGTCGATACGTATAAATATTTATACCTATCTACCAGTACCTATTTATTCTCATATACAACTGTACCCACAATCAAGGAATAACCTTTGTTCTATCACTTAGACCAGACTAAGTAGTGAATTATCCACGAATAGAAATTAGCATTGTACCAGCTTCGTTATATTTAATTGCCCTCTAGCAAATTACGAAATTAAACAACAAATGCTTCATTCTAGAATATACTATACTATACCCTCACGCCGTGTCCCAAGTGGGGTAGGCAGAGAGAACGGAACGCCAAACAGATCTTACTTTACACACTTCCTTCGCATTCATACAGTTTCTCATACACGCACTACTACTATATTGTTAAGAATTAAATTTTTCCTTTTAAATGGCATTTTATTTTACCTACAGGAAAAAGTCAAATTTCGAGTGACAATACTGGGTTTTCATAGAAAAGGGGTTTGATCTAACCAGGAATAACAAATGCTTTTGCGACTTAAATTTTGCAGGATCAATTTTAGACATGTTTAGTTAGCCAAGTATAATATCAGTACAATATTTCGTTTGTGAATAGGTACGGCTGATAGTGTTCAGTATTATGATTGTTGGTCTAATAGCGCGTTCCCACGCCACCTTGCCATAAAACATGTAGAGATACGTAGATTTTATTATTATGCTGTGTGAGAGAACGCCACCACGCCGTGTCATAGAAATATTCGTACACAATACTGCGACTGATCACCATACATACATAAGTAAGTATATGTTATTTACCCTGGGTTTATATAAGGGACGGAATATCTTTGATGCAATCTTAGCCTTTGCCGTATACATTTTATCTCAATATTTCTACGTATATGTGCATAATTGAATTCTCAAAAACTTCTAGCCCCGGCAATGTTTAGGGCACTAGCTGTTTTTTGTTTTTGACACTAGAAACCAATGGAGACCAATTCTATGTCGGGTGATTCACGGAACTGCCAAATTCAGTTAAAACACAAAGTAGGAAACATTCTATGTAAACATTTGTGTATTTTTAGAATGTTAATTGTTTACTACACAATTTTATAATTAAGTTTGATGATGTTGTTGGATGATGTGTCTCTTGGGCGCCGATTTACGATCTCATTTTGCTTCTAATCCCGGCTATGTTGCTCTGACGCTGCAGATCAGCAGACAGCCTATTATTTTTACGTTACAGTGCCTTTAAAGCCGAAAGCCCTGTCATGGAATTGTGTGGTCGTGAATCTGCTGGTCTCTCACAGTTTTTATGCATTTATTTTCTCAAATAATTTGTACATTTATTTACTCAAATAATTACCCACATGGTTATGTTTTAGCTGCTTAGTTATATTATTATGTTGTGTTTCCTTGTCATATTTCTATTTGGTTGAATGATGATAATTTACTTATTTATTTATTTACAAAAAACACACGGCACAAGCCTTTTACATGTTTGAATACAAATTATACTTATATAAACAACAACAGTGACATAGAAAAAACAATAAATTTATAGCACCAACAAATCAACGGTAAACAGAGAAATATTAAGAAATAAAATTAGAATGTATATGGTGAGAATAAAATTCAATAAAATTAGGTATATAGTAGTCAGTAAATTACGATAAAATATTAATATTAAATTATACACTTATGGACACTTACTACTTAAGTGATCACTTTCGGTGTCCACTTTAGCCAGCCTAGAGCCAATACGTAAGCGTTGATACGCCTTCCTAACTTCTTTCGATTGGATTTTGCATTGTGTATACATGGTTCTCCATTCGACTATCTGACTGGTTATGTCATCTGCACGTTGTGCCAAAATTTGGTTAAACAATAAGAAAAACAGTAAATATTCTAAAAATTTAAAAGTGTCATTGTCATGACTTTTGTTCGATGCTTAAAACGTAGAATTAACTAAAAGGCTACACACAATATTACCTATACATAATAATATATTATGTTTGGCAGAAGGTCGTGTCGCCTCTGATAATATACATAAATATGCATGTACATAGTAGGTAGTTACGTGGTGTGACTCCCCTCACTTCACTTCGCCTCAAGTCTTATGTTTCCCCTCCACCCTGTTCACAACAATGAACTTCTACATAGATATAATGTTAGATATTATACTATGTAGGTACCTACTTATATTATAGGCAAATTGTAGCCATGAGCGATATGAGAGCTATATGAGCGATGAAGAGTAAATAGTAGAATGACTGGCTTGCTAGAGTTATGTCTTGACTAATGTTGCCATTGATTATGAAAATTTCTTCGATCCCATCTCCCACAAGTGAAAATGTCAGTAGACACTGAAAACTTATTAGATTTTGACTAATTTCCATACTAACATTGATTTTCTTCACTATTTTACAAATGAATTTCATAGAATTTACTTTTTTAGAAAATGCAGTTTTATAGAAATGAACACATAGCATACTTAGTTAATTAAATGTCACTATTTGTGGTGGCTAATTTCGTCGTCTACAGCCTTACAATCAATTCAAAATCTTTCTGGACCTTAGCAAGAAAAACAATTAATTTGTTAATTTTAATTCAATTTCATTTTTCCATACTCACATCATCTCTATTTTTTTTTGGATAATAAAGTAAACCTACTACAATGTTTGATAAGTATGTTTTAGTATAAAGTGTTTTACAAAACCTTTTAAAACATAATAATTAATTTTGATAATAATGAAAATTATACATAATATGTATTTGGGACAGCGATGTCTATTAGATACGTAATAAATTAGGTACTAAATCGAGTCTATTATGAATATTATGATGTATTTCTCTATCTGTTATACCTAATTGTTTTATCATAATAATGTTTGTTTGTTGTTGCTATTAGTTTATTATTATCACTTGTTTATGGCACTGTTATTGTTTTTTTTTTGTTAATATATCCAAACATGTAAAATGCCTGTGTTGTGTGTTTTTGATAATAAATAAATAATTGATTCTATAATTTTGACTTTCTAAAACAGGCTCCGGGTTGTATGTATTATAGTATAGATGTCTTTAATTTGATTGGCAAAAAGAGGATGACACTAAGCCCGCTGGCCAATACACTAAAGGAAAATTCCGTAACGATATGTAAAAAAGAAAAAAAATGTATCGTTCTGATGATATGAAAGCTCTACACACACAATTATTTCAGTGGTTGGTTGCTGAACTTTTCCCCCTTTCAGCTGTAAGTCTTTTACAAGTGTGGGTGCGTGTATGTATGTGTGGGTGTGTGTATGTGTGCACACTGTATTATAATAGAGAAAGCACCCACCATTATCTCTTGTGAAAGTGATAGGCGCCCAGAACTTCACTAACGATGTTTATTTTTCTCGCAACTCAGATAAGGATTAGCCATTCTCATACCAATATATTATAATACTTGACTACTACAAAGGTATGGTAGGGTTACGAAAACCTTTTTATGAAAAAAAAATAATAGATACTTAATATAATTAGATACTTATATATGTAGATTATTACTTTTATTATTAAGTACATACTTTTTTTAAAATGGCAATATGTATTGTCTTGTTTTGCTATTAAGTTATTTTTTACATGGTTTGTTTTTTATTAGCCTATTTGGATTTAATGTGAAATGTGTATTTTTTTGTTCTGTTTTATTATATTTTATGTTTGTAAAAGGCATTACCCGTTTATTTAATAAATAAATAAATAAATAAATAAATTCAAATGAGTGTCACGCTGCAGAACTAATCGATTGTTTTGGGTATGATGTTGTGTTGATTATGGTCAAAGATATACCTACCTACTAGATCAATAATTCAAAGAAAAAATCGGTCACGCGGCCGATCAAATTTAGCACCCAGTTTTAAACTGACGATGGTTGTAAGACAATACATTGTTAATGCTTGAAGGACGTCGATGTTGGAACACAAAAATTCCGAAAAAATGTAGCGCGTAAGTGTAGTATATCTATGATACAGTATAAACTCTCAAAGCAGATGTTGGAACAAGCTGCCTCTGTGTCTGCGAGAGGAGATGAATGGAGAGAGTTTTAAAAGAGGGCTGAAGACACACCTTTTTGCTGGGAGTTTCGGGTGATGGATACGATATACAGCTCCCTTGAGGTCATGTTATGAGTAAACGGCGCTTTACAAATCTTCCATATATATAAAGTACGAGCACTGCTCAATTTTGAGGGTCAAATATGTAATAAATGTGTATTTTTTTAGTAATCTTATATAATATTATTAAGTTTTAAATTTTACTTAAGTAAAAAATATTTGAATTTGATTATGGTGTGGTTGATTTTGGTGGTGCTGAAATGTCTGTCTTTTGTGGCATTGTTTCTAAATTTTGCTTTATCTTAATTTTATTTTATGACAA
Source organism: Athripsodes cinereus (assembly GCA_947579605.1). Lineage (NCBI taxonomy): Eukaryota > Metazoa > Arthropoda > Insecta > Trichoptera > Leptoceridae > Athripsodes > Athripsodes cinereus. Next base: position 3,719,812 of record OX388329.1, read on the forward strand.
AATGTGTACCTACCATGGGTTATTTTTTAGTGTTATTTATTTTTCATTTTATTGTTATTGTACACATAATAGTTTTATGTTGTAACATATTTTTTTTTTGATTTTATTTTCCATAAATATAACAATAAAACAACTTACCTACTACTACAAAAATTTTACTACTAACTAAACATCATATCTTAAAACACATATTCTTTTGACAATTTAAAATGTGTAGGTACTTTTGTAATAGACTTCTGAGCCGTTTGAATGAATAAATAAATAAATATTTTAAAAAGCAGGTTTTGTTCGAAAAATACAGACATTTAACATTCAACGATTAGGGTTGGCACTTATTCTAAATGTCCATTTTTGACATGGAGAGGACAGCTTGTATGATTATTACACAAGTCTGGTTTGCTGACTGCCCTATTTGTGGGGTAAGCCGTGATGGTATAGTAGCAGTAAAAAAAAATGAGTTTTCTTTAAATGTTTTTGTTATGTACCTATTTGAGTTCCGATATGTAATGTCTTTGTCAAACTTTCTTATCAATTTCTAACAAATGTAATATTTCAAGCCAAAACTCAAGCAAAAAAAAACTTATTGGAATTAAAAAAAGCCATGAATTAATATTTATTTATAATATTTTAGTACACTGTTTTTTTTTTCATCTTGGTGCAGTGAAGCTTTTAAATTATTGAAATTGCGGTGACTACGTTATTCCCTTGTCTTAGTAAAGTTGGGGGCCATTACGCCTAGACACTTATTCTTCATGAGATCCCGGACCCCTGCTCCTGGTCATTTCATACCAAGACTTTCAACTTGTTTATTTGATACCTGCCTTTTGCAGCTTTTTCTGAGGTATGACAGATGTTTCCCGTTTTCTCCCGATAGGGCTTAACTATAAGGTTTTTGGTCAATGTCTAGTAAAACAAATAAACCTACTTTTAATTTTTTTAAATTGTTGAAGGGTCCTCCACTTCTTCCAGTAAGTTTTAAGATTGTGTAAGGCAATTTACACCTACAATTCGCCGATAAAGCATGTAACCCATCCAGGATGTATTACTTTAACTGTCACGGAGAGGGCAAACTGCATGTTTATTACGTTTATTAAGTCCTCTGGCTACCTCACTTGTGGGATACCTAATAAGAAAAATCTCTACATAAATCAAAATGAATGAAAAAAATCTACAATCCACACTCCTAACACTACAAAGGGACCGGGAACTATAGGAACTATTGGCAAGGGTTAGGAGATGGATGCTGAGTTAGAAGACAATAAATAGGTAGGTACCTACTTCTTGATTGCGTATTTGAATCGAAATGCGAATTATAAATAAATAATTTAAGTAATTATAAAATAAATAAATTATAATAATAAAACTATTCGACATCCGTGAGCGAAATGCAAAGCTACAAATATGCTGAAGAAGGAAGGAGGGAGGGGTAGAAATGCTCATCGTGTATAAATACAAAAAAATATGTTCGTAAGGACGAGAAAAACAAAATAAATCTAAGTATAGACTTAGCTTTCTATTGAGAATTTTCACTTTTTTTTTTAAATTTATAAAATTAAAATTCACAGCCCTTGTTATTTTGATTCGGGTGTAGGAAGGCGCGCGCTGGGAGGCGGTACAATATACTGAAAATCGGATGCAAGCTGATTGGAGGGGTAAAATAAGCCACACCTTTTAAGGGGATGGATGATGTACAACACTACAGACACTAAATTTAGTACCACTAGATCCATTCTATGTGATGTATCGTCACGAAAATATTACGCGAGCATTGCATTACTAGATATCAAAAATAATAACAAATTCAAAAAAGTGACATTTCAAATTTCTTTCTTTCAAAAAGACTATTGCATATCGACAAATTTATTTGTATTGATTATTATTAGATTCTAAATAAAAATCGAGTTTTAAACAAAAATACATAATTTTTTAACAACAATTTTTTGCTTGTTTCGTCATAGACAATAACAGCTGATTATCGAGTCAACAATATTATTCTTCTCGCGAATTTTGAGTGTGATCGCATTATACATTTTTGAATTTACACATTATTGATTTTTTTTTATTCAAATATTGGAACGAATTCTGTAGTATTGTTTGTTTTTTTTTTTTAAATATTTCTTGGGGCTATGCCCCCAATTGTAAACATCTGCTATGCTGGACATCAAAAGTTCGGCCGATTATTTGAGTCGGTCAGGAACCTTCACTAATTTCTCTATGCTTTTTGCAGGTAAATATATTTTTATACAATATTCTAAAAATATACTTATGTCTTTCCATTACCATTTGACCAATAAAATAGTGTAATTTTAACAGGAAACACACATTTTTACTATAAGTATGGTGGTAATGCTCTTGCCTTTGAGTTATGCGATCCCGGGTTCAATTCCCAGCTAGGGTAAAATATGAAATGGTCTAATCAAATTACTGGGTGTTATATGTACCTTTATGTGTTTGGTGTTTTGCATAATTATGTTGTGTGAATCGTCGCGTTGGTACCCATAACACAAGATTTGAATCTTCAATTGGGACTAGATCGATCTATATGTATTGTAAATATGTGTTATGTTATTTTTAATCTACTATAAGCAATATTTATTAGGTTGATAGATGTTTTTCATTTTCACAAGTTCTGTCTCAGCACTGACAAAGCCCAGTGATGACTTTCGTGATGAGGTATAGAAGCGTGCATATTATTATTGATTAATTTTTTTTTATCGTGGTGGTAAAATTGGCATCCACACTTTTCAGCATTATACAACCAGATAAGTCTCCATAATGATCAGTAATGATCACACTAAAAATTTGACAGTCGTCTAATGAATCCAGGGAAAAATTCAAATATCGGGTTTTTAAATATCGGTACCTACTGTACATGAAATATCTGTGTTCAAATTATTTTTTAGAATATTATAAGTATTTATTGTAATAAGATTTTAAATTTTTTATGTATACATTAACTGGTAAATCTAATTTTTGTTAATTACCTATTACAGATTTCGATGTTACATTTCTTATTGCTATCAGTTTATTATTTTTATTTATACTTAACATAATATATAATTATGTGTAGGTACTATTGAAGATATAAACTAATTTTGTTTTTAACTATGAGGAGATGGGTATAGGTACCTACATATTTCGTAATTGGAAGGATTATGTACCTTTGTACATTATTATTGGTTTGTTTATTTTAGGTAGTTAATTAAGTACCTATGGGTATTTTCTGCAAGTTTACGACTGTTCTGTAAAGGACAGGTGTTTGTTAACACATTATTTCAGCGATGAGGTGTCCCACCCGTTTTGAATGTTTTATTTTTTATGTCACAGAAAGACAAATTTGCATATTTATTACATGCAGCTATTTTCTGGCTACCCCACAATGTCATAATGGTATGAACGAACTGTATTTACCTACTATTTATGCCTATTGTTACCTTACGTTTATTGGGAACCGGTTGACTAGTCATTTAAAAAAAACTATTTAGGGTTTAAATTACCTTTTACCACCTAACTATGAACATATAAGTATCTACATTTGTCATATTTTACTTTGATTTGATTGTAAAGCACTTGTAAAAATATAGGCAACCACTATAACACGGTGCAATATCACGCATATAAAGAAACCATTAATATTATTCTAAACATTTCTTTAAATTTTGTCAAAGTGATCCAGTGATTTCTTAGTTGTTGAAATTTGACAATAAAACACTTATATCTATTTTTTTTTCTATGTAAATAATCAGCTCGCTTTTTAACTTTCTAGGATAGAACATTAACAAAAGATAATATAATTAAACTTCATTGTCAAATGTAGAAAATAAGCAATTATAGAATTATTACTTATCTGAATTGTGAGATACAAATAAATGCTATTATTGTGCATTGTGCAAAGTTTATCGCAGAAGTGATATTTTGGAACTAGACCAAATATGAATCTGGAGTTAAAAATAAGCCCAGAAGTTGAAATTTACCAAATTTTACTCAAGAAATCATCTCAGTAAACAAGAAGTATGTTGTGATGGTAAAATATGTTGTCAACGGTAGGACTGGAACATGGGATCTCAATTAAAAGTCCGAGGTTCTACCGTCAGACTATAAAACATTTCATATAACAATTTTTGCATACGCATTACTCAACGGCATTACAAATATGTTTTAGGTATAACAACCTATGCTTCACAAATCACTCGTTACGGGTGGATTGCCGGTAATAATAAAATAAAAACAACCTATGCAAAATCGGGCTACAGCGGGGAGATTTCATGATTCAAGTAGCCACCTATTGCTTATTTGGTATTCCTCAAGGTTCATATCAGGGGCCGTAATAATTTTTGTTTGAACGTACCTATCATTTACGCATATTAATTAAAGAATTCATTTTTAAATTTTGTTATATTGTATATATCAAAACGAAGTGCAATACATGTGTAAGTACGTAGTTATTAGATGTGTTTAGATTTGGTTAGCAAAAATGTATACCTAAACACAATTTAGACTTGAAACTTAACAGGGCATACGTTTTTGTAAGTATCTACCTAATTAAACATTGCATAGCAACAATGCCCTTGCTAACCTAAGCCCGGTAGCATTATGGTTTTTGAAGTGTTCTAATGTATTGTTGTTTTTTTATTATTTCAGATGCATCATATAAGAGTTCCTGGTCAACACACGCCACAGCCCAAGGCACACAAGGTGAGTTAGGATATTATAAGCTTTCTTTATATATTCCAAAGGTATGTAATATTCCTACATACCTTTCATTGGATTTTGTTTCGAGGAGTACCTACCCAGCAAAGAATTGATCTTCCACTTTTTTATGAAAGTTTTCGAGTGTCCTGAAAAAAGCAGGTGTTCGAAAAAATAAATACATTCTATATCTCAAATTCAGCGATATGGCGTGCCATCCGTACTGAATGTTTTAATATGTTGTAAGCAAGTAAGGATTAGTATGTTAATTATATTATTATATGGTTACCTACTACATGGTATAAACTAGCAAAAATATAACCTTTCTTTGAATTATTTGATTATGATAATTTGTATCGGCCACTAACTTTTGTGTTTATTAACTATATTTATTAACGTTTTGGTGATTAAAATTGTCCGTGGAGCATTCGTTAAAGAATTGGTCTCCCACTCTTCTCCGAAAGTTTTCAAGCGTCCTGTAAAAGGCAGGTGTCTGAAAAAATTAAAACATTTTACATATGAAATTCAGCGATTGAGGAAAACAAATAATTTATTATCAATTTGAAATGATTAATTTAATGTTGATAATCATTATAACCATCACATTGTCTCCCTTTCGAGGTAGGCAAAATGGATAGAGAACCACTTATTCTTATTATTATTATTATTATTATTATTATTTGGATGATTTGTAAAGCGCCGTTTTGTGAAAAAAAAAAAATCCACCTCAAGGGCGCTCTTTACTAACTAAGGTTGTGCTTGGATTCATACACTTTCCTTGAATACACTTTCGCTTCCGTCACTGTCGTGCAATTCCTTACACATGCTCTCCTATTCAATGTGCTCAACACATGTTCGTTTTGAAGAATCTCATTTATATCGTCTTGTTTGATAATAACAATAGGTAATAATGAAAATATCAAGCCCTTTAGGCTATCACATGTTATTGAGGGTCACTCTCTTTGTCCCTTTCGTTTTGGTGTAAAATAGTTGTAACATAATTAATTTTATGTAGATAATAGTCTTTAAATCTGTTTTTTATCGTATTCTAAGTTCCCTAATGTAAAAAGAAATTTTATCAAATTATAGGCTGGCTCAGGCTAATCATCATCCCAAGGGCACATATTCAAATTCACTTGTTTATTGATGAGTCTTTGTTCTATCTATATCACCGAGGCGTCTTCCACAAATGGAGTAGGTAGTTAGTGTATTAGCTCAATGTAAATAATTAATAAATCTTTATTGGCCATAATTTTACATAAATATGTACATAAGCAATACTATTCAACATTACAAAACGTGACAATTTACAAAATTAGGCCAAAAGGCATAATTCATTCCTAAAGGTCGTTCTTTTTATGACAAACAATTAAGATATTTCGTATATGTGGCATAAATCATCGTCTAATTACATTATAGTAAATGTCTTAAGAAAACCTTCCTCTTATATGACACTTACAAAAAATAATACCTAATCTTGTCCTAGTGGAAACTTCAAGGAAAATTATTTATATATTTCTGCCATACCATATTGTTTCCGAAAGGTTTGTTTGTATAGTAAAAAGATTTCGAGAATTTGAGACACCCCCGCGCGGCTATTTTAGTTCAAATTTATTCCTTTTTTAAAATTTCAAAAAAGGAATGGAATTTTGAACTAAGAACAATACTTCCACTCAGTGTAGATAGGTCGTTGGGTACTTAAGAGTGGGTAGATAAGTACATACTAAGCGCGCGATAGTGTTAGCTCCGATACGCCCATAATATCGGATAGCACTTCCTGATTGGTCGTGTCCCGTCCAATGAAATCTTCTTTTCCTGTCAGAGCGAGACGCAAGATATGTATTTTACGGTTCTACGAGAGCGGAATATTATCTTCTCGCTCCATCTGCCTCGCGCTTACTATTACAACTGACAATAATAATAATAATAATTACAACGAAAAAGTGAAAAGCAAAATTTAAATTGAGAAAATAGAATTTTCATCGTAAAATTTCAAATTTGGAATAAGGTACGTAGGCACCAATATAGTATTGTCAACTTAGGCATCGTGGGTTTAGTGTATAAATACATTGACGTGGGTTCAGTGTACCTACCTATATTTAAAATAACCTTTTTTTTCTTTGTTCTATAATAAAAAAATGTTTAATTATTAGTAATAGATATTTTAGTACCTTTTATTCTTTAAATTTTCGAGTAGGTATCCTGGTAATGACAGATATTCGTTAAAACATCACGTGTGAGACTTCAGATTCAGATTCTATGATTTAGCGTAATGAAATTCTTTTATAGTTATGTAGTCAGATTATATAAATTACTAGTGGTTCGCCCCGGCTTCGCAGGGTAGAAAGGTATTTATGTCACCCGGGTATAGTATATCTTCCCAACAGTGAAAGAATTTTTCAAATCGGTTCAGTAGTTTCGGAGCCTATTCAATGCAAACAAACATTGAAATCTTTCCTCTTTATATATTAGTATAATAGATAGGCCAATCTATAAAAAAACATCGTTGATTTTGTATAATTCTCCATATTACATTTGTTTTTTAAATTAAAAATATATGGCGTAAATAAATTTCTTCGTAATTTTTCTTCCTTTGAATTTGTAAGATATTTTAATTGCCTATCGGCTATTCGGGGCGGAGAAGAATCCAACAAATCAGAGATCATTCAAATCGGTACAGCCATTCTTGAGTTATATGTCAATGGTGTAACTAACACCACTTTCTTTTATATAATATAGATTAAGATTTTCTACAAACGAACGATCATATAGATTGTCAAGTGGTAGGTATATGTATAGAGTCCTTCTACGAGGAAGGAAATATTTCAGAACAATGACGCCCGCCAAACCAAATTTCCTGGTTGAAGATTACACATTTCCTTTCGGGTATACAGCCAACTGCCGACATTGTGTGTACCGGGTATATCCTGCTTTATTATACCTACTCACAATATTAATAATAAGCAAGACAATTTGTTTTTAAAATGCGCCGTTTTGTGGAAAAATCGCCTCCCGGATAATAGGATGTTTGACCTTGCTTTGAATACCTTCACACGTTGTAAAATTTGCATATGAGAACAACGTAAGAATATCTTCTTCTTCTTCCAAGTCGATCCCTCAATGCTGAGGATCGTGATCACCATGACCTCTACCAAGCGACAAGCTCCTCCACCGTGCCCTGTCCTCCGCCTGTCTAAACGCCTCACACATTGTACCCCCTGCAGCATCTCTCACATGATCCGACCATCTTGTTGGTATTCGGCCCCTGCTTCTTCTTCCTTCGACTCCACCAGACAAAATATTTTTTCCAGATTGTCTGGCTTACGTCTGAAAAAGCTTAGCATACGTCTTTGACATACTTACTCGTATTACAGACGTAAGAATATACCTTCAAATAAAAACTAACACATGTATCTGCTTGCATTTTACGAGTACGTACTAGTTACAGCCATCTCCATTCACTCCTGATTATATACCTCCACGTCTTTTTCTTCTTTTCGTGTCGGTCAGCAAACGATAAAAACAAAACATTATAATCTATATTCTCATTCTCTCCCAGAAAGCCACGACCTCACTTGCAGCTCCTCCCAGATGAGTTCGCTCCACGAATTCCTCCCAGTGACTGGGGGCCATTGGACATGTCAGGAGGTACCTACTCAGTGTTTTGTGATCTGCACGTGATTCTTCAAGTTTTTCAGTCTAGGGCTTTTAATATACATACCTACTTAAGCACACACAAATTTTGAATTTTTTCATGTCCTTAGTACGCATTCGTAGTAAAAGTAGAATTCAGATTGTTTCACTTTGGATGATCATCCACAGTGTAGGTCAAACCTGTTCATCAAAAAAGAACACGTCTAATATTCACACTTAGGTCATCCTATGCTTTCACTACTACCATATCAATACATACCCTACGCACTTTTATGCTGTGTGTAGTTAACTTAATATTTTTTTAATGAAAAATAAACAAATCAAGAATCAGAATATATACCTACCTACTTTGAATAATAACACTTTATCCACTTTTAAAATATATATTAAGTATGTGACAAACTAACAAACTGGGCCATGGACCAGAGCCACGAAATTTGGTCCAATTGTATAGGGTTGAAACACGCGAAGGAACTAATGATAGGGTAGGTACCTACTCGCGGAAGTTCACCACAGAAGTTCTAAAACTTAATAAAAAACAAATAAGGATTCTAACCAGGACCTTGACGGGACACTGCAGACTACGGAAACACATGACAAAAACAGGACTGTCAGATAACCCAGTCTGCAGATTCTGTTCAGAGGATAATGAGACACCTATCCACATCCTCTGCAATTGTGACGCACTCGCTCGCAAACGAAGTCACATCCTCGAAGGACCACTGCTGGACTCGGAGAAAGTGAGGCTTCTCACACCAAGACAAATCGTGAGCTACATGACGCATGTAGGTCTTGAGAGTGAGATATGACACAGAAGGATGTCACAATAGATCTACTATGGTCGCGGGGACACAAGGGATATAAGGTCCCTTAACCTTCATTGGAAAAAAAAATGTGACAAACTACCTAAAAGCTCGTAATATTGCTAATAACTGTTTTGGTTTATTATTTATGAAACACATACTTTATAATATACCTACTGTTGAACTGTTAGTTTGCATAAAATAAAATAAATGAAAGATGTTAAAAAATGAAACTAAGTTATTTACGATTCTCGACAGCATGGTTTAAACATTTTCATATGGAAGTACTATTTAACGTTCATTATTTTTTACGTAGACGTAGTAGGTACGTTGGCAATATAGTCAGATAAAAGTTCCAATAATATTTTTATATAGGTAGGTAGTTACGTAGTTATGTTGGTTGGTATATACCTACCTATTAACATACTTATGTTCGTCGTCGAGTTAGTTCTGTCGGTATAACAATGATGTCGGTTCTGAGTTCCTGCGGCCGGATTTTACAACACTCGTGCGCCGGCAGAAGCCTTTCCGTCCCGGAGTTCCGATAACTTCCAAATTACCGGCCATTTCACGCGGCTACCACCAACCGCCTGACCGACAATATGGAAAAAGGGACGAATGATGGAATAATAAAACGTTTCACTTTCATTTTGCGGAAATGACCCTTCTGTCAAGTGTGTACTTTTTTTTCTATTTTTTGTTTGTTTGTTTGATTGATAAAACGTCAAATGATGCATTTTGACTGTTAAAACTTATTGGAGACAAAATGATCTCCGTTACAGCTGAGTACCTACCTAAATCATAAATATCTCGATCTTTTTTTTATCATTACGGCATATCTCATAAACGATGTAGCCAGCAGACAAACTGTATGTAAATAAACATACAAACAATTGTCTTTCCAACAAAAAAAAAACGTCTTTCAGGATATTTCAGAATCGGTGGTGCCGAATTGACATGTTAAATTTCATATTACTTCTATTGTAAAAATTGTCAAATGTACCTATTGTAAGAAGGGAAATAAAAGATTTTCATTTCATTTCATTATTCATTTCATGTCCGTGGAGTACCTACCCGGCAAAGAATTATTGGTCCCCCACTCCTTTTCGTGAGTTTTCTAGTGTCCTGTAAAAGATGGGTGTTCGAAAAATAAATTCAATTTTAAACATAGCGACAACGTTTGCCACCCATCCTGAATGTCTTGATTTTTTCATTGACACGGATGGGACGGCTCATATATTTATAACATGCAGCTGGACTGTTGACAAATGCATTTGTAGGATGGATATGCCGTGATGGTATAGTAGTAGGTAGGTATATTGTCTTTAGTGAACTTTTTTACATCATCAAGCGATACTTATTTACTTTTCGGGTCCGGACTTTAGAACATGCCACTCCAGTACCTACGCAGCAATGTAGGTATATCGCTTTGTCATTTGCCATCTTTAGGTCATTTATAGACACCTTTATCACATTTACCGATTAGATTTTGCACTATGTTACATTGTGTAAACATGGTTCTTCAATCCAGATGTCCGATTGATTTTGTCATCTTCACTTTGTGCCTACATCTAGTTGAACAATAGAAAAATATTAAAAATTCTAAACATTGGTTACATCCTCTAAGAGAAAATAATGAAGGCTGTATTTATGACACAATTGGATGTCCGGAACTGGATTTTTTACTTAGGTACTAGAAGTGTAGATGTCAAACTTATTTTGAACTACTCCAGATTAATCATTCCAATTGATCATACATAGTCAACCTATTTGAATAGGATTAACTAGGTAAGTATGTTGTATATGATACACATATATATTATGTGAACTTCCTTAAGGAGTGCATAACACAGAGATTGGACGCTTATGAATCGACTTAGGCTTGGTTAAGAGTACTCTTTACACAGAGGAATTGGGAATGTTACCTAGGTTTAAAGGGTACTCTTAACCAAGCCTAAGTCGATTCGCAAGCGTCGAAACTCTGTGTTGTGCACTCCTCAAGGAAGTTTACATAATATGTATGTGTATCATATACAACATACCTACCTAGTTAATACCTATTCAGATAGTTTGACTATGGATGAGTGTGATCAATTAAAATGATTATTCTGGAGTAGTTCAAAATATGAAGGTCGTATTGTTTTAAAGAAAATTATGTCGGTAAGAGTTCTTTTAGTGAGTTCTGAATTCTCTTTTGAGGCAAAAAATTGTTTAGTTGAGTCGAAATGATAAAGAGACTATATGCTTTCGAAAAAAATTGAGAAGATAGTGACTATTTATTTAGTGTACTTGGCCATTACATAAACTAGTAAAAAGTATGCATAACTTAACAGTCAAATATTCTAACAATGTAAAATTGTTAGTTTGTAAAACCGAGTTCGTCGGTAGCCTGGAGGTAGAGTCTCGGCCTTCAGAACAAGGGGTCTGTGATTCGATCCCAGGTGCTGGCAAACTCCCTTTTCACGGCACAAGCTTTTAGCTTAGTGTGAAAGGTGTATAAGGTTGTATTTGGGTTTATAACAAAACCCAGATATATCTTTAAAAAAAATTAATAAATTCTATAATATAATAAAGTATAATAAATTATCTTTTCCGACGAAACTATATTATCCGAAAAAATCTGGAAATAGTAATTATAACTGGAAACTGGGGCTGTAGAAAGGAGGCGTCGAAAGGGTCGACTACCAGCAAGATGGAGCGACCAAATCAAGGAAGCCACACAGAGTTCATTACACGGGGCCTTGCACACAGGCCTTACAGGATTGCTCAAGGTGGAAACAGATGGTCTACAGAACGAGGTATGATGGTCACGATCCTTAGGATTGTAGGACCGACGGAGATGAAATTATCCGAAATATTAATATCAAAATTTTCATACCACTATATCAGAAAGAAATTAGTTCTAATTTAAATGATTCGGCACCAAATTTTTAAATCAGTGTAAAAAGTTGACAAAAATGCAGTTATTAGAAAAGTTAATTCATTTCTATTGGTTAAAATCATTGTGAAATATTTTTGAAAATAATATTTTAATAATGTGCCTTCTATGTCGTGATTCACATCATGTTTGTAGTAGAAAGGGAATGAATTGTCGGTCGTTCCACGGACAATAAGCTTCGGCAAGTATCATTCCTTTCTACGAAGTGTATCCGACACTCTAAAATCGATTCTGTCCGTCCGGTCGTACCCATACAGTTTCCTAGCGGATATCCCGACCGGCTAACAGGGGTAACGGACCAAAGAGACGCGACCCGTATCACGAGACATCGAGTTATGAAAATCGTGTGAATATTATCTGCACCAACTTGTAATATTTTTTTTAACAGATATAGATATATGAAAAAAATATCTTTCAACATAAATATTTTTCAACCTATATTGCGCCGTACACATCACTTTGAATATCATGGTTACGTATATCTTCTTCTTCTTTCTGTGCCATGTCTGGTCCCTCCGACGTTGGCGATCACTCCGGCGAAAACCTCAACCTAAGAGCTATAAGTATGATACTTTCGGTTATGCACCTTATAATAAAAAAACAAATAAATAAATGTACCTATACCTAAGTATATACCTACACAAAGGTAATGTTGCAATTATAAAAAAAAACATGATGATTTTTGGTTTACTGCAGAACGAACCCGAATATGTGCGTATGGGTACGTCCAGATGGTAGGATACCAATCTTCAATCATTCGGTGAACTTTCGGAGCATTTGCCTAAGAAATATTCGAAGAGCATGACGTTATCACGGATATTTCTTCGGCGAATGCTCCGAAAGTTCACCGAATTGAAGTTTGGTGATTGACGTTCGCATCAAACTATCTGGACGCACCCATTGTGGAATGTCATATCGTCAAATCCAGAGTATTGCAATGGAAAATATTTTAACACGTCCTCTCCAGCTTAGGTGCATCCAAATCAGTACTGAAGATGTATTTAAGTTTATGAAAAGATACGAGTAAATGAAAAGTACAACTTGACACTTAAATAAGGCGTTCCCGTGCCTGTGTTTATTTTTGGTCAAAAATGTTATAGTAGAGGTTATAAGGCGCCTTTTAATTAAGGAAACAAACGCCACAAACCAACAACAAAGATAACAGCTGCCACTAAGCGGGAAACATTATAAAATTTATAGGTTATAAAGTTTTTACCATAGATACGAACACCGCGCACATCTGCGCATGCGCAAATCGTTCAATCGGCTGTGGAAGGTGGTCAACTCGAGACGATATCGTTTCTACTGGTTTTAATCGTTTCAGACTAGCTGTCATTTTGTTCACACGGTTCAAATGGCTGGCGATATTTTGGTGCCCTGGCGATATTCGCCAAAGTGAGAACACCACATAAGTTACGATGGTTTGGACACGTTGAGCGAATGCAAGATGAAAGAATGACGAAGATGATGTATTTGTCTGAAAGAGGAGGTGTGAGGAATCGCGGACGGCCAATAACCACGTGGCTTGAGTACGTGGATCAAATACTAAAGGACCGCCGCGTGTTGAGTAAGAGTAATCGGCGAACATGTATGAGAAACTGGATGAATGTGGAGGAAGCGAAAGAAGTTTGTAAGGATAGATCTATATGGCGTTCCGTTCTCTCTGCCTACCCCTCCTGGGACACGGCGTGAGGGTATAGATAGATTTTTTTTTTTTTTTTATTAAAAAGATATATCTGGGTTTTGTTTGTTATAAACCCAAATACAACCTTATACACCTTTCACAGTAAGCTACTAAAAGCTTGTGTCGTGAAAGGGGAGTTTGCCGGCACCTGGTATCGAACCACCGACCCCATGTTCACGAGGCCGAGACTCTACCTCCAGGCTACCGACGAACTAAATTAGATAAACAGATAAAAAAGGAAACAAAATCTTGCTTATGCAGGACACTACATAAAAAAGATACAGAATACAGTGAGTATATTGAGAAAGAAATTAAATGAATATATTGAGAAAGGAGGAATTGAAAAGCGAGAGGAAAATAAATGTAAAAAACTAACACAACAGTTGATTATCATAAAGTCAAAGCGCCACTTCTCGACTTGACCCTACTTATAGATACATACATATAAATTATAACTATAATAATAATAATGTGTACGGTAATCACTGATTATTATAATATAGACAGTGAGGGTAGGTACCTACCTACCGATAGTGGGGTGGTATCAGTTACACAATGAGTTCATACTATCTATAGTAGGTAGGTACACAAGTACATACATACAAAACAGTCATAATTCTTTGGTTACGCGTTCAAATTTCCAACCTCGGGGGACCGTTTATTTCTATTATTATTATTAGCGCCAATATGGGACCTACCTAATAATCAACAACGCCACCAATGCAGTTGTTATGTTGCAATAGTTCACTCAATAAAATAAAAAAATAAATATTTTTAGTTGTAAATCCTTCATTATAAGATGTGATTTTGAAAATGTCGATTCTATTAAAAACGACATAGGTCGGTACTTAATGAAAATCATTTTATTATACCTGCTAATTTTCCAAAAATATTTTCTGAGTTTGGTAATATTTTGATTGTGAATAATATTGATTTAGGAGTTAGCGTATTTGAAAGTGCATAAATGCAGAGGAAATGAGATCGTTGAGAAGGATGTGTGGTAAAAGTCTGAGAGATCGTGTGCTATATGAGAGGAATGTGGAATGAAAGTTGGTTTATGTAATTACAAGGATGAATGTGAATAAGTTACGATGGTTTGGAATAAGAGAACATGCACGAGGAATCGTATGACAGTGACGGAAGCGAAAGATGTATGCAAGGATAGAAGGAAGTGGCGCTCGATCTTTCTGCCTACCCCGCAAAGGAAGCGGCGTGATGGTATGTATGTATGTAAAATGACTTTGTCGAAAGTCGAAACCAGGTCACTGTATCATTAAAAATATATATAGGTACACTGGTACATGCTAAAACTTGTGTTTTTCTACATACCCGTAGTGGCTGCCTGAAACCTCAGACGTCTCATTTATAAAAATTAATATTTTATTTATTTATTTATAAGTATATATAGGACAACAATTCAATTATAAAACACAAAAATGAAAATATATTATCTAATAATGATTCAAAATAGCAAAATTTTAATACAGTGTTTTTTGGTTTTAATAGTTCTATAAAATAATTGTTTTTTGAGTGTAAAATTATTTTTAAACTAATTAAAAATTACTAATATAAAAACAAATGAATTAGTGGATAAAATTTGTGACAATTAATAATACCTACAATAACTCACATAATTGTTTTATATTTCAAATTTGTGACAATTATAAATTCATAAATTTTTTTTCAATAGTTAAATTTAATTTATAAAATATATTAAAATTTGATAAAAACAATAAATAAATTAAAAAAAAAACTGAAAATGCGCCCTTTCGGTGGTTTGTACCACTAAACGGCGCTAAATCAATTGTCCAGATTATTATTATTATTATTATAAATTAAAAATCAATTTTAAAAATATCACAAGTTCACCACTTATCTATATGTGTAAACAATCTGAAGAAAGTCACTAAAGTAAAATAAAAAAAACTTTCCCCCTCTTTCACTCTATGTATGTGATACATTTGCGTTCCGTTCGTGCGCACAATCGCGGCACGTGGCGTGCGATGCGCACGCTCATAACACAACAATGAAACTTAATGCCTTGATTGACAGTTACAATATTTCCGTAAGTGACGCAATATCTACCATCATATATTATACTTACAAACGAGGGATATCCCAAACGGGAATACGAAATAACAAAAAAGTTTTTTATTCTTTATTTTTTTATCATCCGTAGATATCTACTTAGCCCTTGGAATCGTCAGAATTTTTTGTTCACTAACAATAAAACCACAAATCAAAACTTAAAGAAATTTGTATCTCAGTTATTTCTTCTAAAATAGCTTCATGACAGTAAATGTAAAAAAAAAAATATAATACATGAATAAATTTATTGGTCAATGCCAAATAGGTTGAACCGACCCATTTAGCTTTTAGTCGATGTTGTAAAAAACTTTTGCAAGAAGATACCTTTTTACTTCTCTCTGATATTCTACACAATCGAGTGCCTTAAAACTATTACTGAGCAGTTGCCCAATAAGTTAACTATGCTAAGACTAGAGACTATAATATTATATACGAGTACTCGTTGAAATTTTAGCCAATTTATGTTCAAAGGACCGATCTTGCTTACAATGAGTATCGTATTCTAATAGTCTAAGTTCAGGGGAGTATAACTTCTACTATTATGCCATCACGGAATATCTTACAAGTGAAGTAGCCATCAGACAATCAATAAACATGAGAACTGTCCTCTCCGTATCAACAAAAAATAAGACACCTAGGATGGGTGTTAAACCTTATCGTAGAAAAGATGTAAAATGTCTTAATTCTTTCGAAAACCTGCCTTTTACAGGACATTCGAAAACTAACTGAAAAAAGTGGGAGACCAATTCTATGTCAGATGCTAAACAACATGTATTCCAATTTTCTCTTATATAATAATATAATTAGTTTTGAAATCAGCAGATAGATTATCTTACGGTCAATTTCCTTCGCTTATTATTTTAAAATGTAGCCAGCTGATCAACTGTATGTAGGTAACATACCTACACGCAAATCGTCCTTACCACACTGAGAAAAATACTCACAACAAATCATTGGTACGTACTATCAGATTAGGACCAGAGATAGTACAAACGACTCATTAGTACGAATCTATAATAGGTATTAACTTTTCGCAAACAATATATAACGAGTTACAATCCATTGGATTGGTCTGCAACGAGTTTGGACTTTCTTCTCCACTCCTCCCTATTCTCAGCCAGTCTCTTCAACTCCATGTATGAGCCACAGCTCATGTCCCTCTTCAGTTGGTTCATATAGGCGTCTCTCGGTCGGCCTCTGCTATTTGTGCCTTCGGTCCTACCCTCTGCGATTGCGATGAGCAGTTCTGGGTGCCTGATGTTGTGGCCAATCCAGTTAGCTCGTTGCTGGCAGATTCTTTTGAGGAGTTGCCTTTTTTCGCTAACCCTGGTTAACACTTCTTCGTTTTCGACGTGGTCCGACCAATGAATCTTTAGCATGCGTCTATAGCGCCACATTTCAAATGCCGCTAACCGTCCGCTTTCACTCTTGCTGATGGTCCACGTCTCGCACCCATATAGCAAAATGCTCCACACAAAGGCTTTAGTGAGATTCTTCCTCACGCTTAAATCAATATTAGGGGATTCCAATATTTTGGATTTTTTGTTAAAGGCAATTCGTGCCTGGTTTATTCTGCTCACAATTTCTGATTTGGAGCGTCCATCCTGGTTTATTCTGCTGCCCAAGTACACGAATTCTCTTACTTGTTTGATGCTCACTCCATTTATGGCAATGTTCCAACGACCATACATTTTGTTTTGTCTTTATTTATTTTCATGTTGTACTTTGACAGCAGTATACTTTCCATTTTTCCTCAGGCTTCGTTCAGCTCCATCTCGGAGTCTGCGAGCAGTGCTATGTCGAATCATGTCGACCTTTTTTTTTTCGCAAACAAATCGTTGGTAAATTTACCAATAAAGTAGAGACATTCAGGATGAGTTGCATGTCTAATCACTAGATTAAATATTTATACGGGATATTTTACAAACACTTGCATTCTTATACTGGACAATCCAAACTTACAAGATCAAGTAGGCGAACCTACTTTGACGGAAATTCTACTCTCTAAACATTTATGGACGGGAGATGGCGCTCATGTAGCTGCCACTACAGCTGTTTTGTGCTATTTAAATTTGAATTCTTGACACAGACAACTTTGTTGAAGATAGAACATTATCATGTACAGCGTCCTCGAGGTGCTATGGCACAAAGATGGCGCTTTAAATACTCTCCGTTATATATTTAAAAACTAGATTATTTAAGGCAAGATTTAAGTTAATTCTTAAAAGTTGCAGCTCAAACCAATTCGTGAATAGTTTTTGAGAATGTCCATATTACCATTGCGTGCTTTTTCTATGAATATAATATTATTATTAATAATAGTATGTAATGATTGCAACACTTATCATGTTCAAACGATTAACTGCATAGAGTAACAGTACCTACCTACATACATAGAAGGAGGAATGAATTGTAGGGCGTGCGTAAACCTCTCTCCCTATAGAGGCATAACTATAATAATACAAGTACAATAAGTTGAATGTATGACAACTTATGAATCTGTAAGTTAGAGGGAAATTTCTTCAAGTCAAGAAATGTCGATACTTCAAATACGTTTTATGTCGTGCTTAAACAAATTTCAGTACATATTTTAATCACAAATGAATAATAGGTATGTAATCAGTATGAAAAACATAATTATGGTGCTGTAAGTATTTTTCATTCGTTTATCATAGTTTTATTCTTTTACACTCGATTAAACTTCGATTCAATGAAGATACTAAGCTTTCAAAACAAGTGTCTTGGAAGGATTTTGGATGTCAAATGGTATGAACATGTCACAAATGATGCTGTGCGCCCGGCAGAGACCTGTGATCTCCGTAATACTGGAGAGACAATGGTCCTGGCTGGGACATGTTCTAAGAATGCCCAATGATAGTTGGCCAAAAAGAGCACTGTTCTTCCGTCCGCAAGGGTTCCGTCGGGCAGGTCGTCCCTCTTTCACAATGCACCGTTCCTATGACAACGACATCAGAGCGCAAGGAATGTCGTGGAAAGAGGTGACGCGATTGGCGCAGAGACGCTCTGAATGGAGGAGGAGGCTGGTTTCTGCCCTGTGCTCCCGAGGGGAGCTTTTAGGGCGATGAATGAAGTACTCAAACTGTGGAAATACTTCTCGTAGAAGAACGAATAACTGATTGTACATACATATGTATTAAATATTCGATTTATATTCTTTTATTTATATATTGATTATTTATTATATTCTATTTATATTAATTTAATTATATATTATTTATTTTGTTTTACTTTATTTTGTCTATTTTGCATTTTCTTTTTTTCTTGTTTTTATATTTTATTTTTATTCTTTTCTTGCTTTTATATTTTATTTTATTTTACACCACCTATTATGCTATATTTGTATATATTTCATCTAATTTGTCTTGTTTTATTTTATTTCTATTTTTTGTTGTTGTTTTATTTATTATTTGTTATGAGCAAGAGTACGTGTAAAAAATAATGGAACTATCCCTCAAAGCACGAGCTCTGCTCATATTTGAGGGAATTAATTGTTTTGCTTACTGTATAAGTATAAGTAAATGATTATTGTTGTAAATTGTATATTTATCAATAATAAAAAAATATTAGAATTTGAATTTGAATTTGAAAGTATCTTAATGTATGTATCTACGCACGGATATACTCTAATGTAATTTGCAGGCAATATATTATTGCCATTATGTGGAAGTTATTTAATTATTTCTAGATATCAACTTTGCACATGAATACCATGAAATAAAATGTGTTTTTTACGTAGATGATTACGTCATTAGAAAGAGCTTAATAAAGACTCCAACACTGTATCCATATATTGCATAATTATAATTTGTCTAAATTTCGACATAGAGTAGTTTTTCACCAACCAACTGACTGTATGTATGTAGGTAGGTAGTTGGTATATTATGTAGCGATATTTTGATTTATCGTTCTTAGTCAAGAACCCTTAAGAAATAATACTAGCAGCAGCAGTAGGGTATTGTAAAATAACAGTTAGAAGTGAAAGATGTAAAAGATAATGCGTCACTATATACTATCACAATCTGTGTCTGTCTATCTATCCCCCCCCCCTTTCTATGCCTTCACTATTGGACGTACATTAATTTATTTAAGGGGCACGAGTAGTATTTAAATAAAAAAAGTTATTTTAATCTACGTCAAGTCCTTGAAATTGAATTGGAATTGGGCTCCGTTTTGTGGGTTTTTGAGGCATTTTGAGGTAAGGTATTCATAAGATCAACACTATTACGCCGATTCCCTTTCTCTAGAGGTAGACAGGCTCAAGCGCCACTTATTCCAACCATTGTATATGCTTTTCGATTCCGTCAATGTTATACAATTCTCCCTGATAACTCTCCTAATCAATAATAATAATAATAATAATAATAATAAAACTTTATTGACAGAACATAATAACATAATTGTACAGACACACATAATAAATACAAACAATGTTCTGTCAAATGGCGGGCTTGTTGCAGTGCAACACATCGTTAAACACAGCGTTAATCACATCAATGTGATTAACGCCTCTCTGTCCTGTAGGTTGTGACTTATATGATCTTGTCATTAAATCCTTGGATATTTAATCCGTTCCTTTAAGCTAAGTATATTTTCTCAGTCATACTGTCCTCGTTCGTAATTTCTACGTGCTCAAACCACAGTAATACATATATTCACCTTTATTCTTGTTAGTATCCAGTTTTCATTCCACATTCTTCACATTTGACTCTATAACACACTCTATCTCTCTGACTTTTACCACACTGTCTTCTCAAGAATCTCATTTCTTCTGCATTTGTACTGATTTCATCCTTCTGTACTCATGTCTATGATTCTCTTACATGTTAAAGTGTTGTTACTAGGATGGCTGGGTGCATCAATATTTTGGCTATTTTAGAGAAATTTTTGTTCACAACTTACAGAAGTCTTACAGCAAAGAGTAGGTGACTAATTTTCTACCGAGTATTCCACAATAAAATATTACTTTACCATATTACCAAATTTGGGTAAGATTTTTGTTATACTATTAAATATGAGGCATGAAATGTTCAAAAGACGATATAGCTTTAAATTCCTGAGACTGTGGGTTAAGCTTTTGTCGCACTAAAAAGCTCAGATAACCGGTTAGCAGATTGTGAATACTCACAGAAGATTTTGATTAGAACTGTCAGACAATATGGTACAATGGTAGGTAGTTAGTTATTGAGAAAATTTAAAATATCATCTAATGTGAAGTCAGTGAATTCGTGTGATTGGATTATCACACCCCTCAGCATCAGAGTGAAATCATCTGTACCAGTACAATCATACATAATAATATTATGCACATTATCTACCAGTGTATCTATAATAGAACTCCTTTAGAAGTATCTATGTAGGTAAAGTATACCCTTTTTACTATATTGTATATTATATAGGAATGTATACTTGCAAACAAGGATGTGTATTAATACTTAAATGTCATTGGAATGGGATCAAAATTCGACATATCGAATTGTAGTGAAATGTCAGAAGAGCCCAAAAGTCCTACTAAATTTTGACTGTTTTCAATGTAAAGTTCAAATTACTCTCCAATTCTTGGTATGGATACGGTTTCGACTATTTTGAAGAATTATGAAAGTTAAAATCCATATTTGGATTGGTCCACATTCGATAATTTTGAATTTAAATGTTTTTTTTAAAAAATGATTAAAACTTTATTGGTAGGTATCAAAATAATACGTCGCATACGAGCATAGGTTTACGAAAAGGCGCGATTATTGCATATGGCATTTCTTTCAGCCAACCCAATTAGTATCTTTTTAATTAAGGTTAAGATTTTAATTTTATTTCATTAGGTATTCAATAATAATAATTATTATCCTCTGATTTCTAAGTGATTTATCGAGGCAAATAAATTTCTGTGCTCAGTTTTTTGTCGTGTGTCATAGTTCTTATTATTTTTATTTAAACATTTAGGATAACTGTTATAAGGGCCGTATTTATCTTTTAAAAATGAAGTGACAATTATATTCATAGTGTCACTTCTTGCTACTAGTCTGTTTGATGTTGTAATTATTGTAAAAATTAAATATAGTAATATTAGTTACTTAATAATGTAATTAGAAACAGTCAGATCCAAGCAATAATCATAATTAATTATATTAGTTGTGTTTGAGAAAGAGATTTATCAGTCACAAGAATCGATAAAGTAATCGAAAATAAATTAAAATCATATTGTTCTTCGATAGCATTAACCCTTTTATATCGCAGTACACCAACTCTACACTATCTCACGTTGTATATCAGAATGTATGTCTTGTCCATAGAAGGCGACAATGATGTACAAAGCAAATATCCCAATTTACCATACAATATCAGAGTTCCTTTGTAACTACCAACTGTCACACATCGTGTCTACACATAGGTGATTCTTGTATTGACTCGAACAAATCTCCCTCACTTTTTACCCCTTTTCTTTACAAACTACAGTTATACCTTGATTTATTTGCTTCAAGAAATTATTTTGATGGTTTGTAGAAAAAAGGGGTGAAAGAAGTATGGGTGAGGATCTGAAAGGGAGGGTGTGAGAAAGTGCAGGCGTCTGAGAACCACGTGCATCAAATTGTCAAGGATGGCCGTGTGTTAAGTAAGAGAAATTGACGTGTGTGCATGAGAAATTGTGTGAATATATATAAGAAGCGAAAGATCTGTATGGCGTTCCGTTCTCTGTCCCTACCCCACTAGAAGGTATAGTAGGTACATAGTAAAAAAAAACAATTTTTTAAAGTTTTACTATTTTCATTAGATAATTGAGTGATCTGGTTTTTCATTCAAGAGTAATTTATTTGGCATTTCTAATTGCTGTCTGCCTTGAAATTAAGTAATTTTGTAAAATTTATTTTTCTGTGACTGACTGACCAAATGCATTTTGTAAAAACATTTGCTTATTATTCATTATCAAATTTGATAACAAACTTGTCCGATTTATGCTTATCTTTAAGTGACGTGGCCTAGGTATCAATTTTTTTCGACGTAAATCGAATCTAACGTATAGCGAAGATAACATAAAATGTGGTTTTGTTGTATGATTTAAGGTGACTGAATATTCTTTGATCCATTCATTGCGTTGGTCATGTTGTCCTTATAGTTCATTGCATTACATCTACGAAACATAATTCAATATTGCAGTCATTGCTCTTTTTATTTCCTTGTCGCCTTTTGTTTTTATTTGAACAATCGAATACCTTCGATAATTTTTAGTTGAAAAAAAGAGAGATTAGAGATTTTTTTTTAAATGGGTTGGAAGAAATCGCGCCTCTGCGATAAACTAACCCTCTGTATATTGTTTGTATGATTGTCTTTGTTTTAAATGTATTTTTGTGTGAATTTGCTTGTAATCAATGTACAGTAAAGACTGAATAAATAAATAAATAAAAAAATATTTATCTGGGTTTTTGTTATAAACCCAAACACAACCTTATACACCTTTCACAGTAAGCAAAATGCTTGTGTGGTGAAAGGGGAGTTTGCCGGCACCTGGGATCGAACCCGGACCCCTTGTTCACAAGGCCGAGACTCTATCTCCAGGCTACCGACGAACTCGAGTAAGAAATTATTCCAGCAAAGAGCACCCTGAACTGCAAAAGAGTTCGAGATGAAAGTAGTACAGCGAGTTGAGAATCGGGATTGACAGGATTCGCTGTTTGTTGGACCTCAGAGGTAAACCGTGACTTTTGCCATATTACCGCAGGTATATTGTTTGGAAATGTTGAGCGAATGCACGATGAAAGGATGACGAAGAGGATGTATCTATCTGAAAGAAGGAGAGTAAGGAAGCGCGGACGTCCAAGAACTACGTGGCTTGAGAATGTGGATCAAATTTTAAAGGAGTAAGTACGTACTGAGTAAGAAAAATAGGCGTGAATGTATGAGAAACTGGATGCATGTAGAGGAAACGAAGAAAGTGTGTAAGGATAGATCTATATGGCGCTCCGTTCTCTTTGCTTACCCCATCTGGGACACGGTTTGAGGGTAAAGATAGATAGATATAGATAATTGTGAAGTTTTATGAACATTTGCCTTTTACAGGACAATCAAAAACTTACAGAAACGAGAAGGGTATCTATTCTTTATCGAGGAATCCACTGAAAAGGTGAATCATTCAGAGTGTATTTTTTCACCTGTATTTTTTATTCAACCCGTTGTTAACCTTTCTATTTATATACCGTAATCGTATTAAAATTAGTTATTACTTACTTACAATACCAAAGTTGTACGTCATATTACATATACCAGTTCTAACAATCTCAGGTTTATGTTTTACCTATGGGGATTATTATATCGGTAGTTGGCGTGACTGAACGTAGTTTGAATACTTTTGTAAGGGGTGTGGAGTCTTGTAGCGACAAGGAAACACCGTCAGTGTGAACACACAAATATTTTACAATTCAATAATATTTCAAATATTAGGTATTGTGTGTACCTATGTTATACAAAATATGTATACAGCAACGTCTATAAATATATAGACTTGGGTATCAAACAAAATATTTGTATTTAGTCCAATCGAAACTGCAGTCCAAAACAATTTTATATCAATCAGTCAAAAACAAGTATTGTTAATCATATTTTGAACCACTCTAGATAAATCATTCCATTGGATTTTCACTCACCGATAGTCAACCCATTTGAATAGGTATTAACTAGGTAGGTATGTTGTATATGATATACACACATATGTGAACTTCCTTTAGAAGTGATATTAAATGGAGTTTCTACGCTTATGAATTGACTCAAGACTTAGTTGAGAGTACTGTTTACACTTAAGTACCATTCCCAATTCCTCTGTGTCATGCTTATCACATGATTTTAAATTTTATAAAGTTGTATATATAGTTCAATTCGATATTTTTCGAAAGCGATCATACCGCTGTTTCCAGGACATCTGGTCACTATATTGAGTTTCCTATAAATTATAATCATTTGTTGATTATTTCTATTTTATTTCACTTAAATTAATCGTCTTTTATCAAGTATTATTAAATACTTTATTTATTTTATTAAAAAAAATATATCTGGGTTTTGTTATAAGCCCAAATACAACCTCATACACCTTTCACGGTAAACTACTAAAAGCTTGTGTCGTGAAAGTGGAGTTTGCCGGCACCTAGTATCGAACCATGGACCCCTTGTTCACGAGGTCGAGACTCTACCTCCAGGCTACCGACGAACTCTTTAATTTATATTGTGTATATGTCATTTAGTTTTTGTATTTACTTTTTATGTCTATCATTATGTTTGTGTAGATGTAAAAGGCTAACGCCGTGTAAAAAAAACTTAAAATCTATCAGAATTTAATAAAGACGCAACACAAAGAATAATTAGATTTGTTGACTTAAAAACCGATATAAAGCACATTCCTATCTTTATTTAAAAATAGATTACATGAACAAATCTAATAATTTAAAGAAGGGAGCTCTACCACGCTGTTCCAATACAAACAAATCCTCCCACAAACACACATACATAATATATACATGTAAATAATTTACAAAGGGTGTAAATGAAAATTTGTGGTTTGTAATTATTAATGAAAACGTTTGACACAACGCGTATAAACAACAAAGCAGAGTTACGAATTAATACAGTCAATCCTGAGGGTTTTTTTTTTCGAAGATCTAAGAGATGTCAATCATCTTCAAAAACATCGCGTAGTCAAATCTATATAAATAAAAATGAATTGACCATGTATGTTCCTCCATAATTTGAGAACGGCTGAACCGAATTGACTCATTTTTTTAGTTGTGTTCGTAATTATCAGGAGACGGTTTGTATGAAAGAATTTTTTTGGAAAATCTAACGGAAAAGTCGGAATTTGGATTGTATTTTTGTATGAAAGTGACGTTTATATGACAGTTCCGCTGTCACGTGTTGCGATCGTAAATGGTTTATACAGTGGTTTATACGAACGAAAAACTACTGGAAAATCTCTTCATGCTAATATCACAGTACAAAAAATTAATATGACATGTTTGAACGACATAAAACGCCGGGTAAGGATAGAATGTAATAGAATTTTTTATTGTTAAAAATACTGAAATTGTTTTATTTCAATTCAAATAAATTCAAGGGAAGATTCGGTTGAATGAATCACTTCTCTAACTGCAGAGTCTAAACTATTCGAGATAGACATGAAATTCACCCTGGCGATGCCGAGTAGGAACATCTAGTACGAAATAAAAATCTATAATATAGAAAGTAAATTTGCTTGAGTTGGCTAAAAGTGAAGGTTCTATTTTTGTTGTTGTCGTAGATCTTTTTTTTTAAGTAAAGGTCAAGGGATCTGGCACCCCTTGTATCACCGCGACCATAGTAGATCTATTGTGACATCCTTCTGTGTCATATCTCACTCTCAAGACCTAGGTGCGTCATGTAACCCACAATTTGTCTCGGTGTGTGAAGCCTCACTTTTTCAGAGTCCAGCAATAGTTCTCCGAGGATGTGACTTCGATTGCGAGCGAGTGCGTCTCAATTGCAGAGGATGTGGATTGGTGTTTCATTATCCTCTGAACAAAATCTGCAGACTGCGGTATTTGACAGTCCAAATGTTGTTTTAGATACACATTTGTTGTACGCTAATCTATAAAAATAATATATTTTCTTAATGTTTTTAAATGCGACCTTAACATGAATTTATTTAAAACTTGTTTTTTTTTGTCCACCCGTTGCTAAGACTTTGTGAGTCCATATTTTGTTGAAACGTTGCTTTCTGATAGAGATATTCAGAGTAAGTGTAGAAACATCTATAATAAGAGTGTTTCTTTTGGTTGAAATTGATAAATAAAAAAAAACGTTTTAAACCAGGTGAAATTTCAAGATATTCAAAACTAAAATATTACTGAAAAGTGTGACGCCCTGTATACGTGATAAGTAGATACTTACAAGTTTATCTAACGTTCTGTCAAACACCCTGTATATCTACATTAAAAGTATGAGACAATCAATTATTTAAAAAGAGGTCCCATACGTTCAGTTACCCTGCAATTTTATCTGTATTCAATTGGCACGGAGAAGATTTACATGTTCATTAAATGCAAATAGTCTACTGGCTACCCCATCTATGCGAGATGACTAGGAATTCAAAGAATCGAAAATATTTAATTTTCGATCTTTTTAATGAACGATTTCCTTCCCTCATTTGGTATGTAGAATATTATTAGTCAAGCCAGTTTGTAGTTGATTAATGACAAAATGTTAATTTTGTATGTATGCATGTCTAACTAACGTACGGCAAATCTACTATTTGATTCTTTTAACAAAGTGTCATGAATTTCTGTTTTGTTTATTGTGAAATCAGTCACGAATGATATGAAAAAAAAAACAAATAACTGAAATGTTGGTTAATGTTTTTGTATCGACTAGATATTTTAATGTGTTACAAAAACAAATAAATTCGGACATGTTTCTTCAGCAAAGATAAGGTCTGTCACTTATTTCTGTAAGTTTTCGAGTGACAGTTGTAAAAGCCAGTTATTCGTTCAAGATATTATTTTTATTTTATTTTTATTTTATTTATTAAATAAACGGCTAATGCCTTTTACAAACATAAAATCTTATAATAAAACTATATTAAATATAATAAAAATATAATTTAAAAAATAAATTATATCGTATTAATATAATATTATATACTGCAAAAAACTTGGGCTGTTCATTGATTTAATAAATAAATAAATTATTAGGTAATTGTCTTTGACAAGTTATTAATTTGAGTTCAAATGACATGACAAAGTTCTCACTTTGTGATGTTACTTCTGTAGACAACAGCGTCATCTAAAATTTATGATAACAATAATAATATTATTAGCATGTCTATATATGTGATTTTACAATGAGGGGTGTTGTATACCTACATACAAATATATAAATACTCTATACAGTGCCTTAACACAAACAATATATTTTAGTATACCTATATAATATATTGTGATTGCGGTGTGAATAAACTAAATTTGTGCTTCAGTGAACATCAAGCGGGTATTAGCTATCTAGTCTATATCCAACTTAGATGATATTGAATAACAGTGGTTCCCTAAATGTGGGGCCCTCGCGAATAAAACATCAAATTCTGAGGCACCCTTTCCGCGTACATAAAAAAAAAATTTACTACACATCTCTGGAACTAACGTAGTGCAAATGTGGCACTATTATAAACGCTAGCAACAAATTGATAATATAAAATAAGTCTTTGTTGAGGTTCTTCAATAAATCGTATCTGACGTGGTAAAAATATGTCCTCTAAAGACTACTTTACGTGTATCGAGTATAGGGAAAAATAACTGTAGATTATATTTTTAATGCTGGGTTTAAGAAAGGATTTGTTAGGAAGTACCAGTCTTTATCTGGATTTATAAGAAGGCAACCTCCTTGGAGTCCCTGGCGAAAAATATGTCTGTCAACCTTTCCAGCTAGTTTTTGTGTGCCCTTTTAAAGAAAGGTGTTTACCTAATATCAGCAATGACATATTTGTTGTAAGCTGATTCTGAATGTCTTAATTTTATTGGTATAAACAGCACAACTGCAAGCTTGTTATATTTGGGTTAGTTGTTAGATATCGCTTCAGCAATTAACTCGCCCATTTCACAACACCATTTATTTGTTTCACTATATTAACCAATTATGAAATTGCTTTGTTCTATATTGTGTAATAAAGTTTTTTATTATTAGGTAATTTGAAACAAGTGTTTCTTTCTACTATAAATTATTGATCACGAGAGAGACGTCTTTCGACTTATCAGGTCATTATCAATCTGATAAGTGGAGAGACGTCTCTCTCATGTGCAATAACTTATAGTAGAAAGAAACACTTGTTTCAAATTACCTATGTAATTATGGAATTTTACTACGTGTGCACCGACACAATCAATACTTCTTATTATTATTATGTAGAGTTTTTCAACTGGCTATCTCATTTGTGGGATATGTCATGATGGCAAAGCAGTTGTAGTAGCACTGTAAATAAAACTTTAAGAACCAGTGATGAACAGTGAGTTTCAAAAGCCTAGGGCTAAATTTGTACTACCACCTCCAACACTTTGTACAGTGTGTTCGTGTTAAGCCTGTGTGATTTCAAACAGCCCAAGGCGAGATGATTCCTTTGACATCGCCACAAACAAGAGAGCCACGCCTCGCTGGAATGTTTATCGTTTGACGACGCCTAATGTTAATAATAGCGACCTACTATAAAATAAAATACATTATATACCAGCTTCAGACCCAACCTTTCTCAAGGAATTAATATTAGGTAAGTTGAAAAATATATGTCAAGAGCTGACACCACCAGAACAAAAAGCCTTCTTAGAACCATCGAAATGAAAACTCTACGACCCATCGCAGGTGTAACTCTTCGTGACAGAATAAAAAAATCAGAAATAAGAAGAATCTGTATTGTCGAAGATGTTGTGCGATGGGGCAGAACAAGAAGACGTTTCTGGAGAGATCATGTGGGGAGGGCGAGCTCAGATCGAGTGGTCAGAATAGCGGCAGATGAACGCATGACAGGAAACAGACCCCCAGGAAGACCACCTAAACGATGGAGGGACAGTTGGACATCCAACTCCCAGGAGCAGGCTCCGAGAATCACAGGACATAGTCCTAACTGAAGCAAAAGAAGAAGAAGAAAAATATATAAAAAGTAGACAATATAAGCAAGTATTATATTTTTATACCTATCTGAAAAAAGCAACGAAAATGGTGTAAAATTTACCTTGTCTGTCACTAGTCATAAGCTTCGGGATATTATTGTGAGCTTTCCGGCCACATTTCCTTGGACACTTTAAGATGTCTTCTAGATCCTATGTCTTCTAGAATCAGCTAAACAAAATATTTTTCATATGGGAGGGCTCGGTTTTTGCAAGAATGCTCCGTTGTCTGAGCGTTTCATGTAGGTATGTAAGCAGATGCATTGTATATATCTTTAAGCATCGTCGCGTATGTACGCACTATACAAGATTTATTTTTTATTCGGAACTAGTTAGATCTGTGTAAATTTGCCATAAATATGTTATGTTATTAACTTACATGCGAAGATACATGTAAAATAACATATTAATATTATATTTACGCGAGGATAATAAAATATTATTCGTTATAATAAATTCTTTGAAGAATTTATTCTCTACTGCTTCATATAGCTCCCCATATTATTTTATTCTACAAGATTCAAATTGATGACGTTTCTTGTAATTTATAAATTTCGCTTCATCATAATATAAAGAAAATGAAAAATATTTAAATACAAGTATATCATGTAATTTAAATAGTCATAATTAAATTTTTCTTGTGTTAGGTTCATTTTTCTAGGTTAAGGTTTTCATAACTGAGTAATTAGCCGTAGAGTTTTAAATAAATGTTCCAATAATTAAAAAGACATTTAAATTATTTTGTCCATAAGGTTTCTGATGACACGGAGAACCCTCTTTTACAATACACAATTCCTTTGACAACGATATCAGCCTTAGGAATGATGGGGAAGAAGTTACTAAATTGGCGTGAGGGCGCTCTGCTGAGTGGAAGAAGTTTGTTTTGCCTTGTTCCTTCGAGTTGGGTGATAAAAGAAAACGTCAAAGCTATATGTACAGTTACTTTCAATTGGATTTTTCTTCTCAATTCTTCCCTATTTTCTGCTAGTCTCTTTAATTCTACGTAGGTGTCACAGTTCATGTCCTTCTTTACTTCATCCATGTAGGTGTCTCTTGTTCGGCCTCGACTATTTTTGCCTAGGGTATTACCCTCCGCAATGGTGATGAGCAGGTCTGGGCCCCTGATGTTGTGGTCAATCCAGTTAGCTCATTGTTGGCTGATTTTCTTAACGAGTTGCCTACTTTCCCCTACCCTGATTAACACTTTTCGACATATTTCGAATAATGAATCTTTAAGATGCGTCTGTAGTATCACATTTCAAAGGTCGCCAACCATTCGCTTTCACTCTTGCTGATAGTCCTATTTAAATGAAAGCTATCGGAACAGTTAGATTCTTTAGTGCAACATTTTGGACAATCTTATTAAAACAAAACCCAGCCAGAACTATCGTTTTCCTTCATTACAGAAAATATACTGCCCTGCTAAGAAAAAAAAAACAGTAATTACCAAAACACAAATGTGTCAGAATAGCAGTCCAACTTTAAAACTACGTTTTTGTGGTTATTTTTTTAAGTATTAAAAAACAAACTTGCCACAGTCGTCACAAATATCTAAATAAGTTTTTTAATAGGAAAAACATTTCGAAAATTATTAAATACCTGAGATATTTGAGACGACTGAGGAATGTTTTTTTTTTAATACACTGAGAAAAATACAAACGAAATTTCATAACGAATCATTCAAAGATAGTACAAACGATTCATTAGTACGAATCTATAATATTAACTTTTCGCAAACAAATCGTTGGTAAATTTGCGATTTGCGAAAAGTTTATTTTATAGATTCGTACTAATGAATCGTTTGTACTATCTCTGGTCCTAATCTGATAGTACGTACCAATGATTCATTCTTCTCAGTGTACTTGAAAAATACACACAAAAAGGTAGTTTCAAACTTAGACTGCGACTCACTCGCACTCGACTCAACACATTTGTCTTTTGATAATTAATATATTCTTAGTTATCAGGGCAGTATAGATGTACAGAGATATCCACCTAGGTTTTAGAGTTTCTATGATACCATGTCACCAGAAGGGAATTGAATACAGTATACTGTTATGTCTAGGTACTTGGTTAAATAACAAAAAAAAAAATCATTAGTTTCTCATATGGAAAATAGTATGAATGAATGAATGAATACTTCTTTATAAAATTGTTTGTAATCAATGTATACCTACTAAAGAAAGAATAAATCAAATAAGTAAATAATAATACTCGTATGTGGCAGTGGCGTGTCATGAGTTTTTATATTGAGTAAGCCCACCATCAACACGAAGTTATATAATATTCCAAAACGTTAAAAAAATCTGTATTTTACAGGACGATAGTAAATTTTTCTTCAATATTAATACAAAGACCTAATTCATTTATATTTCAACATAATTGAAGGCTAGTTATTACAAAGGTGCTAAGTGTCCGGAGCATAATAGCAAGAAAAAGTGAAAAAAAGTAAGGGAACAGCAGAGCAATGTATCAACAAAAGTGATATCTATTGGAAGAAGTTTGAAGTACACTATATAGTTCAATCACAACTTTGTAGGTTTATTGGCCTATATACTCAACACTAATTGGGAGTAAATACACTACAATTTAAGACCACACCAAGATCGCTCGTCGTCGTACGTTATTATGTACCACGATCACATTGTGTAGTATTTAATGCTGTACGCTTGTTCAAGATTGAAAATTGCTAACGTTTACATATTTTTTTTTATATTTCAAACCTCAGGTACAGTCTGGATATTGGGCTTGTTTAGGGGCCACGCCACTGGTATGTAGGTTCAACTAGCGCCAATGACATAGTGATTGTACAAAGGAATATTATTATTCTATCTTCATTGTTCAATTTACTTCTTCACCTTTAAGTTTATTTTATTTAACGTTTGTTTTCAGAACAACGTACTATTATTATTGTTTGTCTAGAATATTTTGAAATCTTTGAAATGTTTTTATTTCGCTTGATCGCTTCACATGAAAGAGATAATATATAAAAAATATAAATTTTATTCTTTTCAATCGTAGACGACAACAAAATTTGTGAAGAAGCTTTGAAGATCTAAAAAAAAACTCGAGAATATGAAAGATTTTTTTTCAATAACGTTACAATTATATTTGATTTTGTTATTCATAAACTGTCAAAACAAGAATGTATCATTCAAGGTGTCCTTTTGTCTATGTTTTTGTTAAAAAAAAAAGTAGATAATTTTCTTTTTGAAGTTTTTATTTATTTTGTGTATTTTAATAATAATAAATACTTTATTTCAATCAACAATAACGTACAAACGTTGTGACAATTTATCACTAATATGGCAACAATCAAGTTGCAGCAGCCTCACTGGGTTGCCCTGTATCGAGGCGTGCTTAATGACTTATTTAATAGCGAAATAAATAAAACAAGTGTTTTATATTGATTTATTCGACGAGAGAGACTAGAATTAGTAAGACGAAAGACATCTCTCTCGTCGAATAAATCAATAGTAGAATAAAACAATTGTTTTATTTATTTCTCTATGGAATTCCACTATCTAAACACCGACACAGTGAATGAACTTATTTAATAATTTACTTCCATGGCCGAACAGTACTTGTAAGGCTTTGGCCTCCAAAATAATTCATCTCCAAGCCTTTTTACTTTAAGTTGTGGATTGCCAATCGTCTTCAGCATTTACATAGCTCTTCTACATGTGTATTGATGATGATGATGATTATTATTTTGGATGATTTTATTTTATTTATGACGCCGTTTTACAGCCCCTAGACCGTCTCAAGGGTGCCAGTGAAGAGTTCAGTTTTTAATTTGCTTCTGAAGCTAGTGTCCGTCTGACTTTCTCTCAGTAGCACCGTAGTTATCTTATGTACTTTAAAATCAATACGGGCTTCTCCCAATATTCCACTGTTATAATTTTTATGAATACTTCTTCTTGTCTTTGTACCTTATTTCCCATTTCTTATAATCACCTGAAGATGGAGTCGAGAGTCTCCGAATACTAGTGGTAACTCAGCGTAATTAATAAAATCACTTGGAAGTTAACTAAATAGTGTTTTTTTTTTATTCATCTTGAAATGGACTTCCAACAAGTATGTAACATCGATTATTAATATCAAAATCTAATCTAATAGCCTTTGCTTTGGTCTGCCTAATAGTCTTCTGCTCCCAGTTAACCCAGCAGGGATACTTTTGACACAATCTAAATAAGATCTTAATCTAGTCTTGATCTAAATCATATGACGCGCGAAGGGACAATGGTCAAGAACATCGCGATACCGCTATCGCGAGATTGGTATACCTACACGTATTTTTGACTAGTAGTCACTTCGCGCGTCGTATGACTAAGATTAAGATCGTATTTAGATTTTGTCAAGAGTAACCCTACTGCATAATACATGTGTACATAAATAAAATCAAAGTTACGTCTTGATTTATTCTGAATTTCTTAATATTATCTCACTTGTGGAATGATGTCGTGATAGTATAGTTGTAGTGATAGTATTTCGTCCTGACACTACATAGGTCCTGACGCCCCTAAATTCATGTTATTGAATGTTCATCTTTTTGTAAACGATATTACGAAATAGACCGTGATATGACTGTTGAGTGTAGATCAAAGAGATTACAATTAGATATCAGATGTATCAACAGACCCCATCATTATAAGCAGGTTTATACTTTGTAAGTACACTCCATAAATACAATTTTATATATGTATTATATGTCATAATATTATGTAGAGACTCAATGTGGGGATTTTTTTCGTTCTGTGGTGCTATGTTAAGTACCTTTAACATCAATTTTATAAACAAAATCGATAAAATCTTTCTCTCTATAGGTATATTCCCCTTTTGGGAGGCCCAGATAGACTATAATGATAGACTCCCTGGACAAAATGGTCTACTGGTGCCTGTTTTCACATTAATTTTGTTTTATAAACAAAACATATTAATTTTATTAAATAAAATATAATAATAAATTATTGAGCACTGCATAAGTATAGTCGAAAACGTTCGTTATCTAACTTAACAAAGTAGAGTTTAAACAGTGCTCAATAATATATTTTATTTAATGAAATAAAAAATGGATTTCCACAGTGTAAACTCAAAAAACTCTTGAATTCAAAACATATTGGTTGTTATTGAAGGGCTCTTACTTGTGTTCGCACTGTGAAAATGCATTTTAATTAATTTAAATGTTTATAAAATAATTCGTGGAGCACCCGGCAAATAATTGATCTCTTGCTCCAAAATCCTTCTAAGACACTAATATTCAAATTTAAGTATCTTCCGCTCTTGAAATTTGGTTATGTGCTAGGACTCACAGCCATATAAAAGTGTTGGTGTTGTATCTTGCACGTTTATCAGTTCATTACGGCTGATCTTATGTAAAAAGATGTAAGCTATGTTTCAATATCATTCACCTCATAATAAAATTTGGATAATAATTCACTTGAAAATAAATTGTGTGACACAAATATTAACAATACTTTTTATCAAAGTCCCCATATTACAAGCGATTAGTTATGGCACTCGATGGTAACAACAAATCGGTGGGACAATCGAAATAAACAACGGCACTTCAATCCCCGAGCGGCACTCACAACCCCCTCACCGCTCACTGTGATCAAGAGTCACTCGACGATCATACGGAACAATATAATAACCAGGTAATCACACCATCAAAGCCAGATGGATGAAAAGAAGGGACAGGGGGAGATGTAATTGCTATTCTTTTATTTCTTGATATTCTTTTATTCTTTTTTTTTACATTCACTTGTTCTGACGTCCAATTTTGTCATCGGGATAATAATAATTGTCGCAACAAATATCAACCATCCGTGATGTAAATGTCATAATGATAAGCGTTTTTCACGAGTAACCGTAAATCTTTTCAACAAAGCTATACAATGTAGAAATTCATTCATTCAAACTCCATACAGACAGGGACCCTCTAGACTAGGGTTAAAAAACTAATTTAATTTGCTCTTCTTTATGTACATTGTACTAGATGAGACATTTCAAACAGTTATTGTGTCATAGAAAAAATGCCATTAATTATGCAGTTGATTACAAAACTATGAAGTTTGGATCATTATGTCATTTCTTAGTAGTTTTGCGGTGTTCATTTAGCTTTTTATAAAGATAACTTTTCGATTTCTGAAGAGGAAACACTATGAAAGTTCATTTTAATTTAGATATTAAAAATATATAAAAATAAAACGCTGTTAACTTTCACTTGATAGTTGTATTATAATTAAAAGTTGTATTACATTTTTAATCAACCTACAACTAATAAGTTAAAAATTAGTTTTTATTTTATTAAAATAAAACAAAATAATTCAACAATCAAGTCTTGTCAAATCGCGTCGTAAGAGAGACGTGTTTTGACTTTTCAGGTTATTATCTCTCACGATTTATAATATATAGTAGAACGAAACACTTGTTTCAATTACCTAATTACAGAAAGGACAATGTGCAACTTATCTTTTAAATTACCTAAATCTATGTGTATACCTTCACCACATAGCCAGTAGATCAGGGGCCGTAGACAAACCGCACTTAGCGATCGACTACTGGCGAACTTTTCGACAATCTACCAACAATGTATCGAATAATTATGCGTTATTGTTGCGGTTATTGTCGAAAATTCGTTTGGAGTCGATCGCCAAGTACGTTTTGTCTAGGGGGTCAGGTTTTTTTATTACATTCTAGTAATTTCTCTTCTTCAATTTGATTTTCTAATAATTGTTGAGCAATGAATCTCCATAAAGTTACTCTTGGAAACATGATGTATTTATCAAAATTTTATTATAATTATTGTTTTTTTCTTTTTTGCAGGCTATGGCTCGAATTCGCTATCTGCTATGTCAAAATCTTCACTCGATGCACATTCACATCTCAGACAAACAGGTATGAAATTGGTTAAATTCTTACTTTTGACTTGTGTACAAACATCAATTTGACAAATCAACATTTGCATGAGTAGGTGAAATAGTAAAAATTGTATGAAATCATTTAAAAACTGGCAACACAATGATTTAAACATTTTTGACAGTTCGTGTTCATGTTCTATCACGATCTGATGAATGAAAAATATTGATGATTTCAATGATCTAGGATCTAGGTTTTGTGTGTTCACGTTGTGAAAAAACATTTTAAGCATATTTGATGTTAACAAAAACACTATTTTCTTTTCAATATTGATTAAAAATTTGTATAGCATTATATTATGTAAAGTGTTATTTGTATTGTGTATTTATTTTTATTTTGTATAGTGTTGTTCTAGTTGTTATAATAAATGAATGAAATGTTTGTTTTAATGCATAAACAAACTCTGTACCATTTGGCATATTCCACAAGTTAGATAGCCAGCAAACCAGCTGCATGTAATAAACATGAAAGCTGTCCTCGCCGTGCCAAAAAATAAGACAATCAGGATGGGTGGCTAAACTCATAGCTGAATTTTAGATGTAAGATAGACAGACTTAAAACTACCCTTTAAGGTGTTGCTTAAAGGACTAGACTTCGTATTGTTTTACCTGTCATTTCAAGATGTAAGTATATTTATTATATTCCATTTAATTGAAGTCCCTCTGAATCTTTGTATAGATTTTAGATCAAATGTATTTATACTCTGAATCATGAAAACAAATATTGCTATAAAAATATCTATATAAATAGATTGTATCTATCTTGAATGTTTTCCTTTTATGTAATTGTTTGTAATCAATGTAGGTACAGTAAAGAGTAAATAAATTAAAAAAAAACTTGTTCGTAGTGACAGTTCGACTACTTTAAAAAGTAGAAACTTAATAAAACGGAAAACAATTTTTACTTTACATCCCAATAATATATCTAATACCAAAAATCACTCCTTTGTAGTTGTAGTGTATAGCTACTTTCATACAGAAAAGAGAATGCCGTATAAAATCAATAACATCCGTTCGTTCAAAATGCTAAAGGGTCTATATAGTTTTCTTTTTTAACACAAACATTTTCCATCTGAACAAATTCGAATTTATTGGCAAACTTTAGATTGTACCAATCTACAACTCTATATTATCAGGATTGATCTTCTAATAAACTTAATAAAAAAAGGAGGAATGTCTGTAGGTATATTGTATAAATAAATAAATAACAATATAAGATGTCATGTTGTATGTATTATGGTAGACTGTGACAGTATTGGTTATGTTTGGATAGTTCCATGACTGCACTATGCTCGGACCAGATGAATATTGACTGGCAAATATTTGTATTGGAAATGTGTAAACACACATTCATATCACCCAAACACAAGATATTGTACTATACCAATAGGGCTGATATTGTATTATCTTATTTTTTATATATATGATAACCCCGTCATCTATTTCTTATGCAGCTATTCCTGTCCACTGCTGAACATAATTCGACTCCTATATGTCTCCAGGCATCTCTGTCCAGACATTTCTGCAACCATTCACCAGTGATCCTTCTAATGTCGTCTTCCTCTACTCCTTTTATCTTCATGAGGTCTCCACTCCACTACCCTTTTTGCCGATCTTTGATCTTTAAGTCTAGCAACATGCCCTGCCCATGACCACTTCCACTTTGCCACTCTTTTGGCAACATCCGTAACTCCCGATCTTTTACGTATCTCCGTGTAATGCGATTAGAGAGCTTTATTTGTAGCATCGCTCTTTCATGCTTCTTTTGAGCTACTCGGAGTTTTTTGATAGGCGACTAGGTTAATGTCAAAGTTTCTGGCCCATATGTCAATATAATATATACTTACTGTTAAAATAAATGTTTATTGTACATTGTATTCCCAGATATAGGTACCTAATTTTCGACGATATTTCATTCAATGTTTTATTAGTGGTCATCTTCCTTACGGAGATAATATTAAGAATCTTCATCCACTTAAATATATTTTTTTTTGGAAGAGTATTCGTTTTCTATCTTTAACATTGTATACAAAAAGTGTTTCTTTTCGATTCAATTTAGACTCTTTGTCATTCTTTCCCCTTCCATTCGTTCGACATGACCAGACCATCTCAATTTATTTACACGCATTCTACCCACAACACTCGTCTCGGATCCACTCATTCTTCTAATATCCTCATTCTTCACACAGCATTTATTCCACTTTCGTCCCTCTTCAACCATGTCCACGTTTCGCTTGCATACACAAGTGTCGGTACCAAGATGATATTGTGTATTAACAATTTTGCCATGTTCGACACATTCATTGCTGATAATGAGTCGAACTGAACCGTTAATCCCAGCACAGGACACAAATGGTTTAAGTTTTAAGAATATTAAGTGGCTTGGTTTCGACTTACAAAATAGTTATCTAAACTTGACAACCCTGTAACACTCGCCTATTATTATTGATAAGTCCAACATATAGATGTGTCACTATATTATGTTCATATTATAACAATATGTGCTATATTAAGTTTATCAAGATGTATATTATAATAGGTAGATGCATCATATATAATATATAATATTGTTTGTTGTGTGCGGTCAGTTACACACGGGGTGTAAAAGCAATCCCTTGTTACTGAATATATATGAAGCGCATAATACATAATATTAGGGATATGTATGATCACACTACAGAACTATCTGGCACTTATAGATAGATTACATTTGTTTTTTTTTTATTTTCACGACAGATCCCCATCAAGTTGGCTGTCACTTTGGCCTAGGACTTCATGTCCTCTGTTTGTTAAAAAAGATGCTCCACTATCTGATTTTCAATTTTTTATTTATATAAGGTCAATTTCTGATCTACACTTCTAGTAAGTAAAAAATCCAGTCCCCGACATCCCATTGTGTCAAAAAATTCATAACATAAAATAAATTTTAGAGTCAAGACATTTGATTGTACAGAACAGTATCGATAATTAGAAATCGTCCAAATCTTGATTTTTTTGGGAAAGTGATTCAAAGTGAAAAACTCATTTACCACCATTCATTTGAATATTTGTTTATTCCCCACATCGTTTCTTTATTAACTTTTGCCTTTTGACTTGAAATACATATTATATGAATGTTAAAAAGAACTTGGAAATTCATTATACATCAGAATATTACTTCTCAGAGCTGTCTGTCATTGTGGTTTAATAATAGGAGAGAAATAGTATAAGAGAGAATTTTGAGCAATAGGGAACATTCACTTTTTTTTTTTTTAGTCAAAAAAATAGAATAAAAAATTAGAAAAAATATGGTGTAATTTTTATTTTTTAATTCTCAATATTAAAGTATTTACAGCCATTTGAAAATCGTATTTTTATACTCCGCGCCGAAACGATTCAAAATCACATATTGGAGCTGTGACGTCACACATCTCATAACGGCTAAGACGGTTAGACATTCGCAAGTGGTTGTCAGTGGTTGTTCATTCTTTCGTTTGATAAAGCCTTATTAACACTTAATATTAAAATGGAAGACAAAAAAGTACATTATAAATATTGTTCAGTACCGAGGTGTTTAAATACTACTGTTACCACTCCAGGAAAAAAGTTTATTACAATACCTAAGGAGTTAAAAGTACGTCGAAAATGGTTCACAGTCATGAAGAGAGATTTTTCTAAGTGTAAAATTTCTCTAATATGTCTCTTGTTAGCTTAGTTGAAAAATGCACACCTCGCGAAAAGGATGGGTTGTGGGTTCATCTCTCGTCGTGAGGTTGCTTTTCTAACATAACAGTATAGTCTATAGACAGTTCACAGAAATCGAGCTAGTTACAAACTAAGGTATGAATCTTGTTTTATGGGTACTGACACAACGATGCACATAATAATTATATACGATGCACTTAACACAATACATATATACCTACATGGACGAGTAATACACAGATCTAGAACAATTTAAGAAGTTTAACCTGGCCGGAAATCGAATTCGGCACTTCATGTCTCAAAGACAAAAATCTTATATGATGATTTCATGTGTTAAATAAACATTCAAAATTCAAATTCAAAATATTTTATTGAGATCATAATAAACACATACAAATATACAAAAAGCACAATTATACAAATCTTTATATTATTTGTTTTTTTTTTCTTTTTGTACCCTCAAAATTGAGCAGAGCTCGTGCTTTGAGGGGTCTACATTATATACAACATATTTCAACAAGGTCAATGATAAATTTTATGAAAAGCAGTTACTATTTTAATATAAACTCGACATGAATTCAAAACTATAGTATTCCTAAGACATTCAGAAGGGACCTTAAAACCTTTTATTTTATTAAGTAATATTAAGTATTGAATTCTGTTTTACATTCTTGACGTGGATACATATTATTGTATCCAAAATATTCAATCTAATATAATTTAATATGTTACCTCTGACGTGGATACCAAAAGAAATAAAAAGCAAAATCAAATTCAAAAAAAGTCATGAAAAACATCTGCAATTGATTGAAGCAATAATCTTACTTAGGTGCATTACTTCAGTGGTGATTTTTTCTATGTCAAATATTTACATTGCTACTGTATTGTTGATGTAAGAAAAACTTCTCCCCAACAAATTCATGGGGCGATGCGAAGAAAAATCTATGTAGGCACACTCATTGCTTTACTATCCAGGCATATCTATCTACAAGTATAATGTATGTAGGTTGGTACTTGTTTTCCCCAGGCCGTCACACATCTTGCTACTACTAGCGCCGCGGTCAATCGTGGCTAATTCGTAAACACGATACTCAGTGGGGTTAAATCATATGTATGTACCGTCTAATACACCAATGATCCGAAGAAACGCAATTGAGAGGCTCGGGTAAAAATGTTGAGATTCAGATAAGAAAATATTTTATCAACTGAAACAACGTCGTCGGACATAATGGTTTGATAACTCCGAAAAAGAATACATTTCTTACTCCTTTCTGTAAGTTTGAAAGAAATCTGTAAATGATTATTTTTGTACAACATTATGAAAAAGCCATTTTCAATCAGCGATTAGGTATTTTATTTATTTATTTATTCATTACAAAAATATGCCATCAGACCCAACATATACCTACATTTAAAAAATAAACATGATACCAAAAGACATGAGCCACTGACTGTTTTTATTATTGGCACGCAGAGCACAAACTGGTTGTTTATTACACGCGGTTAGTTAGATAGTTAGACGACCGGTGTGGCGCGGAGGCTAACGCACTTGCCTTGAGTCACGAGGTCCCGGGTTCGATTCCCGGCCAAGGCAAAATGAAGAATGACCTTTTTCAAATTGTCCTGGGTCTGGGTGTAAACGTGTGCAGTGGATTGTATAATATATGTGTATCGTCGTGTTAGTACCCATAATACAAGATTCATATCTTAGTTTGGGACTAGCTCGGTCTGTGTGAATTGACTAAAAAAACTAAAAAAAACTGTCTATACATGTTAATGTTAAATGTTAATATAGATAGATAGTTTGTATCAAGAATTGGTGAAATCGGTAAAAGTAATGTAATATGCACTAAAACCAGCCTATGCCGATTCGTAAGCACGGAAATCTGGACATTCCCAAAGGGTAAATTTTATTCACTATAAATAACGTAGTTAATAAAAACTTTATGTGTGACACTTGATATATTTTTTATGATATTTTACGAATACCTACCATCAGTTCGTCGGTAGCCTGGAGGTAGAGTCTTGGCCTTGTGAACAAGGGGTTCGTGGTTCGATACCAGGTGCCGGCAAACTCCCCTTTCACGACACAAGCTTTAAGTAGCTTACTGTGAAAGGTGTATAAGGTTGTATTTGGGTTTAAAACAAAACCCAGATATATCTTTTAAAAAAAAAAAAATTACACGACACTTAAAAACTTCCTGAAAAGAGTGAGAGACCAACTTTGCTGAGGACTAGTTCATTAACTTCATGGAGTTAGTCCACTGAATTTCTATTTATGTATGATACCGTGATAATATAATATTAGACATTTTTTTTATTTTTATTATTTTTTTATTTTAATAAAATATACCACTGCCAGCTTGACAGTTG
This sequence comes from Athripsodes cinereus, assembly GCA_947579605.1. Taxonomy (NCBI): domain Eukaryota; kingdom Metazoa; phylum Arthropoda; class Insecta; order Trichoptera; family Leptoceridae; genus Athripsodes; species Athripsodes cinereus. The sequence goes on from OX388329.1 coordinate 3,762,327, forward strand.
TTAAACCTAATTGCTGGACAGTGGACAACATATCACAATCATGAACAAATAAGAATCCAAAATAACAACTACAATAATATATCTCAGTAATAAAAAAGAACTTACAATATGCTGTATAAATACTTCACAGTATTCCCAAACACACTATTTAAAAAAAAAAAAAAAAAAACTAAAAAACAAACTTAACTAAAAACATCGTCAAATTAAAAACATCAATATGTAAAAAAAAATAACAATCACCATAATTTTTCAGACCGAGTACAAGGCCACTACCCAATCAGAGCCACCCATGCTACATCACACTACTTGTTTATTAAATAACTAGTGATGGGCAAGGCTCGCTTTGGTTCCAGTTAGTGTTGTGGAATTCTCAAGAAATAATTTTTGGAGAAATTTACCGAGATTTTTTTTTTTTTTTTATTTAACAGTAAAATAATAATAAATCAGTACTTTATTCAATCAATCAATAACAATGTACAAATGTTGAGACAATTTATCACCAATATTGCTACAATTAAAGTTAGTCAATACCGGATATTTTTTCATATATTTTGTAGGGGAATTCCGCCGCATTATCGCCAATAAATAATAGGGGAATCCCCATGGGAAAAAATCAGAGAAATTTCTCTTCATTCAGAGGAGAAATTTCTCGTTCTCGAGAAATTTCTCCGGAGAATTTTCTCTACTCACATCACTAGTTCCAGTAGACCGTGTACCCGATCCGACATACTTAACAGCAAAAAAATCATAATAATAACATATCCTTGATTTAAATTTTTTTACAAATCCTTGATGTGCTTTGGCACGTAAACGCCGGCGCTTAAATATTGTCCAACTTATTTGTGATTTCAATATTGATTTTTTATTTTATTTTGGTTCCAGGTTATGGATCAAATTCCCTCACAGCGATGTCCAAGTCTTCATTGGACGCCCATTCTCATCTCAGGCAAACAGGTAACTATCAAATAGGTAATTACACACTTTCACTACTATACTTTTAAGGTATTTTTTTTAATTTGTATAAAATGTATAATAATAAATGAAAAGTTACAATTAGGAATTAACACATGTTAACACGGTATGGTAACGATCCTCAGGATTGAGGGACCGACGGAGATGATGATGAACACAGTATACAAATAAATTTGTTTCAACTACGTAGATTTATCTCAATGTGTCGTGGTTAGATGGAAGAAATCACTTTATAGTGATATGTAATCTCGCCAGTGCATATCGTCCTAGTATTTTAAATTTTGTATTGTTTTGTTAACACTGTTATATATTATGTAATGGTGATGTGTAGAAATAATAAATAAATAAAACACAATCATTCGATGAAACGATGACAAAGAAGATAATATAATAATTTCAGATAAAAAAAAATCAAGTCATGTGATAAGCATGACACAGAGGAATTGGGAATGTTACCTAGGTTTAAAGAGTACTCTTAACCAAGCCTAAAGTCGATTCATAAGCGTCGAAACTCTGTGTTGTGCACTCCTTAAGGAAGTTCACATATGTAGTTATGTGTATCATATACAACACACCTACCTAGTTAATACCTATTCAAATAGGTTGACTATGGATGAGTGTGATCATTTGGAATGATTAATCTGTAGTAGTTCAAAATATGTTTGATAATATAATACTTATCTGAAAGAGGGGATGTGAGGAAATGTGAGCGTCCTAAAGCCACGTAGCTTGATCACGTTGATCAAATTCTCAATGACATTCGTGTGTTGAGTGAAAGATATCAACGTGCGTGTATGCGAAATTGTATGAATGTAGAAGAGGCGAAAGAAGTATGTAAGTCATAGACATACTAGACCTGCAATTCAGTACATTATTGCGGAATATTCGTGTTCCGACTTAACGCATTAATAATAACAATAATAATATAATGCTGTCTCACTCTATATCATTAAGATGATAATGGTTATGCGCTGTCTAACAAACCGTCTCAACGGACGCTGGTTTAAAACTGGCTGTAAAATTTGATCGGCTGTAGGACCGATTTTTTCTTTGAATTACCTATCTAGTATATCTTTGATGTAAGTATAGATCTTTATTATGATGTTCCGTTCTCTCTTCCTACCGCACTTACGATACGGCGTGAGGGTATAGTATATGTAGTAGGTAAATATAATTATTGTTTTTTCTACAACATACAAACATAATAAACAATTTATTCCCTCATAATTGAACATATTATGTAAGTCATGTTTGAGGGATTATTCCATTAGTCTGCATATGAAAACACAAATTTCTTGAATATTTCGTGAATTGCAGTTCGAAGTTGTTTTTACAATTCACCATTGCATGAGAATTCATGTAAATTTGACACGTGAATATATATTATGGCTTGGCAAGGATCTATCTGCATGATTATTCGTTTTTATTTACATATGTAAATAGCACATTCACGGCTTACGCGTTTAACATGTTAATAAACATGAAAACAAGTTTTTAAAATAAGAATAACAAGTCAATCAATATTCAATTCAAACGAAACAATCTACTATATTATGGTGGTGTAAATATCCGAGTTAGTCGGAAGACATCGCATTCTAGCGATTAACTTGCCCTCTGTACATTGAGTTGTATAACTAACATTTTTATAATATTTTCAAATAAAATATTTAAACTTGAATCACTATGTTTATTTGTTACATTAATTTAAATTACGCTATCGCGATTTCAGTGCACTTGCACCATTGACGAGCTTTTCAAGACTGACTTACAAAGATAGAACTATGATAGTAAAATAACAATAATAATAATAATAGTAGGCACTTATACATACATACAAAAGACAATGAATCATACAGCTGATGTTGGCGTATTACTGAATAGAGATAATAATGGGGATTTATTAGGGGCTATTATTTTATTAATTATAAAATAATAGCCCCTAATAAGTTTAAATATTTTATTTGAAATTTTAAATATTTTATTTACAAGTTTACAAGTTTAAATATTTTATTTGAAAATGTCTCGTAATTGTTACATAGTTAATGCCTCTAAAATAAGTGAAATTTTTATAATACTTTGTATTGATGTGAAATATTGTAACCAATGTACAGTGAAGAATAAAATAAATTAATAAATATATTCAGCAAGTGGAGTAGGCAGCAGGACAATGCAAGCAATGTAATGCAGGCTGTCCTCTACGTGTCAACAAAACAAAATCACATTCAGGGTGGGTGGTAAATCAGATTTCAAAACTTAAGGTGTAAAATGTCTTAATTTTTGAAGCACATGTCTTTTACAGAATAGTCGAATACTTGCAAAAAAGAGTGAGATACAATTAATGCTTTGACAGGTACTCCACAAAAACAATTCAAGAGTTATAAAAAATAAAACAAATTTAAGATAAGCTGTTGGTCAATTCTTCATACCTTATTTCAAGATCTTTAGAAGTTTTATTGAGTACCTATTTCCTCTTCTAGCTATTGATATTTAACTCAATATATTATTATTGTGTGAAGAGAGTTCTTCAAATCACACTCAAAGTAAATCCTAATACACTGCTAATTATATACTAGAACTACTGCAGCACTTGATTCAGGCAATTAGGAATAAAAACTATTATCTTCTCACCGTATCTACGAGCGAAGTGTAAGTAGTACTTAATAGTTGTTGAGGGTCGAACTAATTACAAATAGAGTGTGAATAGACTTGGAATTGTGGTGGAAAGATACAAGAATCACGTCCCATACATCCAGACGATTGTATATTAAACAATTAGGTATATGGAGTACGTGACTCACAATGGGAACAATCTAAAGAAAAACAATAATGAAACTAGTACAGTTCCATAGCCAAACAACGAGATCACAGACATAAGACTAACAAATCCCAGAACACAAATATTATCAAGAAGGAACTTGGTACAGTGGTGACCATAAGTATGAAAACGCTTAGAAGTTTGTTTAAATTCCTAGAAAAGTTAGTTTTTTTATGCACTTATTAATAAAAATATTTTATTTTTTTGGTTGAAATGTGTCACTAGCTTTATTCTTATTGAAATTCTATTATTTTTTGGATGAGTTATCAGTTTTTTTTACCATGTAATCGTGGTTTTATTTCAACCACAAAGATTAATGAGTCATAATAGCCCAATATCAGTTGCCCTTCAACGATTGAAATTCTCATTTTTTGTATGTAAATATTGAGGTAATTATTTTAACATTCTAATGTTTATTTATTCTTTGGTTGTCCTCACAAAAAGAAAAAAATACCTGCTATTGATCATTTTCATATATTATTTAAGCGTTTCCATACTTATGGCCACCACTGTATATACTGCAGCATTACATAGTTTTTAATTCACTCCCATTAAGTACATAAGTATAAGAAATGCCAAAAACGTAGCCGCCTTCACAAAAAATATTAAAAAAAACGTTATCATCGATGTATGAGAATGAACTTGAGTCTATAATGAAAAGTGGAGGCCTAAAAAGTGCATTTATACCAATCAAATTACAAAATAAAATAGTGCATATTATATTATTTATAGCCATAGTGAATTGCTCCCCTTATACCAGCATGACTGGGGACGAAAAACTATTTGCAAGAAACAAGAAAAATAATAGTTATATTTTGAATTTATTGTTATTAAAAAAAAACTTGAATAAAAATTGAAATTGAAAAAAACATGATTGTCAAAAAATTACAACTTATTGTCTTTACTGTACTTGGTAATACTAACATCATTGATAATTTATAATATAGTTGACATTTTTCTATTTGATTTATTTGTTATCTCAATCTGTTATAAATGAATTCTTTTTACATTTCAATTAGGCACCTGTTTCAATTCTCATAAAAAAAAAATCTATTTACTTGACATCTCCTTACTTTATTCTTGACGATTTTTACTCTTGACATGTAACTAAACATTTGTTTGACATTCTACACTCTCACATCAATATTTCCATTTTTCATAATTTGATTTTACTAATTTTATAAAAGTTACAATTTGATTCCTAATAATTGTATTTTGACTCGAAGGCATGAGCGTTACCTCAACACCACATTGGTCATCTTAGTGCATTCATGATAGGTGAACTCGTAATTTATAAATCTATGAAAAAATATCTAACGAGTTCGTTGTCTAAACTAAATAATTTTTGACGTTAATTTACCACTGAATAAAAACTATCTTTCTTTTTAATAATAATGTACTCGTATTCTGTATGAAGTATATATGTACTAAAACTGTTCTTTTTCCCCTTATATTTATGTATGATAAATAATAGAGCATTGATAATACTAGGGGAGAGTGTGGCAATTCAAATGCTCCGTAACGAATCTCTAATTAGCATTCATATTAATGTATCATTAATTTTCTTTAATGTCTCAATTTTAGCATTATTATATTATTGTCTATGAATATTAGATTAATTATAAATAATTTTCGCTGTTAAGTGCTTGCGCGACACTTTATTCTGTGTTAAGTATGACGTAATTAAGAAATAATTATTATTGTGGTCTTTGTGCATTTTACTACTAGATATTAATATTAATACAGTGCGGTAAAATAATAAAACTTATAAAAGAGAGATGAATATCGTGTCACTAGTCATCACATCAGATCATTAGAAGATAATATTTTAAACTTTTATATAAAAAAAATCCGTTGGCCTGGGCGTCCCTCTTTCACAATACACCGTTCCTATGACAACGATATCAGAGCGCAAAGAATGTCGTGAAAAGAGGTGACGCAATGGGCGCAGAGACGCTCTGAATGGAGGAGGCTGGTTTCTGCCCTGTGCTTCCGAAAGGAGCGTTGAGGGCGATGAATGAATAAAAAAGAATAAACTATCCGAACTCAAAAGATCACCATTAAATAGAGAAAGAGTTGATCTAGGTATAACATAGGTATAGTTTTTTCGTGAATACGTAACATTATTTAAGACGATTTAAAAAATATATAGAATACCAAGAAACCAATATTTCACGTTTTCTGAGTCTTAATTGTGTGAATTCAGCTTTTGTAACTATGATTATTTATGTATCAAACATTTTTTTGCACCTTATAATAAATAAATAAATACATGACAAAAATATGCTTTTTATCATCACTGTAGATAACATAACATGTATAGACAATTCACAAAGACCGAGCTAGTCCCAAACTCAGATATGAATCTTGTATTGTGGGTACTTACACGACGATACACATATATACAATGCACTGAACACATATACATGTAACACCCAGACCCAAGACAATTTGAAAAAGGTCATTCTTCATTTTGCCCTGGCCGGAAATCGAACCCGGGACCTAGTGACTATAAGGCAAGTGCGTTAGAAGTGCAAGGCAAGATATTAGTAGGTAATAAAATTCAGCTAAAAAAACTCTAGCTTATTATATCTAAATAAGTGCTTTTGAAAATCTTTGAAGGAATATGAATATAGGTAGGTAACTACCCTTTGTCTTTTGTTTCCTGAGGCATCAGAGAGCAAAATATTAAATTGCTAATAATAATTTAATAGGGTGAATGTGCAGGAGTTAACCGACTTTTTCTTTTCAACATTCACAACAGTCTATTATTGTATATATTGTATGGATTGTGGACTGGGGTATGGGCGGTTGTATTCAATTTACCCATTGCATTGCGACAAAATACAAATTAATTCGTCCCTTAAGGCAGATCTCCAATCAGTGATTTACCCCTCGGTACAATCTTCCTAATGCCATTATGAACTCTATCTATCTCCCTGGCAAAAGGCGAGATGAACATTTGGTTAGGTATACAAATTTATTTATTTTATACTCATCATTATATACTCGTATCACAGTTTTCAAAAAACAATACAAAATTTAAAATACTGGGACGATATGTAGTGGCGAGATTATCTTCGAGTTATCTGCGAGAGTGATTTCTTCCATATAAACACGACACATGGATATGTACCTAATTAAAACAAATATAACCCTCCCCCCTATTATCACACATTAATATTTCAATTACTTTATTCTTTTTTCAAATATTATAATTTTGTTGTGTTAGATATTCTCTTATAACGTTTACCGCAGATTGTCACTTGCAAATTATAATAAGTTATTTCTTTAAAACACCCCACATTCATTCCACTCCATAAAGTGTTTTTTTTTTTATGAGATTTCTAATTAACTCTTTTAAAAAGTATAAACTCCGCCCTGATGATGCAATTTTTTTGGCGAAAGCGCTAGGCGTAATTGTGGTTTACTTTGTATAGATTAATATGAATAAAAAAAACAGTGTTATTTTATAATTAATATTATTAAAATGTTGTTTTACAATTTCAAACACTGAAACATTAAATTTAATTTAAACAAAATATATTTTATATCAATTATTTGAAAATATTTCTGACCCCTGTCCCAGACAAATCTGTGTGCAACTCCTCGCCTCGTCACAAATCACCGCCCTCGAATAAAGAAAGGGTGACTACTTCCAACACTACTACTACTTCTATAATACAATATTTCCTTCTGTGTACCAATACAAGTCTTACCATTATTATTCACTACATGTACAGTCTTCTCTCTACTGCTTATGTCTTTGGACTGTGGTAGACCCTCTCAGTAATCTCTCTTGTGCCTGTCCTGGGTCACGCAAAAAGCGTCCTGAACAGAAGGCTATTTTCTGAATCGTGCCAATCCACTTGGTTCGTGTATGACCACGAAATCTTCTTTTCTCGACACTTCCTTCAAACTTTTGCAGTTTATCTGACACTCTGTTCTGTTGAGCACCGGGCAAAGAATTGATTTCCCACTTTTCTAAAAAAAAAAAACTGGATTCGGAATGAACTCAGATACATTCGAGATAATCAATCAGTAAGCAATATGCTTTTGTCGTGAAGGTGGAATAAGTCAGCAGCAGATGAAATCGCACCCGGGTCTCCCGATTAAAATTCCGAGACTCTACCATCAGACTTCCGACTACCTCATTCAATATTGTGCAAAATCTAATCGGAAGAAGTGAGAAAGGCGTACCAACGCTTACGAACTGGCTCTGGGCTGGCTTAAGTGATCACTTTCAGTGTCCACGTATGTACAACGTTAATCAATTCCACCATTCTCACTGCCACGATGTGTAAAATCTACCAATCGAGAAACACTTTTCGCAAAGCATAGAAGCAACCATCTTCTGGTGGACAATATCTGATTTAAACAGTTTTCATTTGTATGAAATACTTCTTTGATATTTTCAATAGAAGATTACGCTTTCACACATTGTATTATTTCTATACACAGAATATTATTTTTCCTTATTACTTGGAAATACTTCTCAACGCCACTTTTGAACTTTTTACAAACTCACATTTTATTGAATGAGGGGTTGTAAAAAGTTCAGTGTTTTGATTTCAAATATTATGTATGTAAGTAATGCCTATATTCATGATGAGTATATGAAACGGGAGGTGCTATGTGTGTGTGTATTGATATTAACACCTTAGAACTTCAATGTTCGAAAAGGTGTAGTGGTGTTACCTATATAATAACGAGTATACAATACTTTTAAGTCGTGGATATATGTCTTAAATATTACACTCAATAAAGCGATTAAATCTTCACAGAATTTATTTCTCTTTCGTCCCTCTTTAACCACATCAACACATTGCTATAATATAAATAAATAACCATATCTTTCAAAATTCATTCAACATCTGTGGGCCTAGTCAAAACACATTTAAGCGTTACGTTTTCGTTCAAACATCACGGACGACGTTGCGAGAACGCGTCAATTTTCGGAGCTAAAATACACAAAGTAGCTCCGAGAATTGACGGGTTCTCGCAACCTCGACTTGTTTGAACGAAAACGTAACGCTTAAATGTGTTTTGACTAGGCCTACTGTTCTTGGTATAATTATTATTATTTTAAAAACGTCACCCTGCACTGATACCATAAGACCTGTAGCCAAGGCGATCTCAACAGAAAAAGTAAGCAAAGTCCATAAAAAGCAAGGGAGAAAAATATCTCAAAAGAGACATCATCAAAAAAAAAAAAACAGAATCAGGAGAGGAGAATCTCTATCTTGGCGATAAAGTCATTGTTTATTATGTTCAAAATATCAACATGAACATTCGAATCATTAAAATTAATATTTTCATAGCTTTGGCGACAAGAGAATTTGGATTACATTTAATATATCCACCGTGCTCAGGACAAAGGCATCAAACTACATCGGTCAAATTTTATAGGAGAAGCAAAAAAACTGTAGGGTAAAGAAAATTATAATAGGTTACAATGTATTGGATTGGTTTGCAACGAGTTTGGATTTTCGTCTTGTTACGAAAATTTCAAATCTAAAATTAGCACGATACCAATGTATTCCTTTGAAATATCTGAATGGTGTCGTGAAATCAAAGCCACATATATTATAGAAGTTGTACAGCTATTATACAAAGTATCAGCTTATATACTATGGGGTTTATTGTACATATACGAGTAATACAGAAGGTATGTTATTTTGACTTGACTTTAAACCGTCAATGGCGTTCACTTAACCTCAAACATCCCCTTTGTATCGCGTGCGTGGAATACATAACTTAAACCTGACACGGGACCTACCTACATACGGGTACATATGTACGTAGTAAGGAAATGTTTTCAGGGTGTCCATTCGCAAAGCATTTCCACTTTTATACATCATCTACTACTGCTAACAATAAACCATCACGGCATATCCCACAAGTGATGTAGTCAGCTGACCAACTGCATGTGATAAATGTTTGGTAAAATAAATGATTTAATACCTCATCGCAGAATTTATGATGTAAAATATATTTTTTTAAAGGCAACTCCTTAAAAGAATCAGCAAACAACGAGCTAACTGGATTGGCCACAACATCAGACACCCAGGACTGCTCACTGCCATCGCGGAAGGTAGGACCGAAGGCACAAATGGCAGAGACTGACCAAGAAACGAGTATATGGACCAACTGAAGAGGGACATGATCTGTGGTTCATACGTAGAGCTGAAAAGACTGGCTGAGAATAGGGAGGAATGGAGAAGAAAATCCAAACTCGTTGCATACTAATCTAATGGATTATAACTCATTATAACGCACTTGCCTTTGAGTCACGAGGTCCCGGATTCAATTCCCGGCCAGGGCAATCAAATTGTCCTGGGTCTGGGTGTTAAATGTATATGTGTTCAGTGCATTGTATAATTATATTATGTGTATCGTCGTGTTAGTACCTACCCATAATACAAGATTCATATCTTAGTTTGAGACAAGCTCGGTCTGTAGGAATTGTTTACACATGTTATGTTATATATAAAAGAAAGAGTAAAATTATATTTCCAATATTCTAAAAATTACAAAATCTTCACTTGTTCCTACTGTCCGTAAATGTTTTAATAAATATTTTTTTAATGGACAGACACCCTGCGTAAATACCAAATACGTTACTGACTTCAGTACAGAGACTAGCTTAGAAAACATTGTGTAGGTATATCTGTGTTCAAGTAGGTTATGTTATTATTACTATTGTTCTATACACAATATTACGTTGAGTCTTGATGGATGCCATTTAAACATGGTACGCGGTTTTCTTTATCGTTTATTTGTTGCATGGTCTTAGTCAGTGATGGCTAACCCATGATAATATGCGTGTCTAAGACGAAACATGTCAATGTCCGCTTTGGGCGATTTGCATACAACAATTTAAACGATTATACAAAATAAAAGTGATTATAAAAGTCTGTGTTGCACAAAAAAATCAACAGTAAAAAAAACATGACAACATTTTTACTGAACAAATAAATTTTTGAGTGTTTATCGCAGAAGCGCGATATCTTTCAACTAACCCATTAACAAATTTTAAAATTAAATAATGACAATTAATAAATAGAACAAATTATTAAAACAACACAACACTCTACTGGGACCATTACAGCCTTCGGCCAATGCGATCCCAGAGAAAACAAAAATTTACAGAAGTGTTTCCACTTTCCCTACAAATTCTCCGTATGTTATGTGGAAAATGTCCACATTCTGGGCAATAGCTTAGGTACTCGTACATCATCGTTGTAATCAACTAATGGATTTTTGATATGTTTTGATTTTGTTTACTTCCACTGTGTTAATGTTTTTATATTTTGGTTTTATATGTATACTTGGTTATATTATTATGTGAACGATATTAATTTGTAAACCTTTATTGTCAATGGCTAATGTGCCGTTTATGATGAATAAAAAAAAATTAAAAAAAAATACTATTAAACAATCTAACCGCCTTAGCCACTGGTGACTCTGCGAGAATATTTTTCCGGCTTGTAGGTGGATAGAACAGCATATATGCTGACGTGAGCGACTATACAAGCGACTATATATATATACATATGTACATATAGATACCAAAACAAATTGTATACATAAACAAAAAAAACTTCTTAAGCATGACCGTGAGTGTTGAGATGGCAGTGAAAGCATAGGATGAACAAATGTGAACAGACGTGTTCACTTTCGATGAACAGGTTTGACTCTGACACTCTGGCTCAGTGGTTCAAAAAGTTGACTGGACTCCGACCCATCTAGGAAAAAATTCCAATATTGGGTCCCGCCTTTGAGCTTTCTTCTCCAAACATTGCTCCAACGACATTTTTTTATTCATGTCTTATACGGTGGCGAATTGTCCATTAGGGCCCACTCAATATTCGCTCACGACCCACTGGTGAGTCGCGACCCATAGTTTGGGAAATACTACTCTGGATGATCATACGAAGTGAAGCAATGTAAATGCTACTTTATACACGCGCTTGTCTTTTGCCATCATTACATAAGACACACCAAAGAATACACTGAGTATATTATTCTTCTAAGTTCATATAGGTAACATATTCTCGTACCTGTAACTATGAAGACAGTGTATTATACTTGCACATATTCTGGTATAAAATACTGCCTACTAACATGAATCACGGCTTTCATGAACGTACTGTAACTATCGAAATTATAGTTACATTCAACATCAACATATTGTGCTGATTTTGACATAATTTCAGTTTAAATTAAATATGATTGAAGAAAGAGTTTTATCCTACCACAAAAAAAAACAAAGTCAAAAAATGTTATTTATTGTGCCGGTGCGCTCGTACACTGAGAAAAATACTAACGAAATTTCACAACGAATCATTGGTACGTACTATCAAATTAGGACCAGAGATCATACAAACGATTCATTAGTACGAATCTATAATATTAACTCTTCGCAAACAAGTTGTTGGTAAATTTACCAATGATTTGTTTGCGAAGAGTTAATATAATAGATTTATACCAATGAATCGTTTGCACGATCTCTGGTCTTAATCTGATAGTACCGTACCAATGATTCGTTTTGAGTATTTTTCTCAGTGTAGTAGAATTCGTCTTTCGAGTTTTTAAGTCATTATAAATCTGATAGTTCACAACCATTCAACTGGTTATAAAACTATTCAACACGAGAAAATAATTATACAGATTTCGATTTTATTGACCGAAGGTATTTGTTGGAGGTCCATTTCAGATATTATATTATATGTAAGCTACTTTGCACAATTATCTGAGCTAATATGAACAATTATTTAATCTACTATAAATAATTATTTGAGTTACTACAGCAAAAATGTTCATAGTAGCTCAGATAATAGCTATAATTATAATGATTTTCTCTTGCAATACTACATATTAGATAACCAGTTGAATAGTTGTAAACAATTCAGATTGATAATAACCTGATAATTCGAAAGACGTCTCTCTTGCGATTTATATAGTAGAAAGAAACACTTGATTCAACTTACCTAAAATCAAATATATTCCGCCTCTCTTGATATACTCCTTGGAAGGGAGGGAGGGGGGCGTGTTCCTTTGGTTGTGAACTCCTGATAGATATCTAGTATATAGAAAGGATATCTTTCATAATATTAAAATAATTATTCAAATTCAATGGACCGAGAAAAGAGTCTATAATAATACATTGTAATATATTATAGTGAATGTATACGTAAGTATAATGTTATAAAAATGTAGGCGACTCATAATTTATAGATTTAGCAGTAGTATAAGTATAGACTATTTATTATATTGTAAAAGTAGATATTCTCGTAATACTAACTGCAACCCCTATCCAGAACCATCCATATCTATTATGGCTTTGTACTACAGTATTCTGTCTGTCCACATTGCTATGCTATTATTATTATTGCTATTATTATATAGGCAACGGGGAGAGATTATAATCAAAACCGAATAAATCCATCCTACATACACAATCTAACGTTGTGTAAAATCCAATTGGAAGAACTGAGAGAGGCGTTCCAATGCTTACGAATTGGCTCTAGGCTGGCTGCGTCCGTCATCTTGCGTAAAGCTTAAAACCAGTTGATAAAATATTGGTAAATGTTGTTATAAATTCGTTGTTTTCTTGTTTTATTTACCTTATTTATTTCTTAAGCTAGTGGGGTATTGAAGGAGTGTATTCATAAGATTCCATACGCAAGGATCGTTTGGTCAATCAGCACATTGACCGTCTACTGTTGCAACTGCTGTGGACAAGATTTGTTAGTTGTCTAAAATCCAATAAATGCTACGACTTCTACTTTCCAATCCTGGCATATTCCACAAGTAAGGTAGCCAGCAGATCAGCTGTATCAAAATGTAAGCTGTCCTTCCCATGCCAATAAAAATAAGACATTCAGGATGGGTGGTAAACCTCATCACTGCATTTTAGATAAGTATTAAGTGTCTCTTATATGTCACTTGAAAATTTACGAAAACGTGTGGGCTACCAATTCTTTGCCGGGTAGGGTCCACGGAATTCGCAGGAGTTGAATTGAAATTACTCAATTGAAATTACTGACGCTTTAAAAATGTCAAAAATAAATGCACAAGCTTATCGGTTTCTAACTGTTCAGAATAATGACTCATCTTTCGATTCTCAAATATTGGAGAGTCTGACGCGACACCAAAAGAAGTAAGTAGAAGAATTGGTTTTATTGAAAAGTCGTGAATTATGCGTCCAATATTTGTAGCAATAAAGTAAAAAATTATATTTATTTAAATATGGATAAAGTACATTTTGTTTTTAAACGTCTCATAGTTGTTGGGATGACTTGAGCCATATTTGCTAATGACCTTTTGATCGATGTTACTTACATTTTACCAATTGGGCCCATCCCTCGGGTGGCCATTTTATTCTTATTATTCTCAATACTGAACACCCCCAACTCCTAGTTGTAGTGAAGGAAAATATAACATCGATTAACAATATTAAAAAAAAATACAGCACAAATACACGTATTTTTACTAAAAATTAAATTTTCAATTAAAATTCTGGACAAATAACTGTCAACAATTATATATTTTTTTGTTTATTGTTGAAAAATGTGTTAAATAGGTTTGAGTTATCCAAGATATTACATATCTAATGTGGATGGTAAAGTCTGTTTTGACTTTAGCCTTATTTCCGTAATTGGAAATACATTTGATAAGATTTTTGAGTATAATAATGTTATTGTAACATTTCGGGCTAAAATTAAAATGTTAATATTGTGGTCTAAATAAAACTGACATAATATTTGGTACATCTAGTGAGTTACAATCCATTAGATTGGTCTGCAACGAGTTTGGATTTTCTTCTCCATTCCTCCCTACTTTCGGCTAGTCTCTTTCTGCCTTCGGTCTTGCCCTCCGTGATGGTGATGAGCAGGTCTGGGCTACTGATGTTGTGGCCAAATCCAGTTAGCTCTTTGTTGGCTGATTCTTTGAAGGATTTTCCGTCTTTCACCTACCCTGATTAACACTTTTTCGTTTTCGTAGTGTTCCGACCAATGGATTTTCATCATGCGTCTGTAGCACCACATGCGTTTGTAGCAACACATCTCATTTGGAATGCAATATATTTATTCTTTTAAATTTTATGAAAATAAAATTATTGTGCGTTTATTGACGACAGGGTTTGCACCACTACCTTGTGGTATTCCCCTTCGGCGCTGAACGAAACGTGATTTCATCCCCTCCCTCGATATAATAATAACAATAATAACATAATAGCATTAGCCGAAATATTTCTTTTATTTTTTTATTCATATACAAAAGAAATTCCATTTTCATCGTTACGTAGATAGTAATGACACAGTACAAAGTATTATAGGTCCACCAAATATGGGTAGTATTATGTTTGGTAGAACTAAAAACTGCATATTGTTTGATATAATTGTCGCATTTTTTATATGTCATTTACTTAATATAAACAAATAAATATATGAGTTGTATGTAATTTTTTAAGATGGCAATATAAAAATACATTCTTTTATTATAAATGTTGTTCTTTGGACTGTTTGTAAGTCATCATCATCATCATCGCCCTCAACGCTCCTCTCGGGAGCACAGGGCAGAAACCAGCCTCCTCCATTCAGAGCGTCTCTGTGCCAATTGCGTCACCTCTTCCCACGACATTCCTTGCGCTCTGATATCGTTGTCATAGGAACGGTGTATTGTGAAAGAGGGACGCCCGGGCCGACGGAACCCCTGCGGACGGAAAAACAGTGTTCTTTTTGGCCAACTATCATTAGGCATTCTCAAAACATGTCCCAGCCAGGACCATCGTCTCTCCTGTATTACGGAGATTACAGGTCTCTGCTGGGTGCGCCGGCGCACCCAGCAGAGACCTGTAATCTCCGTAATACAGGAGAGACGATGGTCCTGGCTGGGACATGTTTTGAGAATGCCTAATGATAGTTGGCCAAAAAGAACACTGTTCTTCCGTCCGCAGGGGTTCCGTCGGCCCGGGCGTCCCTCTTTCACAATACACCGTTCCTATGACAACGATATCAGAGCGCAAGGAATGTCGTGGAAAGAGGTGACGCAATTGGCACAGAGACGCTCTGAATGGAGGAGGCTGGTTTCTGCCCTGTGCTCCCGAGAGGAGCGTTGAGGGCGATGATGATGATTTTAAAGATGATTACTCAAAAATAGTACCACTCAACCTATCATAATTGCGACGGTGTTCTTCAATAAATATTTTTATAAAAATAATAATAATAATAATCTTTATTTCACAAAAAAAAACAAACATTAATAAATAAACGTTGCAGAATTTAAACCATGCAAATAAATGTGTGAATGTGCGAGTTTATCGCAGAAGCGCGATACCCTCCAACTAACCCATTTTTACTATATTGCTCTTAGCAAAGTAAACCTAAAATGATAAAATCACATTCACAAATGTTCAAAATATTAATTAGGTATATTAATGTAAAAAAATACTAAAATGTTATCCAGGATGTAAAATATAATGTATTTAAGTTAATATGATGGTTATTTTGTTAATTCGTTTGAATGAAATCACAAAGATGTCGTGTTGTGTACTATTAATTAATTAATAACATAACATTTTATAAATATACCAGTTTCACTCTATTACATTAAGATGCGGCCTCCTCAATTTGGTCGCTTCATTTTGCTGGTACTCGACCTCTTCCACGCCTCCTTTCTACAGCCCCAGTTTTAATTATTCCTTCCAAGTTTGCAATGTGCCCGAAATATCACAAAACGCGCTATGATAATAATAACCTATGTTATAAATATATTATGATAACATGAAATTTTTCTTTATTGTTTCAGATCCATACCAGATGTTTGGTCCTACAAGCAGTAGACTCGCTAGTTCAGGTAAAACAATCAATAACTAACATAACAAAAAAAACAGAATTTGCTGAGAATGTTCTTATGTAATTCAATCCTAACAATGTATAATTTATTGATGAGAATTAAATTTCATTTCTTCGTATTATCACGGCATTTCCCACAAGTCAGGTAACTATTGGATAAACTGCTTGTAATAAACATGTAAGCCGTCCTCTCAGTGTCGATAATAGTTAAGATATTCAGGATAGAGGGCATATCTTATCGCTTTATTTCTTATTCTTCTCCTTTGGCAATTATTAGTCCCACATGGTGGTGGGTCTGCCTTCTTGTCTTGTTTCTCCACTTAGTTCTATTGAGCGCATCCTCATGGGAAACATCGCAGCTCCGCATATCTTGTCTCACTACTTCACGCTATCCGCGCTTTGGCCTTCTTCTTGGTCTCTTGAGGAAGGCCAAAGCGCAGATTTTCATTAATTCAGCCTCTCAAGACTTTTTTGCTGCGTCGCTTTTTTTATTTCAAGGGTCGTAGCCTGTCTATCTTTTCTGCATGCACTGCCGCAGTTTTCATTGCTTCGTTCACTGTCAAGTTAGTAATACACTTAATTTGGAGTCCTTGCAACGGACTGTCCCCTTCTTTGGTTCTACACATCTATGATTGTGAAAAAATTGCAAACGGTTCCACTGATGATTTCATGTCTAAGACAAACCTTTAACATTTCAAGTCTTAGCTTCACCCCCAATATTATTTGTGTTGATAATTTTTCATCTATCAACGCTATTCTCAAACCATTACACAAACATAAAAAGGGCAATCAACATTAAATAACAACACTAAATACATACACAATAAAAGAAATCCCTTTTGGCAATGAAAACATTATTACAATCATTATTTAAAAATCAAAAATAACTAAGTATAACATATTATGTATTATTTTGTGTACGCGTTTATTTTTTCACATCATTAACTTTTTAACTGCGCCCTTAGAAATAAATGGTACGTGCCGAGCACCGTCAGTATAGCGAGCTCAGCACCGCGCCGACACAACAATCTCGTATATAATTACAATGCATTAAATGCCACGTGGACTGAAATGTACTAAGTACTAGAAGCATAGGTTAATACAGTATTATAAATTATTATTTTATTTCGTGTTTGGTATTAGAATGGGGTAACGCCGCCGCTCCCGACGGGCAGTCAATCGAAACATACGATATTTTGTAAACAGTGATTTGAAAATGGCACTTTCACATTCTCAACATAAATTATAGTAAAATCAAAATGTTTTTTTATGATTCTCTATGACAATATATGTACTTTATTCCTTTGATTTTCAGTTCGTTCGGTGGAAAAAACCTCATCTCTTTATTAGTATTTTTTATGTATTCTTTTTGCACGTCATCATTATACAACGACACAAAAGTGACAATAATATTCTGTGTCTAATATTTTATTACTGTCTAATATCTTAAAGTTAAATTATCACTATAAATTGGTTTCTTCCATCGAGTTCGTTATATGATTAATTCAACAGAAAAAATGACAATATGTATATTATGGAATTTTTATCATCTGGATATCTGGTTGAATTGATCATTGTAAATTATCATTAGAGTTTATTTTTAGTTAATTTAAATTGATATGTATTTACCTCAAAGTATCAATCAAGATTGCTGGCATTAGAGTTGAAATAATTAACAGAGATAACAGAGAAAACAATGGATCAAACTAACACAATTGAAGTTATTTATAGATTTAAAAAAATATAATATAGGTGTGTTTACGACACAACACACTAGGTATTCCTAATTTTCACAACTTTCACAAGCATAATATTTTTAGATTTCTGCACTCTTTTAGATGGTTACAGAAATTATTATAAATTTTAATTGAGAAAAACAGAAAAACCATTACGGATTCTGTTTGTTCTTGGTGTTGTATTTCTGTGATCGCATTGCCATCCAGTTATTTTGAGTCTGGGTTTCAATTAACCCTAAATGCCCAGACATTATAAGCAATACATAGTTGTGTCGTGAAGGTGAAATAGATGGACAGCGAGATCTAATGATCATAAATTCAAAACTCTACCTCCAGGCTACCAGCTATCTCAATTACCTAAATGATTTTTTAAATATTTATTTATACTTACTTACTTACTCACTGCTAGCCCTCTTCTCTTCACTGCTGGATATAAGCCTCTTCAAAACTTTTCCACACTTTGCTATCTCGAGCAACACGATACCACTGTTTTCCCATCATCTGGACAATATCGTCAACCCATCTTTTTTAGGGTCTTCCTACGCTTCTTTTGTTCTCCCATGGTCTCCATACAAGAATTCTGGAAGTCCGTCTGCCATCCTCTCGCCTTACCACATGACCAGCCCATTGTCATCTAAGCTCGGAGACTTTATCAACAACGTCAACGGCTTTTGTCTTTTGTCGGATGGTTTCATTTCTTATTTTGTCTCTCAACCTGATACCCAGTATTTGTCTCTCCATGGCACGCTGTTTGTTTGTTTACACATATACAACTATTTCTGTAATTGTTACAATGTATCTTTTTTACACCGTAACAAATCAAGTCGCTATTGCAACACAGTCACAATTTTAACTAGGTGTGTTGACATGGTGTGAAAATTTTGTGTTAAAAACCTTACACAAAAGTTACATTTGAAGTACCATCCACAGAATAATATTCTGAGGAATGTGTGTTGGAATACTTACATCTTATATTCATATAACAAAGTTAAATCATTAACATTATTCATTGCATTCAAAATGTACGTAGTCCTCCTATAGTAATGGGCATAACTACATAATGCTTGTGTATGATAGTTGTGAATGTTACTATTATCTGTACGTTGTTAGGTAGGTACTTGCGCATATAACATTCTGGGTGTTTCAATCAAATTATACAGTCACTCCATGTTTCCTTACAAAGGCATCTAGTTACACCATCGACGGCGGCTGAAACATAATATTATCTATGTATTCTAACGGTGGTCCTAGTTATATAACTACTATTGCACACTATAAAAGCTTTTCACATTATAAGAATTGTATGGGAGGGAGTCTTCATTGGTTTAAGAATTGCATAAAATACTTCATTTAAAATAGTCACGATAACTCATATCACCATTATTCGAATACCACTTTTAAATAAGGCACTAAGTGTCAAAAAAAAACAAAAAAATGTGATAAGTACATAATGAAAATCGGTTCTATGCACCTTTGCCAATGTTACAAAAAAATGCACCAAGATGTTATGTATCTGTGTTTAATTCGTAGTAAGGTGAATATGAATATTGCCGAAGTGTTAATTTTGATTCCCTTTGAAGATAGATATTGAGGTTGGCATTAGTGCCTTCTTCATTTGTTTATTAAAAACATATAAGTTGTAATTTTAATAAAAAGAAAGTATAAATATCATTTATGAAATATTACGTCATTTTTCTCAAAATAAAAATATTTTAACACATAATCACATTTTACCTTGAATCTTTATTTAAGTACTCTTACAAAAGAAATGTAGTAAATAGTAATGCACTAAGGATATGTCAAAAATATGGTACAGACAAATATTTAAATTTATAAAAAGAGGGTTATAAATAGTACATTGAAATGTCAATAAACAAAATAGAAAAATGTCAATTATATTGCAGACAAATTTTCAATGATATTTTTCTCTGATGATTTAAGTCGTATGGTTGCATACTAGTTGCAGACACAATATTCAAAGTGTGTAAAGTAACTTGGATTGCCGTGCTGTACCGCGTCATGACTCTGTAATATACGACCCCGCCCGGGCACGTGCCGCGAGGGTTAAAAGTCAACTCTTGCGGGGTGTCGCTATATACAATAGTGACGCTATAAACATTATTACAATACTGAATCTATGACCGGAACGTTGAGACCCTCTACTATCTATAGGACAAACGCATAAAAAATATTAAAAAAATATTTTGTATAGAATTCATTGTGTCATTTCAAAAGTGGCTATATTGTTTTAGAATTGACTGCCTCTTTTACCCATCTTACTTATTGTCGCATCGACTGTACTTGTGAATATATAAAAAAAAACATTGAAATTAGTAGTAAAAATAAAGTAGGTCTATGTATTTAAGTTGACACTCAGAAACTTACTAAAAATGATGAGAGGCCTTCTATTTCATTTTATTTCATGAGGTTTTTAATTTTTTTTATATAAAATTCCCGTGGAGCACCCGGTAAAGAATTGGCCTTCCACTCTTCTCCTTAAGTTTTCGAGTGGCCTACTGTAAAAAGCAGGAGTTCGAAAAAATAAGACATTTAACATCTTAAATTCAGCGATGAGGCTTGCCACCCATCCTAAATGTCTTGATTTTATTTTTTATTTATTTATTCTTTACTGTACATTGATAACAAGCAAATTCAATTTTATTTTGGAATGGAGAGGACAGCTTGCATTTTAATTATATGCAGCTGTTCTGATGGCTACACAAGGATATGTTGTGATAGTATCTTCTCTTTCTTTGTTGTCGGTCCCACAGTGCTGAGGATCGTGACCATCATTTGTATAGGTGTGCACAAAATGCTTCCAGCGACTTCGATCCTCCGCTCTTCGTAGCGCCTCATGCAAGGTCCCCCCTTGTTGCCCCCTTCACCTGCTCACTCCATCTCATTGGTGCGCGCCCTCCACAATTCCAGTCAAAACAAGTCTCTCCAGGTTGTCTGGTCCTCTCCGTGCGATTTGCCCAAAGTACTGCAGGACATGGCGCATGCATATGGTGGACAACTGTTCCTTTATTTTCGGTTCTTTAAGGATAGACGAATTTGTTCTATGTGCTGTCCACGGTATGCGCAGTAGACGCCTCCAGCACCACATTTCGAAGGCATCTATTTTAACACGTTCTCGAGATTTGATTGTCCAGGTTTCGGCTGCATACAAGAATATGGAAAAGACTAGTGACTTTACCAGTCTGATCTTCGTAGGCAGACTTATGTTTCTATTTTTCCATACCTTGTCCAAGTTTGTCATGGCACCTTTAGCCATCTGGATTCTTCTGCGTATTTCTTTTTCGCATGTACCACATGATGGTAAAGTAAATAAAAAAAACATCTAAGTCAAACATAAAGCTAAGTAAATGCTTTTTATGTTTATTAATAAGTTGATAGTTAGTCTGGTCTAGCAATTGAAATGCCAATTATTCCTATTTTCTTATTACTTTTGTGAAAACAAATCAGGATTTTTATCCAAGTATTTTTTTTTGTAAAGAAAGACCTCGGGCGCAGTAATGAATATGTATTGTATTAAAATTCCCTCGACAATATAACAGAATTATTGAATAATTAAGGGTGAACCGACTTCATATTGACCCTTTTAGCAAAACCACCTGGCTAATGAAAACAAATTATCACAAACAACAAATTAATATTTGAATACGTTAATACAAAAAAAAAATAATCATAGAAACACCGGTCCGTAAAAAATAAACACATTAGAATTTAAAATTACGTGCAGAGAGAATTCGTTCTTTAATATATTATATTTTTTATCATGTTTTATATTTGTACATATGTCCGAGAATAATGACAAAAAGGAAAGAAACAATTGGAAGTTAGGTTTATTTTCTTCTGTTTTTTTGTTACAATATTGCACTGAATATATATACAGTATAATTTACGCGGCGGCAGAATTGCCATCCACACTTCTCAGCATTATACAACCAGATAAGTCTCCATATGATCAGTCATGATCACACAAAAACTTAACAGTCTAATGCCGGGAAAAATTCAACTATCCAGATACACAGGATATCAAAGGATTAGGCTCAAAACGCGGGATCAAAATACCAGCATTGTGCCTGAAATATCTGTGTTCAGAAACCTTTTTACAATATTACAAGTGTTTATTATAATAGATTTTTGAATTTTAATGTACAAATTAACCGGTAAATCTAATTTTTGTAAATTATTTATTAAAGATTTCGGAGTTACCCCTGTAGCTGACATGACTAAAGGTATTATATAAACGGACCTAGAATGCCAAATATTTTTTATTTCTCCTGCTAGTTCTGTATATTTACGTATTTTATTTTTTATTGGCACTGAGAAGAAAAATTAGGATGATTATTACAAGCAGATAGCAATCTGGGTGTCCTAACTTATTTTCTGTAGTAAAATCTTCCATTTTCAAGTGAATGTTGTAAAAATAATTGATTAATTAATAATTGATGGCTGAAAACCCTTGTAGAGATTTGGTTTCCGAAACAATGTGGGTATCTCTAAGTCTTTTTGCCATTTTTTGCATTTAGTTCTTCCAGTTCTCGGTAGATGTCATCTTATCGTATTTTTTTCGGCCTGCCTAGTGATCTATATATTATATAAAAAAAATGCATTGAATTCAAATAAAGAACGTATTCATAATTCAATCGAATTGATTACACTAGTACCTACTTAATGAATGTAATATTGGATCCATAGAAGGGTTCGCCCGCATTTAAAAAGTTAAATTCGAATGTTTCATTGGATTAATGTTAACAGACACAAAGCAATGTGTTAATTAATTTATTCAGATTTTCCACCTGGCAAGCTGCGATTATATGAAATTATTTTATTTTTGTATTAAGTAACCTATGATTTATGTTAATACCAACAAAACATGCATGTCATTACATATTTTGTATTCTTTTTTTCAATGTTTTTTAGATATTTTTTCAAATATTGCTCATTCAAAACGCAGCGGATTCTTTGCAGCATTTGTGAACCTCTTGCTATTTATTTTGTGAATCGACACACTCTTTTGTATTGTTTATTATTTGGTTTTAAAAGATATTTTTTTTAGTACCTACCCAAATATAAAATTAACTTAAAGTAATATGGACTTTTGCAAAGCAAATGCCGAGATAACAAATGTATGTTTGATTGTTTCTATTGAATTTGTTTGTAATTTGTTTATTTCTAGGTTCTGGTCAAATACAGTTATGGCAGTTTCTTCTCGAGTTGTTGAGCGATTCAAGCAACGCCGGCTGCATCACATGGGAGGGGACTAATGGTGAATTCAAACTGACAGATCCTGACGAGGTTGCCAGAAGATGGGGCGAGAGGAAGTCGAAACCGAACATGAACTACGACAAGCTCAGTCGTGCACTGAGGTCAGTCTAAAACATCAACAGTTTTGGAACCAACAAAAATGGGCCTATACATAATATACCCAATAACTACTCATTTGTATCTGCGTATATTCGATAGGTGTTCAGATTCAACTTACCTAAGTAATTTTATCTACATAGTTCTCAGCCAATTTAAAAGTATTCAAATTGTTTTAATTTCTAATTTTTGCGTTCTCCATAAAGCATTACGGTAAATCCAAATATATCCCTTGCAGCTTTTAATAAACCATATTAAAAAAGAGTTATTGAAATATCTATGCTTTTCATCGTTGAAACGTTCGGAGTTAATCAATTTTGATAAGTTTTTAACTAAATTAAAATTTATACGAGTGAGTACTCTACCTATATTAATATATTTTTAATAACCACGTAAGTGTTATCGATGATAGGGTTGAGCGCTCACGTTTGAAGGGGTTTTAATATACGCTATGGGAATATGATTTTGAGTCGGCACTTAAATAGAAAAGGCTTATTAACAAATTAGTCGAGCATGACCAAACAAAGTGAGGCGATAAAAACCACAACAGTTAACATTTTAGTGGGTTTGATATTCACATAGTTCAATGTCACAATGGTAATATTGCTGCAAGCTGTGATAACATTACCGGGTCTTGCATAATATGTGTTACTCCCTCCTAATTATGTCAGGATTGGAATAACATAATAAAAAAGTAATTTTTTTTTAATAAAGTCTTACGCTGAATAAATTTAAAATCGATAGTACGTCCGTCTATTGCATTTTTAGTGTGCACTTACTCAAACTGGAACGTTCCAGTTTTAGTAAGTCTACATTGGTATTCTATAAACTCTAAAATTGTTCCTAATTAGAATTATATACAACTTGTATCATATAGAATACGAATGTTAGTTCAAGTGAACTTGATTATAAAATGTTGAAACGTTCTTATTTTAATTTGAATCAATATAGAATACGGGGTAACAGTGTAGGTCCTCATCTAAATTAGGAAGCAAATTAAAAGTCAATGAAGAAAAATATAGTAATAAAAAAAATATATGAACCACAGGATAGGAGATTGATATTGTAGATGATAATTGTTTTGGGAACAAAACGGATGGTTCAATCTTTGGATTTAAATTTGGAATTGATATAGGAAGCTGCTAAAGTTTTTAGCTGTTTATTTTGAACCTTTTTAACTTATAAGAGTTTTATAAGTTCCCATGAATTTAAACGTTGGTTGTTAGAATGTATATAACACAAAACTATCAAACAAATACCTAGTATAAGTTTTATTTCTTATTTTAAATATATTTGGTTAAAACAACAACTATTATAATATGATGCTAGCGAAAAATCTGTTTATACTATACATGATTATAATAATAAATGTCAATAAAACAGCGAATGTCAGGCGAATTAAGGCGAATCACAACATCGAGAAATACTCATTACATAATAATGTATACCTAAATCTATTTCAAAAATTTTTACAATTACATTTTTTCTTAAATTTAAAATGGTGAATGTTTGGAGTCAAAAAACTATATTGTAACCATTTTTATTTTATCCTAAGCTCAACTAAAGTCTCGACAGGGACCCTGTCTTTCACAAGTGCAATTTTTGACTAATCTATCTTTGTCTAATATTATCTGGCAACATTTACTAATCTTTCTAACATAATCATTTCGACAGGGATCCTATCATTCACAAGTGCAATTTTTGACTAATCTATCTTTGTCTAATATTATCTGGCAACATTTACTTATCTTTCTAACATAATCATTTCGACAGGGATTCTATCATTCACAAGTGCAATTTTTGACTAATCTATCATTGTCTAATAATATCTGGCAACATTTACTAATCTTTCTAACATAATCATTCGCTATGTTTATCTGATAAGTCATTTATTTTCAGTCTGTCACGAAAATAACATATAGGTAGGTATATATACGATATTATTGTGTTGTTAAAATCAATAAATTGTTCACAATTTCATTCATACAGTTGTAGTAGGTAGTTGAATAACGTATTGAGACTAATATTATTTCGCCAAACGGAAATTACAACGAAATTCAATAATAATAACCCTTCATAGGAAAAATAAATACAATATTATGAATGTGTATTTCTCTATATTTTTGTTTCACTTTTTCTTGTTACAGCGATCATTTTTGTTTATAGTTCAATACAGTGTACCAATTGCTTTATTGGATTAATTATTTTTCTTAAATTATTCGTAATATTTAAATAATATATTTTAGCGGCGATTAATAATTTGTGATTTATGGAAGTGCAATGCAAACATTGAAACGATTTTGTCTTTATTTTAAATACTAAACTTTTTTTTTGATATAAATTATTTTTCACCTTTTTGATAGGTTCTTTATGTACCTATATATTTATTCATCTCTCAGTCTTCCAATTTTCGACCCTTACATATATATTATAACAAATACGGCAAATATATATTTAAAAAAATACACAAAATAAAATACACATACAATAAAAATATGTTTGAATATCTGAAACATTATGAGTTCGTCGGTAGCCTGGAGGTAGAGTCTCGGCCTCGTGAACAAGGGGTCGGTGGTTCGATACCAGGTGCCGGCAAACTCCCCTTTCACGACACAAGCTTTTAGTAGCTTACTGTGAAAGGTGTATAAGGTTGTATTTGGGTCTATAACAAACAAAACCCAGATATATCTTTAAAAAAAAAAAATATCAAGAGATCCCACTAGGCAGAGCTTAAATATGAGAATATTATTCTAATCGATAATATCTCTTACATCTTTCCCATTTGTTACAACAATAATAATAAGATACATTTAGCTGCTAACAACAAATAAATAGGTATATGACTACTTGTTTATTCGGATTGTTTAATAATAAACATTATACACCTAATTATTGACTTTTCATACAAATCTTATAATGTGGTGAAGCATAAACCGTAATATCTCTTTCAATATTTAAGATATTTATAATGTTTTTAGCCTAAAACATGCTTTAGACATGAGACCTCGTATAAAGTGTATAATTTTAATGTATATTGTCTAATTATGGTTTCTTAAGAGTACATTTAACATGCGTAAAGAGTACATCGAGGGACAAAAATTTCAGTCCCGAAATATTTTGCAGCAACCTGACAACTAGCAACCTCTATAACATACAAAGGAAAATGCTGTAAAATTTTTACATAGATATTTTTAAAGTAATTTTATTACCAAATTAGTAAAATCGACACATGTTACAAAAAAAAATTACAAACAAAACAAATACAAATAAAAAGAGTTCGTCGGTAGCCTGGAGGTAGAGTCTCGGCCTCGTGAACAAGGGGTCTGTGGTTCGATCCCAGGTGCCGGCAAAAAAAAAAAAAGGTGAAATCTCAATGATTGCACTGTACTTTCTGTGAGTGATTTGGTGATTGTCTACAAGAACATTTCACATAAATATGAGTTATTTTAGTTTTTTTTTTGGTATGGTGGTATATTTTCTTTGACGTATTTATAAATAAAGTTTTTTTTTGTATAATAAATAAGTATTTGGGTTAAGAATGTTGTTTAAAGTAGCCTGTATTGATTTTTATAATATGCTTGTTATAATTTTGCCTATCTGCAGGTACTATTACGATAAGAACATTATGACCAAGGTTCACGGTAAGCGATATGCTTATAAGTTCGACTTCCAAGGTTTGGCAGCTGCAACTCAGCCGGTAGCAAGTGATCCAGCTTACAAGTATCAGAGCGACCTCTTCATGAGTTCGTACCATCACAGTGCTAAGTTGAGCTCTTTCATGGCACCTCACGCAGCTATGCCGACATCTACAGGTAAATATTAATTTAATTAGTCATTTATATGACGCGGTCATAACGCTCATTCTTGTGATCTACGAGATCCTACAGGGTTACTCTTGACACAATCTAAATACGATCTTTATTAAGTCTTGATCTTAATCAAACGATGCCCGAAGTGGCTATAGTAAAAAATACGAGCATTCCAATCTCGCGGTAGCGGTAGCGCGGAATTTTGACTTTAGTCTTCTTGCGCATCGTAGGATTAAGATCAAGACTTAATAAAGATCGTATTTAGATTGTGTCAAGAGTAACCTTGCTGGTTCGATCCCCGATCACGGTGAAGAATGGCCTTTTTCTTATTGTTTTTAGTCTATGTTTTACCTGTATTTACGTTTGGTGCATTGCATGTGTTTAACCCTTAAAGGCACATGGGAATATACTTCCCAAAAAACTAATCTGATTTTCTAGAATTTGAATTATAAATATTTTTTAATTTTTACTTTATTATAAATGTTAAAAACTTGAGTTTATCTAAATTGTTATTTATCCTGTGATATTTACTATCCCTTAAGTATTAAAACATACCCTTCAGAAATGTATGATAGTGTATAAAATAATAGTTTTTTGCTTTTATTCTTTTGTTTTTCGTTTTTGAAAAAAAAACTTCGAATTATTGTTAAACTAATAGTTATTAAGTTTCAACCGATTAGAGATCTTACTGTTTTATTTATAACCCTAATATTAAATTTCAATAATTATGTTCTGAGTGTTCTGAATCATTTAATAGGCCGAAGAAATTATTTTTCGGTTACATTTTTTCAAAAACAATTATAATTAATGTATTAGGTATGTGAATATATTTTATGAAAGACAATAACATTTTAAACAACTTGTGAAATCTATACAGTCCAGAAAGGGTTAAAAGACAGGTACTCGAAAAGTTACAGAATATAATGGGATTTATCTATTCTTTGCTGGGGACAGAATAAATAATTATAATATATACGTAGCTTATTCCCCCAAGAATGCTACTAATGTGAATGCCTCATAATATCAACTATTGAATACTTAATAACGTCAATATTCAACGACAAATATTTTCTCTCTACTCGAATGTCAGTTGCAGGCTCACTTGATAAACAAATTCAGAAATCACCGTACCTCCTCACAGCAAAACAAGATGTGTATGCAAAGTGAAAGCAAACAAACCCCCGCAGATACTACGTATATAATATGTTACAAATTGCTACAACGCAATATCTAGCTTACAACAACAAGACTACGAAAAGGTATCGACATTTTACTGTGCAAATATTTGAGTTTCCAAGTTAATTTTTGTATAGTGAAGGAGAACGTTGGGCATTTTGTTGATAGATAGAAAGATAAATCTACAAATGGATTAAACGGAAAATAAAATGTTTATGATATACCTAATCTTAAGATAGGGTGGTCTAAAATGTAGGTGGGGACAACATAAGCACTCTTCATCAAAATGAATAAGTGAAGTTTTGGAGTGACAACCGAGAACAACACAAATGAAAAGTTTTAGAAGATCCCGAGATAGATGATCCATAAAGCACGTTGCAAAACAGTGCGCCATTGCACGCAACGAAGATCTGTTGTCTCTGTAGGTAATAATGGTTCTAGTTGGATTATGATATTTCACTGGTAATGTCTAATTCGAGTTGACCAGAATAGTTTCGATGGCTTGGATGTTCCTCATACTCGTACATCGTTGCTGCTATAACAACTATATATGTAAGAAACTTCATGGGACTTAACAGAATACAAGTTGGTATCACACTGGGTAAGACGAACCTATTGAAGTGGGCATAAAATGCAAATATGTACAATGTGACTGACTTTTTTCTTTAATGTTTTTTTATTTATCACTGTCATTATTTTTTTTAAATGTTTTATATAAAATGTGAATAAGAATATGTAACTAGAGGAGTACTCAAAAGAAGAATAAAATATACCTACGTACAATAAAATGTTGAAATCGACCGATAAAGTACGCCAGGAGCCTCAAAGGCGTCAAGGATAAATTACCGGTTAATAAAACTTTTAGTACTTTTGAAACATGTTTCATTTTAATTTCTTTTAGTCAATTCACACAGATCGAGCTATGTAGTCCCAAACTAATATTGAATCTTGTATTATGACTATTAACGCGACGATACCTACACATACATACAATGCACTAAACACATATACAAATACATACATGTATTACTCAGATCCAGGGCAATTTGAAAAAAGGTCATTCTTCATTTTACCCTGGCCGGGAATCGAACCCGAGACCTCGTGACTCAAAAACAGGAGCGTTACCTTCATGCCACACCGGCCGATTATTATTTTTATTTTGAATGGAATAGCTTGGTTTTGTCCATTGCTTCTAGGAAGGGAACATTAAGGGCTATTGAGTATTGGATTGGTATAAGTAGGTACCTAAATATATCGATTTTTCTATATCTAGGTCCTTTTGATTAAAGTATTTCTTTTATAATTACTGTTACAACAATGAATGGACTTCAATGAATGAATGAAAAGACTAACAAAGTATCCTCAGAGCCATAATTTTCAGATTACAACAAAAGAATAGCGATGAACAAAAGAGAAAATAATGGCAGAGCACTTGAAGTAAATAAAATATTATAATCAAAGACGCGGTACATAATGTAGCGACTGACTGTAATAAACGGAGAACAAATTAAAACAATGATTTTATTTAAAAAAAAAATAATGCAGATATATTTAAATAAATATGTTACAAACTCCCCTTTCACGACACAAGCTTTTTAGCTTACTGTAAAGGGTGTATAAGGTTGTATTTGTGTTTGTGACAACCTTTAGGGTTTGCGACTAAAAATTAAAACATTGATAATAACCTTACAAAAATGCTAAGATAGTAGTGGCCGGTGGAAAGAATTAAAGAGGTCAAAGTGTCTAGATCACTTAGATCAGATCCTCAAGGAAGGACACATGCCGAGTTCAGAAAAAAGAAGTGCATGCATGAAGAATAGCGTGAATGTTGTAGAGGCAAAAAAGTGTGTGCACGGATAGGAATAAAAGGCACTCAATTATTTCTGCCTACCCCGCATGGGAAGCGGCATGATTGGATGTGTGTGTATTTTTGTTAAAAAATTGTAATATAACACCTGAATATTATCTATTTTTTTTTTTTTTATTTACATTTTTATACGGCAGAGCCTTCTACATGTTATACAAAAAAAAACAACAATAACAATTTGACAGACAAAAATACAGCTATCAAGCATACAAATTGAAATTACATAAATATAGGTACTTGAATAAAACTTGATTATAGATAAAAAATGTCAATATTTAAAAAAAAACACAAAATTTGAATTAAATTAAATTAAAAATAAATTACGCAATTTGGAAAGAAAGATTTTTTTTCCTTAAAAGAATCATTAAGATGAGATGAAGACAAAATAAAGTGAAATATATCAGTGAACAATTTAAAGACTAGAATATTTGTATATAGGTACATAAACCTTAGAATATTTCAAGATTAATTAATAATGATTAATACGTCAACGTTATAAAATCACACAATATTATAATAAATCATAAACAACAAACACATTGCATTGCACCAATGATAAACGATTTGCCCATTGTCGGTTTACACTTGAAAATAATAATTTATTATGTCAGCTTTATATTTTTGGAAACCGTCAGGGACAATGTCAGCACAGTCTCCCACCAGGTTACCCAGTCTATGAATGCGAATCACGTTAAATGAATTTAAATACTTTATCTGTATTATCTTTTGCACAAATTCAGGCGCACACTATAAATTTCAATACATAACTTTCACTTACTGGGTATGAACATGAATAATATACATAATATTACGGTTTCCCACTTGGGACACGGCGTACGGGTATAGAAAAAAACTTGGTCTGAGAAATTTTGCAGTCATGCATGCAATTCTGTGGAGCACCCGGCAAAGAATTGGTCTCCTACTATTTATGATAACTTTTTGAGTGTCCTTCAAAAGGCAAGTGTAAAAAAAATTGGACATTATTTTACATCTTAAATTCAGCAATAAGGTTTGCCATCCATCCAGAATTTCATATTTTGCTGGTACGGAGAAGACAGCTTGCATGTTTATACTAGATACCCGACTTGTGGGATATACCGTGTTGGTATAGTAATACATAATAGAAGTATGCAATTGTTCAAGTTGTTGCAATTGCAATAGTGTGGCCGCTAAATCTAGAGTGCTCCTTCGGGTCAGCATTTCTCGCTTCAATGCGACATTAAATCCTGTTTGTCCATATGTGTGTGTCGTTATGGAGATACATATCTCCAGGTACGGAACGAGAAATGTGGCGGGCGCTGCCGTTAAAAAAATTGTTCAAGCATGCCAAAGTAGACTCGCGGTGTTTTTTTTGTATGTATGGAAAGTGTACCACTGATCTGCAATTCGTATGAATGTGATTGCTGTACAGACAGATTCATAGTATTGAAGTTTATACATACGTAGTTAGAACAACTTAAAGTGGCATACTACTCCCCTAAACTCCCCCAAACCAGTATTAATATTATAAAATCCCTAGTAACCAATAGTTGTAATAATAATAAAAGTAATAATGATACTCAAGTGGGAATAAATTCTATACAATCACTGTATTGTCGAATGGTGACTGTTCGTTCCTTATAATATTATACTGTACTGTAATAATTATCTACCAACTATCACACCACCTCCCGGAAAAGGGGCAGCTAGTAGTCCAATAAGATAATAAAATATAATTCGTGGGCTAAATACTTGTAAAAGACCTCTTGAATTTTGGTGTTTTTGGATTTAGTAGTCCCGATGTTAGTAGCTTTTGATGTTTAAATAATTACTATTTATTTATTTCGATAATATTTAAAAAAAAGTTGGGTTCCGTCACTATCATACAATTCCTCATGCATGCTCTCCTGATCGATGTGCTCAACACGTTATCGTTCTGTATAGGGTTCGATTTAAATGGTCTTGCCATTTGATCCTCGGACGTCCACGTCTCCGAGTATCATTCCTTTCAGCCAAATATAGCTTCTCGGTCATTCTGTCCTCATTCATTCTTTCCACATGCCCAAACCATCGTAAAAAAAAATTTAATTATTATTCTCGTAAATATTTTTTAAAATTGTTATTCACGTAAATTAACGACAATGTTTGTATATTTCATTCCTAATTTTTTCTAAAATGTATGACAAAATTACATTCACATCAGTGCGGTAATACAGCAATGAGTGCATTCAACCGCTCTGAAAGGATTAATATAAGAGAAACATAAGAGAGAAAGGCGAAATAAATGAACGTCGCCATTGTATAAAACTCTTAAGCCAGATTAAGCCAATTCGTAAATATCGGAACACCTAACACTCTCTTCTATATCCTGCAAGTGATACAAATTTTGCAATTGAATCATATTATATATCGTAATATTATAATCATTATAATCGTATAAACACTTTACACTTTACACGATTGAAAAAACGTACATTAGAAAGAAGAGATATTAGATTTTGATTGACGGATTTTTGTTTTTTTTTTCTGATTTTAATGTTTTGTGTTAAAACAAGAGGTAAATTATGTGCTCTATAGAAGACATATTCATTTGAAGATCTTCTAGCCCCTAATACCAGCTCTATGGTGCTGCCTGGGGCCAGATTTTTGTTGTTTTTCTATATTTTCATTTTTGTGTTTAATAATTGAATTGTAACTTAAAATATAAAATATAACTTAACACTGAGAAAAATACTCAAAACGAATCATTGGTACGGTACATCATTGGTAAATTTACCAACAATTTGTTTGCGAAGAGTTAATATTATAGATTTGTACTAATGAATCGTTTGTACGATCTCTGGTCCTAATCTGATAGCACGTACCAATGATTCGTTGTGAAATTTCGTTAGTATTTTTCTGAGTGTAGAAGCAATTAAAAAAAACAGTTTAAAAGAATAACAAAACATTTAACATGAAATATTTAAATTTGAATTGTTTTTTCCAGCTTCTATATTCCCTGGAGCGGCCACATGGAGCAATTGGGGAGGCGGCGGTGGAAATCTCTATTCACCACATTCTATGGCTCCTCCGCACGTCACATCGCATTTGAGCTCATATCCACATTACGCATGACCAAATATATAAGAACAAGCCAACATTTATTATTGAAAAAACATCGTCACCAATATATAACTACAATACATCAAATTTAATGATTACCGTAAACAGAAAATAATTAGAACACTAAAAACATTGAGAGTTAGCTATTAAAAGATATTAATAGAACAAAATAATTAAAACAAATGTTTTATTCTACTAAAATTTTCTTGTTAGACAGAGATACGTCTTTCGTGTTATTTGGACATGATTGTCAATCTTGTCAATCATGTCAAAGTCAACCAATGCCAATATCAATAGAAAATTTCATTGACAAAATAGAATGCATATAAGAAAATCTACCAATGGATATATTTTTGAAATTGATTTAGATAAGTTTGATTTTTATACTTTGCCTGTTCAGACACTCGTATAATAAATATGTTTATATTATAAAAGACAGCCATGTCCATGGGTAAGAATCTGCAGGTTTTTGGCTCCTTGATTAGATCATTAATTAGATAAAACCAAAAATTCAACTTAAATCTTCTTTGCAGCATTCTTTGAAATAAATTTTTTTATGCTTGCAAACGTTTTGTACTAGGTGAAGTTTTCTTGAAAGAAATTTCAATTGTTTCTTTATTGATATTTAGAATTTACTGAAAAATTCGCTGAAATCGTTCAACTTATAAATAACTTTCTGCAGAGATTTTATTTAACACGAGTGACACGGAGAACATTTGTTAGAAATTTTTTCCTAGTTGAACTGAACCATCCTCAAAAAATGATAAACAATTTAATTCAATGCACAGCCCATATGGAAATACTACAATTAATTAATTTGTAATGAGCATTTTTAACAAATTTAATTACAATGTAATCAGTATTTCTTTGGTAGATGTTTCTTATATGTGTTCAAACTATAAGACGAACATAAATCATTTTTATAGGTAATGTATTTCTCACAAGTACATAGATTCAATTATGTGAAAGATAAAACAGAAATTGATAAACTTAATTTGATAAACATTATAAAGACATTTTTCTGAACCAATATTTAGCAATTCATGAAGTTCGTTGGTAAATAATAAAATTTCTATTGAAAAAAATACACAAGAAAATAAAAAATGTCCATTGGAATATTGTCGTAATTAACTGTTGAGTGTCAAAAATACACAACATTATCCAATAAATGTATTGTATTTAAAATAATTATTACATATTTATTATTTATTTATTTATTTTATTGTTGAAATTGCCACGTGTAAAAATGTTTTGTTGCTGCATTATTATTATTATAATTATTAGTATAATAAATTGTAGAATTGCAAATCTGGGCATTCACGATTAACATGTTAAATAATATCCTCAGTTAAAATTATTTTAATTACATACTTTAATGTTAATATGAAATTGTTGTCGCATATAAGACCGTATGAGAAAATTTATTTTAAATTCTTGATTCTTCATATAGAACATTCATTATGACGTTAAATAATAATAGACAATATTTATAATGCGCCGTTTTGTGGTATAAATCCACTTTAAGGGCGCATCATTAAATATTGTGTTAACATTTGTAACTTAAACCTAAAACATATAGATATTTATGAGCAAATTATGTTACTAAACTTATGAATAAATTATAACAATAAATTAAAATATCTCATCCATTTCATTCAAATATACAGTTAAGAAATGTTTTTTCTACAGAAGATAAACTTTCGTTTCAAAAAGCTATTCTTACATTTGTGTCGCCGAGTTTAAAAAATCCAAAACAACGCATTTTAATGAAAATTGAATTAGACACACATGTCGTTGGATTCGTTATTTAATCTAATATATAAAAGGAAGTCGTGTGTGTTACACCATTTATAACTCAAGAATTGCTGTATCGATTTGAATGATCTCTGATTTGTTGGATTCTTCTCCGCCCCGAATAGCCGATAGGCTATTTAAATATCTTACAAATTCACAGGAAGAAAAATTATTAAGAAAATTATTTACGCCATACATTTTTAATTTCAATAAAAAATGCAATATGGAGAATTATAATTATAATCAACGATGAAGTTTTTTTTTATAGATTGGCCTGTTTATAGAATAATTTATGTATACATTTTCAAATTAGAATCGTTATCCATGCAATAGGTATCTATCTAAAAAATAAATTAGTACCTATATAATTATATTATAACGTACAGCAGATAATTTATACACAAATCTGAGTTAAGTATAATTGTTCAACATAAATGAATTTAATTTTACGATGACACACTTGGACAATTACGAAAGTTTGTAAAGGGTTTAAAAATATTAATCATTTATTGATTTTTAGGCGGTACGAAGTTCGCTGGGATAGCTAGTATTCTACATATAACCATGGAAAATTGTTTCTTTCAAAACACTCACCATTTGTACAAAAATAAAAATAAAATAATGATGAGAGAAGAATCCCGCTATATCCCTTTATGTGTCTTTTAATATTCTCTCTAACTCAACCGAAGAATAGGAGTTATTTTTATGTATGCGAAATGAATAGACTATCTTTATTAGATAAAATAAAAAATAATTGAACTGTTGTAACAATCTTATAATTAACAAACTTCTTTGACTTCAGGAAAGTACGTTTAATAATAGTTTTTATCGAATTTCTCCGAATTTCAAACTTGTGTTACTTATAGCGGATTTCGGAACTCAGCGACACACTTCTTGTACTCTACTGAAAAATTAACGAAAAAGTATATTCAATATAAAAAAACAGCGAATAACAACACAATGTTAACATTTTTGTTAAAGGATAAACAATATTGTTAACTGATATAATCACGGTGCCCAGTTTTGCAAATATTTTATTAGTATTTTGTGTATAATGTTTTCTGTTTTATAATAGGTACATTTCACTATATATATGAATTAATTGAATATCACAGAAACTCAATGCTCAAAGAACGAACTTACAATAATATTTTAAATATTGATGTAAAGATTACTAACAAATTTACATGCCGATAAAGTTTATTCATCACCAAGAAATATTTTTACTGAACAACAAAGGATTTTATTTTACAAAGTTAATATTTCAAAATAACATTTCAATATCAGTGGTGAAAATTAAAAAGTTTTCTATGAATTTGAGTAAAATTTTTGTAAAATTAAGAATTATTATGATTTGTTGAGTTTAAATTTTAATAAAAACAAGTATTTTTAAGACAAGAAAAAGTGTTAAAACATTTTTTAAATCTACAAATTTCTTCTATTAAAATCACTGGTTATTTTCGACAACCACAACATTAATTTATTATGATTTGTTAGTAAAAAAAATATTATAATTATATTTAGTACATATTAATATTATTACTATTATCCAAAAAAATATGTAAATAATTTTAATCTTAAATTATTATATAGGGTTTAGTAAAAGATATTAAAATTTTAACTAATTAATTGCAGAACTTTAAATATCTAAGATGAGCTGATGGAAATAATAAGTGTTTCGTTTTAAAATACATGTCTAATATTGCTGAAAATAATATATTAACTGCTTGTGTTAGAAAATTAATAAATTTGTATCCGATACATGAAAATTTTGCAGAAGCTGATGGTATGATTGAGAATATTTGGTGCGTTTAATCTACCGAACAAATGTTCGTTGATAATTTTTATTCTTGTTCGTTGAATATTGAACATCTGGCAATGATAAAACAATTAATTTGTTTGTTGGTAATAATTAGAGATGGGAAAAGATAATAATCTTATTCGTCCGTTCAAAGTTGGAGATGTGACAAGACAACACAAATTATAGAAGGAAGTATGATATTTCATGGTAACAACTCAGAAATTCAAAAACTGCTGGCTTCTTTAAAAATTATATATTTTACCATCTAAATGACTTACAAAATATTTTTTCTGATAACACATTACAATACTAAGCTGTCAAAAAAATATAATATTTATAATTTACTTAAATATTTATTTCGGTAAATATTTTATTAAATGTATTTGACAATTATTATGAGAATAACGACAAATGATGTATAGTGCCAACTCTTGTAACATGTGCTTATTCTTAAAGTTGAATTTTGCAAACAAAATGAAGGGTAATGAATAAATTTTCACACATGATCACTCTTTGATACATAGCACTTCACTTATAAAATATTTATGATAAAGTTGTGAGTCACTTATTAAATATTTGTTTTGAATTTGTAAATTCTTAATTAAACTTTGACTTTGTGACTTCTATTGACTTTGTGAGTTCCTATACTTTATAATGAGTATTTCAAAGCAATAAATAATATTTTAATATCAAAGATTGGTACGTATAATTATAATAAAAAAATATATTATTAAATTAAATAATGTGCAATAAAAATCTAATCATATTATTAATTTATTTATTTTTATTTGAACTTCATTTTTTTTTTAATTGAAGTGATTATTTTTGTAGCATCTATTATTAAAATAACAAATAAATTAATATCGGTATATCGGAGCAAAACTACATTATATCATAAGAAGTGTTTTTTCAATCTGCGAATTATATTAACTGCTTCCTACATGCTTGTTGACACAGAATTTCTGTCAAAGATAATAATTAGTGTGGGTCATTGCTTTATACCTAGTGGGTTACAATACAATCCATTGGGTTGGTCTGCAACGAGTTTGGATTTTCTTCTCCATTACTCCCTATTTTCTGCTCGTCTAGTCTTTAATTTTTAGTTTGCGCCACAGTTCATGTCCTTCTTCACTTGATCCATGTAGATGTCTTTTGGTCGACCTCTACAATTCCTGTCTTTTAGTGTATTTTGGTCGACCTCTACTATTCCTGTCTTTGGCCTTGCCCTCTGCGATGGTGATGAGCAAACCTGGGTGCCAGATGTTGTCGCCGATCCAGTTTGCTCGTTGTTGGTTTATCTTTTTCAGGAGTTGCCAACTTTCACCTACCCTGATTAACACCTCTTCGATTTCGATATGCTCCGACCAATGGATCTTCTGCATGCGTCTGAAGCACCACATCTCAAAGACAGCCAACCGTTCGCATTCATTGCTTTCAATTACATATCTCATTTTTTAAAAGGCAAATAGTATCAAGATAGAACAAAGTATCAATGCAAAAATGAAAAACACTGGTGAAATATTTAGTAGACGACAATCAATATGGAATATTCAGTAAGTGACGCTCGCCTACGACCAATCACGACTCAAATACTCGCAATGTGCGACTATATTCAGGCCACACAACCGTCCACTAAGTGTTTCACTTATATGGGTTTATAGCAAGTCTAAAGTTATATTTGTCTATGTGAATATGCCATCAAAAAAAGTGTAAAAAGGACAACAATAATAATATGTTCCTAAATCACTTTAGCCAAAATTTGATATAGTGTAGTTTATTTCCAATAAACAGAAATGTATTACCCAGTAATTTTAATTTATTTGGGTGTTTTAATCTGAAATAACCAATTGTGTATAAAATTGAATAATAATTTTAAAATATTGATGTCTATAATATATTTAATAATATAGTGAATAATTGTATTAATTAACGTAGTTAAAAATTACCAAAAAATATTTTATTCATATAGAATTACTTAGTCGTAAAAAATTATAAAAAAATATTTTTATTTATTTATTTATTGATTAATCTCAAACAAATTTTATCACTCTAAGATATATATTCTAATTATTTAATGATTTAAATAATTTTCTGTATGTGGGGGGAAAAATAAAATAATAAAAATATGAGGTAATTTGAAAAAAATGTATAAAGTATGGACATAAAATGAACGAAAAAAATAATTTCATATAACAAAATATTCCATAAACGAGGTAGCCAGCGAATTGACTTCATATAGCAAACATGCAAGTCTTCCTTTTCGTGTCAATAAAGATATAAAGGGTGGGCGACATGCCTCATCACTGATATGAATACGTTTTTATGAATATCTACCTCTAATAGAACACTCGAAAACGTACAGGAAAATTTCTTCGCTGAGAACTCCAAGGCATAATTATTAATTTTTTATAGAAAAATGGATATGACCACTTGATCGTTTGATTGAAATAAATCATTATTTTTCACTCATAAAAAAATATAATTTTTTTATGCAAATATATCTAATATGTCATTTATTTTTTGTCCATACTGTATTGTTTACGTCTAATTGGGATTTTTTCCCTCACGTGCATAATATTTATTGTTTTGTTTTGTGATGATCTCAATATTATTGGTTCGGATTTCATTATGAAATTAAAAGTATAAAAAATATATTATGTACCTATGTATGTTTTAGATCAGTTCTTTTATTGAATTAGAAATATTTTTCATGTGACGAAAATATAAAGAAGTATTCACTCAAATAGAATTTTTGTCTATAATATTTCTATTACTGATATTTTACTACAACAAATGACATATCAAACAATATTTTTTTTTAATTATGATATTTTTAAGTTAATTTTCTACATTTCCTCATTTAGGCTGTTTATTTCTGTAAAATACACTGAGTTAATAATTAATGTTATTAACAATCCAAAGTTACCTACATCTTATACTATGTTTCTACTTTTTTCTACCACTTATAAACCATTGTTTTTTTAGTTGATTTTAGCCGTTTAAACAATTATCGTGTCCTCCATTTTTTTTCACGAGATATGCTCTGTCCGATTAAGCTACCAGTTGCCTGGTGCTTAATTAGATCAGTTGTTTGGCATAATGTTAGGCATAAAGGAGTTGTTATACTTAATTTCTTTTTTATTTATAGATATCACAAAATATAACCCGTTTAAAATATAGGTGAATAAGCTACAGAAAAGCATACATAACGAGGACTAAACCGATAGTAATTTCGTTTCCACATAGGGAAATATTCAAATGTATGTAAGGTGTATGTCATAATGCTTTATATTGTGATCGATAGATGGCTCTCACTGTACCATTTTCACCGTGCGATATGTTATTTTAATATTGTACGTCTGAACTTACTAAATCATAGCATCTCTCACAAGTGGAGTAGCCAGTGGACCAACTGCATGTTATAAATATGCAAGTAGTCCTCTCAGTGTCAACAAACGTTGAAACATCCAGGATTTTTGCCATGCCTTGTCGTGAATGTCATTTTTTTTCACAAAACTTATCACGAATGTCATATTTTTTCTGTCACGACGATCTGCATGTTCATTACATCCATTAATAACAGTTCAGGTAAAAAATCATGTATTCTATGGTGACTACTATTTATTGTTTATGGTTGTTTATGGAATTGATTATTGTACTGTGCTGAAAACA
This sequence comes from Athripsodes cinereus, assembly GCA_947579605.1. Classification (NCBI taxonomy): domain Eukaryota; kingdom Metazoa; phylum Arthropoda; class Insecta; order Trichoptera; family Leptoceridae; genus Athripsodes; species Athripsodes cinereus. The sequence continues at coordinate 3,803,283 of OX388329.1, forward strand.
TTAATAAAGTATATTCGATTTTTTTTTATAAAGTAGGTCATTATTTTTTTTACAATTCAAACCTTTGCAATGAGAAATATTAAATTTATTAAATGTGGATAATTTTCTTTTTAAAAATTTCGATTTTAATTTTTTGTTTAGTGTTTTTATAATAATCAGTAAAGAAATTTTACATTAATAATCCTATAAAATCGAAAAAATAAAACAAATTCTCCTCTATGATTGATATAATAATAAATAAATTATAGAATAAAACATACTGTAAATACTAGACCTTTTAAAATTTTAGTGTTGTAGGTACGTGTAAATATTACATTTTAATATTTAAGTATTGAAAATAATACAAATAATATTCCAATATTAATAATCTGCCATATTAATTAATGTATCTGACGTTAATTCATAAATATAACAAGTCTGTGCACTATTTGATCAAATTTAAGCAATAATTAATGTTTTCATCAATGCAATATAGTCTATATTCCTATGAAAAATTCAAGCGTGTTGTTTTGTTACCATATTACGAAAAGAAAAATGTAAGGTCGACATCCCTTTCTAACACATTATATATTGCACAAACCATGTGTTAGAAAAAGACAGTAGCTCCATTATCATAATATCAAGGAAGTGCATAGTCTTGTTATATAATTATAATGTCTTCGCTTATATATATTAGGTCCATCAACCAAAGGACAACTTTGAGATGGTCGATAGCCTCATACCAGAGTCTTGGACTTCCAAGTATGAGATATATGACTTAAATCCTGCTGTCAATTTACTATTTCTCCTTCACTATACTACAAAGCTATCGTTAACACAGATTTTCGGTAGCAAAGTTTGAAAAATTGAAGAAAGGCATTTGTGTATTTAGATACTATATTCAAACAAAAATTATTATAATATGCTTAGACTTTTATACAGAACGATAATAAGTTCGTAAAGTGAGCTATGACAAAATGAAAAGATATTCAAAGGCCATCCGCACTTTTGAGAGTGATCAGTAATTTATGCAAATTAAACTTATTTCCAACAAACTCAATAATAAATTGGCCGGCGAATATTTGTTCATAATAATTCTGTACAGCTTTGAAGTTGACGGGGTCATAATATTAAGTAAGTCGAATGTAATAAAACAGTGGGATTTAGGAACATAATAATAAATTATAAAAGACATCAGATATCATCAAGTATTTTTAATCATATATAAGTGTGAATGTAATATTATTATATATATAATATATGTAATATTATTATATACCTAATGGTTATTATCTCATTGGATAATATCTAGTCTTTCAAATGAATATTATTTAACTAGTACAGTGTTTATTATCTAAGTAACTATGCAATATTTATGTATGTATGTAATAACATTGGACATATGTTCAGACACTTTATAATATAGCCATTTATGTAGTACATATTAATATTATTACTACTACTATGTATAGATGTTATTATTCGTAAAAGATAAATACAATGAAAGCCAATTAATGGTTTGTAAAAAAAATCTCTTTCATTTTTAAGTTTCTCCTTTCATTCCTTTCATGGTAACAGTTCACTCAATCGCCACACATAATCGCCTTTTTGGTTAAAGAAGACGTGATTAGATAGTCAGTAATAAATCTACTAAGCTTTGAAAACAAGTGCCTAAAAGGATTTTGGACGTCAAATGGTATGAACATGTTACAAATGATGCTGTGCGCCGGCGCACCCAGCAGAGACCTGTAATCATCGTAATACAGGAGAGACGATGGTCCTGGCTTTGACATGTTTTGAGAATGCCCAATGATAGTTGGCCAGAAAGAGCACAGTTCTTCCGTCCGCAAGGGTTCCGTCGGCCCGGGCGTCGCTCTTTCACAATACACCGTTCCTATGACAACGACATCAGAGCGCAGGGAATGTCGTGGAAAGAGGTGACGCAATTGGCGCAGATACGCTCTGAATGGAGGAGGCTGGTTTCTGCCCTGTGCTCCCGAGAGGAGCGTTGTGGGCGAGATGATGATGATAAATAAATCTACAGAGTTGGCACAGTATACGAGAGAATGCTACTTAAGTAAATAGAGAGAAAACAATACCATTTACTTATAGCTGATTAATAGTCTATTTGATAGGTCTGTCAATCTGAAACTCTATGACGTACCTATCTTCAAGTCTTACTCAATGGACTTATGTAATAGCAATGTTTATTTTATAAACTTTCTTGATAACCTTACGTGTGCTTTGTCGTACATCATATATTATGATTTATGAAGAACCCCTGTTTTCACTCTAGGACAGTGGTTCTTAACCTGGGTTCGATCCCTGGGGTTCGGTGAACATCATTTTAAAGGCAAGATATTTTTGCGAGTTGGAAAAAGAAAAATAATACTCCGCAAATTCCTTCAAACCGCCATCACAAGTTTAAAAAAACAACGTTGCCAGTTTATTCTAACAATCCAAATATTACATCTAGTTGCTAGTTTATTCTAACAATTCAAATATTACCATGTTTTGAATTTGTAAAAATCTAATTTTATTTTTCCAATTAGGAGGGGTTCCGTGAATGCATATTATGTAACTGGTGGGATTCGGTACCCCCAAAAAGGTTAAGAACCACTGCTCTAGGATCTAATGAAAAATATTGAAGGGTGAAATAAAAAAAGTTTTTTCAAATTTATTTAATTTATCAGGGATGATAAAAGCATTGGTTATAAACTTAAGTATCTAAATGTGTCAAATAGTTTTTCTTTTATTATCAATGGACTCTGTGGTGTTATATACTGGTAATACGTCCTCAGGAGTCAGCAAAGGGATTGCAGATGTTGAGTTTTGAATACTTTCACTCACTCCTTCTGTTGGTATGAAACGAAAAATAAACATTCTTATTAATAAATCAAATGTTTTTGTGTTAACACTTTGGAAATTCATTATAATTAAAATGATTTTAAAACACTGTATAATTTCCAAATTAAATTTATTCACCTCAAACGTTTTCGCCAAGGCTTCTACTTGGCATCATCAGGAGGACTAATTAGTTTAAGTTCATATGTAGGGAGTCTGTTTTCTATTACTAACTTATACTAAGGGTGGGGGGGGGTTTGAAGGTGGGGGAGAAAGGGCGGAGTTGAGGGTTTTTGATAAAAGGGAATGAGATGGGTGTCAAGTCTAAGTCGATGCAGAAGCAGGCAGAGGTTGTGTCGAGAGACCAAAGTTTTACGTGACACGCTGGTACCATTTAGTTTATACCAAGTAGCATTATTTAAATGTTAACTTTTTCTTAACTAGAATATTTTTATACACTTAAATCCGGCTGAATAACCATCCATTCTATCCCCTAAAAAGTCATGTTATATCATACATACCCGACTCATTTTGATGATCCAGTCCTAAAATATGATCCAATGAAACTGGCGCAATCCCAGTGATAACTTGACCACTTATATTAGCTTGAACTGGGAATGGAATATGCTGCAAATCTATCACCGAACCGTTGACACCCTTGTTGAACAGAGATATGTCAATTCTTTCGTTTCTGAAAACATCACGTAGATTTTAGATGTCAAATGTTTAGATAGACGAGTTGAAAATGAAATTAATAAGCCCTCATGAAGATAAGGGCTTTGTTCTATATAATATTTATCTTTCTTCATTCTATATAATATTTAAGCCCTATTATTTTTTTTTTTTTATTTATTTTATTCTTCTTGCACATCATCATTCATATAACAAATAAAATAGGGCAATATACACAGGAAAAAATGTGATGATGTGCAGTGGCGAGATTATCACTATATAGTGATTTCTTCCATCTAACCATTCCAACTAACCATCATCCATTATATAGAATGAAGGCAGGAAAAAACTGGACCATGGAAAGATTGTAAGTCACTTACTTAACATCTTCTTCAGTGTCATTTTCAGGGACATCGGTGAGAATACCAACTTCATAGACAACTGCCTTGATGACGTAACTGAAATTTTAAAATTGGGATATAGTATTGAGAAGATAGAACATCTATACAACAAATAGTTTTTAAATGAAATCAATACAATATGATTGTTAGAACAATAAGAAAATAATAATTATATTAATTAAAAGTTAAAATATTAAAAAAGTTATCTTCGGAAATAACATAGAGCTGTATGAATGTCGTGGTAAGAAATTACTCAATTGACGTATAAATGCTTTGAATGTAGGAAGCCGATATCAAATTTTAATGCGGCGACAGAATTTCCATCCACACTTCTCTGTATTATACAATCAAATAAGTCTTCATAATTTATTAAGGTCAGTCATGATCACACAAAAACTTAACAGTCTAATGCGGGAAAAAATTCTCCTATCCAGATATACAGGGTATCAAAGGATAAGGATCAAAACGCAGGTTCAAAATACCAGCATTGTGCCTGAAATATCTGTGTTCTAAAACTTTCTCACAGTATTAAAAGTGTTTATCATGATAGATTTTTGAATTTTTATGTATAAATTAACCGGTAAATCTGACTTTTGTAAATTAATTATTAAAGATTTTGGAGTTACCCTGTAGCTGATATAACTAAAGGTATTATATAAACGGACCTAGAATGCCAAATATTTTTTATTTCTCCTGCTAGTTCTGTATATTTATGTATTTTTTCTGCGACAGTTGTTATAATAATAGTTTTCATTGTTCTTACTAATTTTTATCCGTTGAGTTTGTTTTATTCAATGGTATAACTTGTATGTACTCGGACTGTTTTGGATGTTTATACGTGTCATCGTAGTACTCCTCTCGTTCATTTTGTTCCGACGAATCCGACGATGATGATTCTTCATTTGAAAGAGCTTCTGCAGAAGATATTCGCCTTTCAAAACGATTCCTCGAAAATTCCCAAGACGTTTGTACACATGTCAGAAACAATAAACAGGATAATAACTGAAATAAAAGAATATTTATGTTAGTTCCCACTTTTTGAATTTATTTTAAAGATGAATCTGACTTTGAAATAAACCTAAATATACCCCAGGCACCCTTACAGTAACAGTAAGCTTATGTAGTGAAGGTTTAGTAAGTTGGAAGCGGATGGAATCAAGCTCGGGTCAAGTTAATGATATATTCAAAATTATTTGACATATGGAAGATATTTAGAATTAATATGAACATTTTTTTTAATTCGCTAGCAAGATTGTGAAAAAAATTACAAACAATTAAATACTTAGGTAAGATCAATCTTAACCCATATTATCAGAGCATAAATGGATGTGTTGTTTTTTTCTGGTTTTATGTGGAGAAATGGTTTGTTTGTGTGTTGTTTCATGTATGGACAGTTTGCAGCAGTGTTTTTCTTGTTATGAATGTGATTGTGTTAATATAGGAGATGAATGCTTTTTGTGATTGTGTATATGTTTCAGTATGATTGATATGTTTGTGAGATGTTTACCCTAGAACAGGTTATACCTAGTTGGGCAGCATCAATGAAAATATGTATAAGATTTGTAATTTATTGGTGTAATAAAATAAATAAATAAAAATAAATAAAATTCGAGTAGCCAGTGAATCAGCCACACTTAATAAACATGCAAGTCGTCTTCTACGTGCTAACAAATATTAAGACATTCAGGTTGGATGGAATACCCCATCATTGAATTGAAGGTGTTATGTCTTATGAATACTTGTCTTTCGCAGAACACTAGAAAACTAGCAGAATAGAGTGGAAAACTATTTTTTTTGCTGAGAAGCTTAAATTGCAAAGCGAATAAAAATTTGCATTTTTGTTACAATTTTTTTTTTTGGAATTCGAAATATCTGTAAAAATACTCTTTATAAAAATACTTGATAAGTACATCTTAGTTCTTTAATAACAATGTTTTCGCACGGCTTGTAAATAAAAATATTATATACATCTTATAAAAATACATTATATATACTTTTTAGTGGCATTCATTTTGTTAAACTCCATATCTATATTAATATATTTTTTTTTAAATAAAGCTCTCTATCCAAAATGAGCTATTTGAGTCGAATCACTAATTTGAAAATACTTTACAAAATGTACTAAGGAAAGTTAAAAAGAATATTACAAGTACATTATATAAAAGCATTAGGTACCACGAAATTATATTTGAGTTATTTTTTTTTGTATATTTTGTGAGAGTTAAGTGAAAATAAGTGAGTCATATTGAATGGATGTTGAACTTCATCCATGATATTGTGTCGCTGAGTTTCGAAATCCGCTACAAAACATTTTTGTGATACAGAGAAATTCGATAAAAACTGTTACGCAAGTATTAATTAAACATACTTGTCTGAAGCCAAACAAGTTTTTTTTTAATAAATAGATTGCTACGCCAATTCAATTTGAAAAATAAATTTTGCTATTGAATAAAAATAAAATGTTCATTTTGTATAAGTACACTGATAAAAATACTAACGAAAATTCACATGAATGATAGACATGAATGCATTAAAAAGAGCGAAGTGCGGTAAAGCTGTAGGGTATGATTGTGTTGCCGTTGAGCTCATCAAGTCTGGTGGACCGGGGGTTCTCGCGTGGTGTTTGGAGCTTTTCAACGATTGTTGGAGAGAAGGTGTTACTCCAGAGGATTGGAGGAGGGCTATCATCTGCCCCCTGTACAAAGGGAAAGGCTCTAGACTTGAATGCGGGAGTTATCGGGCTATTGGCTTGCTGAGCTCAATAGGGAAACTGTATGGTAGAATTTTGATTGAGAGAGTACGAAAGATAACTGAGTGTAAGATATGGGATGCGCAAGGAGCTTTTTTGAATGGCAGAGGGTGCACCGATCAGATCTTCTCCCTGCGAATGGTTATAGAGAAGTTTCTGGGTAAACACCAGAGGCTTTTTTGTGCGTTCGTGGATCTGGAGAAAGCATATGATCGAGTGGACCGTGAAAGGTTGTGGCGCGTGTTGTCGGAGTATGGGGTGAGCAGCCGGTTGATCCGCGCAATATCTTCACTTTACGTGGGAAGCTCCGCTTGCGTGAGGGTAAATAACACTCTCTCGGAGTGGTTTGTCCTCACCAAAGGAGTGAAGCAAGGTTGTGTCATGTCTCCGTGGCTGTTCAACCTATTCTTCGACTACTGTATGCGACCTGTGAAAGAGATGGATGTTGGTGTCGAGCTGAATGGGTCTCGGGTGAATGCATTGATGTACGCAGACGATTTGGTGTTAATGGCTGAGAGTGAAAGGGACTTACAAGAGATTGTTACGTGTGTGTATGATAGTTGCAATTTGAATGGTTTGAAAATGAATGTTATGAAGACGAAAGTTCTTGTTTTTGAAAGAGAGAATGAAAAAACGATTTGCGAGATTAAAGTTGGTGACGAATGTTTGGAGCAAGTAAGTGAGTATGTATATTTGGGGAGTATGTTTACGAGGGATGGAAGATGCGATGGGGACATTGAAAGAAGGAAAGTGGCCGGTGCTAGAGTAAACGGTGCACTTCGACCCATTGTCAGCAATGACAATGTGTCGAACATGGCTAAAATGCTGGTGCACAATACCATTCTGGTACCGTCACTTACGTATGCAAGCGAGACATGGACGTGGTTGAAGAAGGACGAAAGTGGAATAAATGCAGTAGAGATGCGATCGTTGAGAAGAATGGTTGGTAAAACGCTGCGTGATAGAGTGAAGAATGAGGATATTAGAAGAATGAGCGGATGCAAGAAGAGTGTTGTGGACAGAATGCGCGTGAATAAACTACGGTGGTTTGGGCATGTTGAACGAATGGACGAGGTAAGAATGACAAAGAGGATATACTTATCTGAAAGAAAGGGTGTGAGGAAACGCGGGCGTCCGAGAACCACGTGGCTTGATCACGTGGATCAAATTCTCAAGGACGGCCGCGTGTTGAGTAAGAGGAACCGACGTGCGTGTATGAGGAACTGTATGAATGTGGAGGAAGCGAAGGAAGTGTGTAAAGATAGATCTGTTTGGCGTTCCGTTCTCTCTGCCTACCCCACTTGGGACATGGCGTGAGGGTATAGTATAGTATAGTATAAAATTCACAAAGAATCATTGGTATGTACTATCAGATTAGGACTATAGAAAGTACAAACGATTCATTAGTACGAATCTATAATATTAACTTTTTGCAAACAAATCGTTGGTAAATCTCGGTGTAGATACATTAAAATAGCTCCTATTTATCGGTTGAGTTATAGAGGATATTAATAAAAGACACATAAAAGCTAAAGTGGGATTATTTTCTCATCATCATTTATGTTGTACAAATGGTGAGTGTTTTGAAAGAAACAATTTTCAACGGTAATAGAATATTTAATTACGAATCCAACGACATAAATATAACTCAATTTTCGTAAAAAAAATGTGTTATAGCGACACAATTATCATAGAGACCGTGCTATCTACGAATTGTACATTCAAAGAAAACGTGATACAGAGTCTCTACATTTAATATTCACGCTCGCAGTATTCACAACTATTGGTAATGAATACCAAACATGTGAAGATGAGAAGCCACAATTTTAATAACAATTGAAAACACAGTTTATACTTTATTCAAGTGACCCAGGACAAAGACACAGTTTAATTTATCGACCGACGGTTCTTGGTGGAAGTTCATATTAATAATTTTTAAAATGAAACACGATATTTAGTTATTCCACTATTGACTTTATTTATTTTTGCGAGCCGGCTTTCAAGAGCTTCCGCTCTCATCGTCAGGCAAAAGTAAAGCTTTTGTTAAAAGTTAAACTTTACTTTTGCCTGACGATGAGAGCGGAAGCTCTTGAAAGCCGGCTCGCAAAAATAAATAAAGTCAATAGTGGAATAACTAAATATCGTGTTTCATTTTAAAAATTACAAAGACACAGGTTCATTTTAATAAAAATATGACCCGTTTTTTAGTTGTTATTTGAGTTGGACAAAGAATTTTATTTAGATAACTGTATGAACAAGTATGTGCTGGGTTATAATAGTTAGAAGATGTTGATTTGACAAATTATTCGTCTCACTCAAAACTTTGCCAGAATCGGGTCATGTTAGTTCACCTTAATAAATTCTTGGTAAAACCTAAATGTAAAACTTTGTCTATTATTAATATTATGGAGTTTATCAAAATAATGACACATCAAATCGTCGTTGCATATTCAAAAAGAGGCATTTGCGAACATTTTTATTTAGGAATACTCTTTAAAAACTGTTCATTAGGGCATAAAAATTGTTGTAAGGACTTTTTATTGGCATGTGATATTATTCTTTATGTATTGAATTTTGATATTTGATACAAAGAATCACTTTATAAAATGGTTATGATATCATTATAAGCAGTTTATTCTAGAAATGTCAAAACATTTATAAATTCACATACTTCTTTTTGAATATGCAACGACGAAATATTATAATTTTACCAATGTCGATTGAATTAAGATAATAATATATTTTAATTAGGTATACTAACGACAAACCCTCGACTCATGTTTGACAAACAAGTATATTTTTTAATCCACTAAAAATCACCAAACTTGACCACGAGATCAACAAGGACCACAAGTATATTATTGTCAGACTGTCTGATATTTGTATTGAGACTAGATTGTGATGTGGTAATAATATGTACCCATATTTATATGATTTTTCAAGTGCGAATAATATTATCATGCATGTAGGTATTCAAGTTAACATTGGCGTCATAAACGGAGATGTGTCATGTTCGACAATAATTAACGTGATCAATTCACACATCCCAGGTAGGTACGAGTATTTTGCCTATAAACACACAACAAGTGGAAAAAAACTATCTTTCCTAGAATAATAACATCTACTTTTGTTAAAAAATAAAGTATTCAATACAAACACTTTTACCACTGAGATATTAGAAGTCTGAGAGATAGAATTTCACAGTGAAATAAATAAAACAAGTATTGTATTCTACTATTGAGATTTATTACTATTTCTTCAATAGTAGAATAAAACACTTGTTTTATTTATTTTGCTATTGAATTCTACTACCTAAACACCGACACAGTGAATAATTTCACAGTGGTTTCAACAGTGGATTTATAAGAGTAGGTTGTGGATTAAAATCTGAGTTCGCAACAAGAATGAAAGTGCATAAGTTACGAGTACAGAGCACGATAAAGGAATGAGCAAGTACAAAACAGACGGTGCGAAGGGTGCTTGGAGACGTGGCTGATGCAGGATCCTTGGCCCCCATCTACCACATTCTTTTCTAACTGTTTAACTAACCCATCGATATAATTCTGTATTCTATAAATTCTGTCAAAAGCATTATGTACATTACGTGCACGTTTTAATATAATATTATATTATTCTATGGTGCATAGCGTGCAATGTGATCGGGGTGTTTTACGCACTGTGCTCGGTGTGTGTGGAAAGATTTTGTAATGTTGTTAACATATTGTCTCGGCGATAAGGCTTTCTAGCTCTCATGTCGATATGTTTATATTATAGCTAAGTAAATAAATAAGCATATTAAAATATTCATAGATCAAGTTTTAAGGTACCTAAGTTGAAACAAGTGGCTCTTTCTACTATAGACCATTAAAGGTCACGTGGTCTTGTCTATGGATTTGCTTTTGCTTGGAGGGCAAACTGTCAGATTGAGCAAATCATTCTTGTAGGATGTTATGCCATAAGAGAAAAAAAAGAAAGTCCGACGACAAAGTAATAACAAAAACGACACTGACAGTTTTTTTTTTATTATTAGGTATTCTTAAGGCGCTCCACCCAATATTGAGTAATTTTGCAATACTGACAGTTGGAAGGATAATACCTACATGACAACGCTCTTCTTTGAAATAATTTACCATCTGAAATAGCATGTGTTATGGTACTTTATCTCTTTTTCAAGCATAGTTAGAACTGCGCAGTTAGAAAGAGATACCACCTTTTTGTTTGTTTTGTTTTTGTTTTAGAACTGCGCAGTTAGAAAGAGATACCACCTTTTTGTTTGTTTTGTTTTTGTTCCGTTTTGTCCTCCAACCATTTTTCTGTGACGTCATCCTTTAATGGTCTATAGATTATTGATCACGAGAGAGACGTCTTTCGACTTATCAGCACAATTTATAGATGAAGTTTTTACTGTTTTCACCTGTAAGACGAAATAATGGGAATATCATCGTAATACTTACAATCTTTTGAATTGAGCAGCAAAATCTAATGCGGTAGCAATTCAGTTTCATTTATCATACCAGTGTTAAAATGTACTACAAATATTTAGTTTCTAATAATCACAAGATCACTATTGTCATACTTATCACTTATGTACATATTATGTATCTGTGGTAATAATATTGCAAGTCCGAACTTGTAAACTTTACAGGAGCACATTTCAAAGAGCATGACGAGTTGCATATTTAAAATGGCGAATGTACTAAAATTTGTAAATGTTTTGAAGTAAAGGGTCGTTCACATTTGTTCACAATGATCACTCCGGATGATCCTCCAAGATGAATAAGTGTGAACGGGCGTTTCATCAAAAATGATCACTAGCATTGACGGAGGAAAGAGATTACCACTCGTCATAATTTTGATGAAAGGTCCTTTCACTGAAACAACCATAAACAAGTTTTATCTTATTTTTTGTTTAATTCTCTATGAATGTCAGAATCATGTACAAAATTATTATGCAGTCGAGAACTATATTCATTTGGTTTAAGGGCAATTTTTCATTTTTTAATTTATTTAATTATTTTTGTACGAAAATATGTCAAAATACATACAACATGAGTGAGAGTGTTGACATGGCAGTGAAAGCATAGGATGAACAAGTGTGAACAGACGTGTTCACTTTCGATGAACAGGTTTGACCCTGACACTCTGGATGATCATCCAAAGTGAAGCAATGTGAATGCTAATTAACAGATTTTTTTGTTTATGATTTTCTGTGTTTTTAAGTCTGGTTTGTTTTGGTGGTGCTTATGTGTCTGTCTTTTGTCGCTTTTGTTCTATAACTTTCCTTTCACTTGAATTTGACTTCATTTTTATTGTTATTATGTTATTCACTTTCTAATAATGTTCTTTTTTTTGCTGACTTTCTTGTTGTTTTGTATTTATGTAAGAAATTGTTTGTATGATTCATTGTAATAAAAGGCTTTTATGCCGTTGAATGTATAAATAAATAAATAAATATTTATATACTTCTTTTGTTCTTAATTTAATTGTTTTTTTATTCATGATATTTGTATATTTTAATATGTTTTAATATGTAATAGGCTTCTTAGTTGATTGAATAAATAAAGCAAAATAAATAGACTGCTTATTATGACAGAAAACCCATTTTATAAAGTAATTCTTAATATCAAATATTAAAATTTAATGTTTTAAGAATAAGATTACATGCTGATAAAACGTTAAAACAACAATTTTGATACCCTAATAAACAGTTTTTAAGAGCGTGCCTAAGTAAAAATGTTCGCACATACGCTATTTTAAATATGCAACGAGAATAATTATCAGATATTTCGAATTGGAGAACCATATTTACACAATGTAACATTGTGCAAAATGTAATCGGAAGAAGTAAGAAGGGCGTTCCAATGCTTACGAATTGGCTCTAGGCTGGCTTAAGTGATCACTTTCGGTGTCCATGGACAACGTTTTTGTTGCTGACAATAATCATAATAATTTCCAGTAGGTATATTTAAAAACATTGGCTTTCATATTAATTTGTAATATTTTAGTCTCTAAGTCTGTCCGTCTTAATCTGTTTTCAGTCACTTTTTCGACGACATATTGTGTTTACTTGTGCTGAAAAAACCGATGGTGTTTGACAATTGACTTGACAGGCGTCTAAGATAGAATACTTTATAATACATTATTACTCTACCAAGATCCTTTTGTTTAAGGACATTGTAGCTTGTTGGTTGCGTTCATATTTATTCATATTAATAAGGTAAGAATTTAGGTAGATAGATATATATGTTGATAGTGGCATGCTTAGAAATAAAAATGAACTTAATTATTTATCAATACCTTGATACTGAACGGGGAATTACATCTACCGTTGTATTTTAATCAATAACTCTGTATACTCACATATACAGGGTGTCGCCTCTAAAAGATTGTCTCCTGCTTTGAGTGGTATGTTCATATTAAAGAAGGATAATATTGTATGTAAAATCAGTGATCCCAAACATTTTTTAACCTTTTCATCGCTGCGGATCGGTGAACGTTTGATAATTTTACCGACGCCCGCTACTGAGGAGGAAGACGTTGATTGTCAACAGTGAAAAAATGAAATAGAGGATCTTTTGTTTTGGTCTAAGAGCGACATGTGTTGTTCCCGGAATTTGGTGATGTTTTTTCTACCTACATTAAATTTCTATTCCTTACTCTCGTCGCTAGATTTTCTAAAAGTAATAAGAATAAGACATCATAATTGTCAAAACAATTTGGATAAACTAAATGTTTGGTGTGAGAACAATAATTTGCCGCTTAATATCAGCAAATGTCAGTGCATTCGTTTTTCTAGAAGAAAAAATATTATAAACCATGACTATCAGTTAGAGAACACTACATTGGAGTCGGTAACGGAAATAAGAGATCTAGGAGTAATTTTTGATGAAAAGATATCTTTTGTAAGTCACATATCCGAAATAACGGGCAGGGCACTTAGAACATTGGGCTTTGTACTGCGCACAGTATGTGATTTTAATAATATTTATGCAGTTGCATTGTTGTATAAGTCACTTGTGCGCAGTCAGCTAGAATATAACTCACCAATATGGGCGCCCAGCTATAGCGTTCATATTAATAACTTAGAACGGGTTCAACATAAATTTCTCCGGTTTATAAACTTTAAACTAAGAATACCTCGAGAAGAACTAGACTATGAACGTTTGCAATTGCTGCTTAATATCAATGCTCTGGAAAATAGAAAAATAATTAATGACTTAACATTTTTATTCAAAATTGTAAATAATTTTTTCGACAGCCCTGAATTGCTACAATCAATTAACTTCAGAGTACCTGGGCGATGTACGAGGAGCCGCGAGACCTTTTATTGTGACAATTATACCACAAATTACGTCAAACATACAGTCATCCCTCGTTTGCATCGATTGGGGAACGAATTCTTATCAGACTTGGATTTATTTAATATTGATATTGCTTCTTTTAAGACGCTTTTGAAATGTATATTTGACTCTGAGAACACATTGTGATATGATTGATCCTTCAATATAAGAACGCATTGCCATTCATGAAATATTCTTTCTTTTTGTGGATTTAATATGGCAATTGATAGTACCTGTATTTTTCTTTTTTGTTATTGAACATACTATTATTGTACCTGTATATATGTATATGGGTGTATTGTGTATGATCGATTTATTTTGTTATTATTATTTACTTCTACATTAAAGACAATGCGATAGACGTACCCCATTGTATCGACTGTACTCATAGTGGAGTCGGGTCTGTTTTAATAATTATTATTTTAATAATTATTATTGTCAACATAAAAATAAAGTGATATTATTATTTTATTATTTTAGCATCTAAGCCAATAGTTTTATCATGCATAGTATATATGTATTGATATTTCATTTCTTATTATTATACTATACATTTTGTACTTGTAGAGCCATGTATAATATATATGTATAGTGTGCCTGCATAGTATATACGTATACCCTCGGTGTTATACAGTTAAATAATGTTATGAGGTGTGTGTATGCTGTGCAGCCGCCTGTACTTACTGTATGCCTAGCACATACCTACATTTTTATTATGTATTATTATTATGTACACTTATTAATATTTATTTTTACCTGTTGTTATTATGTTGTGTATTGTTTTTGTTTGCAATATACGTATTTTTTTTTTTTATTTTTTTTATTTTTTATTTATTCAATAAGGATCAGACAGTTGAAACAATTAGTATAGACATTAAAAGACAACAATAGACAAACCAATTAAGATCCCCTTTTTACCAATGTAATAGACATAAATTTGAGACTTAAAATCATAAAAGACATATAAATGTAAAAAAATGTGTAAAATGTTAAAATGTAAAGGTGTAAAAAATGTAAATAAATGTAAAAAATTTAAAAAAAGTATAAAATATCTGTGGTGACAAGGCAAAGGGGCACAAGCCAGCCCCGCAGCGCCGAGCTACTCCCTCCACAGAAACGCAGGTACACGTCACACCCCACAAAGAAATGGCATCGAGGATAGCCTATGGTACTTGGCAACCCCCGATGCCACCATCCGCGAGGCATGACATACACCCACACCTCCGCGGAGGGAACAACTCAAAACCGCAAAACCGACTCACGCCCCTTCACCCCGCCACCACAGACATTAAGATGTTAAAATGCGAAAAATGTAAAAAGGTATAAAATGCAAAATGTATATAATGCGAAAAATGTAAAAAAACAAATAAATTCAAACGTATACTGTATTATTATTAAGTTATTATTTGTGTAGCTTTTAAGTTTAAGTGAAATGTTTTATTATTTTCTCTTTATCCTGTAAAAGGCATTAGCCGTATAATAGATAAATAAATAAATAAATAAATTATATGATTTCCAAAAATTCTCTGAAGTATCAGTAAAAAAATAAATAAAAATAAAGATATTTCGAATGGAGAATTCATTTTCTCTTTGCTGAGCCAAAGATGTTAAATGTTTTATACATTATATTTTACGAATACTTGCCTTTTACATGACACTCGAAACCATAAAATTAAGAGTAAGATACCCATTCTCTCCAGAAAAACACATATTTATGCATCATTTACATATATAAAAACATTAATATATGCATGATAATATGACTACCATAATATGTCTTATTCATAAGGCTGTGTTGTGGCAGAAAAACAATTGACTTAGTGGTACTGATGAACTGGAGAGAGTTAAAAATATAAAATATTTTGCCACCCAAACGGATAAATAGGAGTCCTTGGACACCTGAAACATCAGAAAAAAGATTATTGCAAAAATGATATATCAAAAGTTATAGAAACAAAAAAAAAATAGGGTTTTTTTTCGTGTCACTTTTAGTAAAGATACTCTGCATATTTCGTAGGATAATTATCGGAGTTTTGGTATTAACGTACCACCGTGTATATGTATGTATTTAATTAGATATGAATAATAACACAATACATGATATCCGCGACTATTATCTTATCTGGATAACTAATAATTTCATATGATGATATTTATCTATAGGCATAACATTTTTATCTCTTTATATCTTATAACGGGCAGTGGCTGAGCAAATATGAACAAACGTTTACAAAAATGGTAATTGCTCGTTCAAAAGATTGGAATGAGTCATCCACTTTTTTCTAAAGATTTGAATGAGTGATCAACTTTTTTTCTAAAGATCGGAATGAGTCATGCACTTTTTTCTAAAGATTGGAATGAGTCACCCACATTTTTCTAAAGATTGGAATGAGTCATCCACTTTTTTTTTTATTTAAATTTTAACATTGAAGAAAACTCACTAAATACAACGATAGATCAATGCAGCTTGTTAAAATCAGATAAGAGAAATCAGATAAGCAGAATAAAAACAAAGACGTAATAAATCAATAAATAGGTTCATAAAAGATCAATGAATTTATAAATCACTCATCCTGTTTCGTGAAATTGCCAGCAAAGGATAATCCTATACCACCATTTCGGTATCAGTTTGGTAGCTTTACCATGTAAACTTAGTGTCGTAAAATTCAATCGGTTGCAATCTGGTTACACAGTGTCGACGATATGTTTAAACTTTGTGTTTGAAACCTTACACCGTCGCAATATGATTACAGTGTGTCGACATAACATGTACACTTTTATATTCTAAGCCCCACAGACACAATCTGGGCATAGCCTAACTGTAACGACTACAGCCAAATGTGTATACAAGGAAAATAGTAAGTGATGCTCGAGCCTCTCTGCCTACCCTATGAGATACACGGCATGAGAGAACAGTATGTATCTATGTTTTGTATCTAATTATTTGTATAAAAAAAATATAAAACGCCAATGTCCAAAGCGTTATATATTTATTAAAGTATAATATGTGACATCGAATCACTATCTCTGTCATTTGAAGTGTGTGTCTGAAACAAAAATGAAACAAAAATAATTCTACATCATTTGTTTTCATTTAAAAATGTTACTTTACATACGGTGAAAGTAACAGAGCAATAAGTTTTTGTTAAATTTAAACAACAGAACATTTTTGTTCTCTACTATTTACGTTTTACGTTATTTTGAAATTGTTCTTTTTGTTTCAATATGGCCGGAAGAGGATGTGCAATATGTACAACAATATGGGCTTTGGTTTGTATCACATTGTTTATATATTTATTTACATATTCACTCATTAACAGCCATTAATAAGCTTTTTCATACATAAAAAATAAAAAAATCAAAAGACTTTATAAGTCTTACTTATTTATAGATATTTAGTTATTTATTTACAATTGCATACGGCGTGAGGCTTTTACATGTTGAATCATTTGACAGAGAACAGAAATATATGCAATACAAATTCACAAATTATACAGAAGTCAATGATCATAAAATCATGAACTGACATCGGAAATAAAAAGAATTACCAACAATCAAACCAGTAAGATTAAAAAAAGAATTGAAAATGCACAAATATTAAAAATTGTATTGATTTTCAAAATTTTTTTTTTTTTTTATTGAAACATTAATTATTTATGCATGCAAAAAACATAATTATACATTTTATATAATATAAATTATACCCTCAAAATTGAGCAGAGCTCATGTTTTGAGGAATTTCAGGGTTTTCTCTTCATACTTAACAGATTCGATTAATCATTGTAATAATAAATTTCATGTAAATTCAATAACTTGTCATGTATTTAACATGATTTAACATTAAAACACTCAACTCAACAGAGTAGTACAGTGTTTTTTCTCTCTCCATTTAATAAATTCATTACTAAGGTTAGAGATTGTGTACAAAGGTGATATTATATGTCTATATAGTGTTTTTCACTGCGAATCTTTTGATGTGAACTGTTGTAACGTATGAGACTTTGTTTTAATATAAAACCATTAATATATCGTGTGGACAATTTAATTCAGTATTGTCACACAACTCTTATCAAGTGCAAGTGCACCTAATCATAAATACTTTCAAATAAAACACCTGGCAGGGGATCCTAAACCTTTTTTTTAACGCGGCTTATTTAAATATCCCAATAAAATGTCTGGAAAAAAAGTCAAATGCAACCATTGCTCGAACACAGTAAGCCCTAAAAAATATTTACGTTGTGCTCGCTGCAAATCAGCGTTCCACTACTCCTGTGGTGGCACAACGGAAGAAAATTATCGAATTCTTTCCCAGATTTCCAAGATTTCCTGGAAGTGCACAGAGTGTAAAACACAGGATCCTAGATCCGGAGCGTCTACGCCAAATTCAGATGGAGCCAATAATGAACAGCGCTCACGTGCTACCTCATTGTCGGATGGTAATTCTCATTTGGAGGATCAGACAAGAGAGCTCAAAATTTTTTTCAAAAGTGAATTGAGTGGAATTCAAAACGAGATGGCAGTGCTGACTCAAACTATCACGGCTATCGTAGACTCTAGATTATCCGAATTGATAGCGAGAATGGATCAGTTGGAGGCAGATAATATGGATCTCAGAGACAGGATTGCTGAATTGGAAGCGAGGGCGCCGGAGGTCAAGGCTCTGGAGAGGGATGTGGCTTTACTGCATGGTAGAAATGTTGAACAGCAGAACCAGGATGACGTCAGAGAACAAGCAGCCAAATTGTATAACATCGAAATTAGGGGGATCCATGAGTCAAGAAGTGAATCCTTACCGGAGATCCTTAAATCTATAGTGAGGGTCACAGGGTGTGCTCTTGACATCGGTGAGGTGGACTTTATGGTGAGAACTAGAACGAGGAACAAAAACGTACCGAAGCCAATTGTTGTTAAGTTTCTTCGGAGAATATCTAGAGACACGTTTTTGGCATCAATCAGAATGAAGAAGAGGACCATCACAACGCGTGACATCGGAGTTGAGGGACCAGCAAATAATATTATTGTAAGTGAACATTTAACATTGAAAAATAAAAGGCTTCTCTTCGAAACACGTCAGCTTGCCAAGGAGAAGGACTACAAGTTTGCGTGGACGAGAAATGGAAGGATTTTTTTAAGAAAGGACGAGGGAACGCACAAGATTCTTATAACCAGCGAAAAGGATTTGGCAACTATAAAATAGAAGATATATATATGAATCCATGTGATGTTACTTATTACATATTGCTGACTATTGTTGTGACTCCCTTTTCTTTCCTCTCTTGTTACTTTGCTTTTCATCATGCTCCTGATGGTGTATATTCTTCCTGTCTTCCTTCTCTACTTAATTTGCTGTTGATTGACATATTCAATGTATTTTTCAAAAAATATTTTACACAAATTAGGAACACAAATCAATGGTTTTTGTTTCCTGATTCAAATAATATAGATAGTACTTACACACTAACACTAACAAACAACTCCACAAACTACATTGTACAGAAAATTTCACTAATACAACCACATCTGTACGAACTATCGTTGCGATGCACTCAGCCACAGTCAAGAAAGTGTTTCCCAAATGGTGGATCAATCGGACCAACCATTGAAATATTTATATTTGTTTTACTTTTGATACTGATTTATTTTGTTTTGATTTGTAATATTTGTGTTGCGTATCCGCTGTTGTTTTGCGTTGTCCATGTCGTCGAATATCATATTGAATGCAGAATAAATAAAACACAGGCACTGATCAATTAGAAATATACCTACAAAATGTGAGAGGACTTCGAACTAAAACAAATGAGATATTACTTAATTGCATGCAGAATTGTTATGATGTTATCTGTCTAACGGAAACATGGTTAAATGATAACTTTTTCTCGTCAGAAATGTTTGATCAGAGATACATTGTTTTCAGAAGAGACAGACCCAGTTTAAATTCTAGAGTAGGTGGTGGCGTCCTTATTGCAATTAAGTCGAGCCTCAATCCCAAACATCAAAAGTTGTGGTCATCCTCAGCTGAGGATTTATGGATTTCAATCCCTATAAACTTACGTGATAGTATCCATATATGTTGTGCATATATTGCACCTGGAAACGACCACTTATTAAACCTCTCATCGCATCTAAACGAAGTAGATGAAATATATGCGAGACACCCAGACGACACATTCATCATTACAGGAGACTATAATCTTCCTCATATAAATTGGGTCTTGGACTCTGGTTCTATACCGGCTGTTGGTGAATACACTGGTAGTTCAGCTAATGTAAGATTTGTAGATTTTATGTCTTTGTCCGGAATGCGACAATATAGTTTTGTTCAAACGCCTCAAATAGAATACTCGATCTTGTTATGTCAAATAAATCCTGCGAAGTCAAAGCATCCGATACTCAGTTAGTCTTTCCCGATGTTTACCACAAGCCCTTATCAATTACGCTCAGAAACTTTGTAAATAAATATAAGACGGTCGAACCTAACTCCAGGGACATATTTTTGTATAATAGAGCAGATTACATTAAAATACGAAATGATTTGTCAGCGGTTGATTGGTACCACGAGTTTTCAAACCTCAGAATCGAAGAGTGCGTAGAGAAGTTTTATGATATACTATCCATAGTAATCCATAAAAATGTTCCAGTCAAAAAAGTTAAAATGGGCCATTCGTACCCTCCCTGGTTTTCTTCAGCATTGATAAATGTTATCAAGGAAAAAACATTATTCCACAAGAAATGGAAAAAACATAGGAATCCACTTGACTACCAGACTTTCTCTCTATTGCGAACTAGACAAAAATATATGCAAAACTCTTGTTATGATAGGTATATAACAGACATTGAGAAAAATCTGAGGGGTAATCCAAAATGCTTGTTTTCCTTCATAAAATCAAAGCGTGGTGCAGGGGGTATACCTAAGACCGTTTACTACAATGGTGAACAGTTCACCGAAGCAAAGTCTGTGTGTAATTGTTTCAATGATTTTTTTGCATCTGTTCATGTTCGAAGTAGCCGTATTGAACATTTTGATAGTAACATTCCATCTTGTAACAATACATTACAGTTAAACAGTGTAGAAATAGACAACCTACTTGTTAAGAAGTACTTAGATACTATTGAAATCACAAAGGGGTCGGGTTCAGATTCAATACCCGGTATATTCATAAAAAATTGTTCACTCGAGCTCTCGGTACCATTAACCCTTATGTATAATAGATCTATATCAGAGGGATGTTTCCCCAAACAATGGAAAAAAACATTGATTTCACCTATTTTTAAAAATGGCGATCGTGCTGAAGTATCCAACTACAGACCAATTTCGAAATTGCCAATCATTAGTAAGGTTCTCGAAAAAATAATAATTGATCAGATCAATCCCTTACTAAATCCTTATATTTCTAACAACCAGCATGGTTTCCGTCCCAAGAGATCCGTGGACTCAAACTTGCTGGAATTTACGCATTCTGTAACTCGATCGATGCATAGCAATAATCAGGTGGATACGATCTATACAGATTTCTCCAAAGCCTTTGATAAAATTAACCACAAAATACTGATCAATAAAGTAAAACTGATGGGAATTGGGGGTAGTCTGTTAAATTGGTTCGAATCTTATATATGTGATAGGTCTCAGGCAGTAGTCTTACATGGTCACGTGTCGGATTACCATCCTATTTATTCCGGAGTACCACAAGGATCACATCTTGGACCGTTATTGTTTTTAATATATATAAACGATATGGACAAGTGTTTGAAATATTCGAGGATGCTACTATTTGCCGATGATGCCAAAATTTATAATGAAGTGGGGGATATCGCTGATTGTGACAAGTTGCAGGAGGATTTAGTTGCTCTCGAACAGTATTGTGATCGGAACCAGTTGTATCTCAATACTGATAAGTGTAGTGCGATAACATACACAAGAAATCGCAATAAGATTGTCTACGATTATACGCTATACGGTGCGGTTTTAGAGCGTACAAATGAGATAAGGGACCTTGGAATAATACTCGATGACAAACTAAGCTATACAAAACACTATGAGCATATAAGTTCTCGGGCTTTCAAAACTCTGGGTTTTATTATGCGTAATACCAAATGTTTTAAAGATCCCAGCTCACTCACGATTCTGTTCCATTCACTTATTAGAAGTCTCCTCGAATTCGGATCTACCATATGGAACCCTAGCTATGTCACTCACATAAACGCAATCGAGCGTGTACAAGAGAAATATGTTAAACAGTTGAACTTCCGAAAAAGGCTCCATTTTGACAATTACACGCAGGCTCGAAATTACCATAAAACAGACTCACTGGAAAATCGTAGAATAATATTAGACCTCTGCTACCTGCATAAAATATTGAATAATAATATCGACAGTTCATACTTACTAGGCGCATTACCATTCTCTTGTCCTTCGAGAAATAATCGTAGTCAGAATCTTTTTTACGCAGAACAATCTAGGACAAATTATCACCTTAACTCATATATAAATAGGGCCTGCACAAGCTTCAACAGAAGTTGCGGAAGTAACCCTGATCTGGATCCATTCATTACTACTTTAAATAAATTTAAAAATAACCTGAAGCAGATATCGGCTCTTGGATCTAGACGGTCGTAGCAATGTATAGTGTTGTATTTTTATAGGTACCTACTGTGTATTGTATGTATATTGTTGTTCTTTTTTTTTCTTTAAAAAAAAGGCAGATTTTATTTTATAAAATAAATTATTGTCACCTAATGGTGGATGAGTAGGTACATTGCGCTGAGGTATTTAATTGTTTGATTATTTATACTGTGGAACTGTGTATACTTAGTATGGCTGAGTGCTGTCGTATAGTGTAGATATAGTGTAGATATAGCTATAGGTATGCGATGATATAGTACGGTGTAGGTACATATAAATAGTATTGTGGTGTTGTTATTGTACTGAATATGCCTTATAATTATTCTTTCTTCCTTCTCTCTCTCTCACCTCCTATTAACTTATTTGTTATTTTTCTTTTCTTTCTTTCTTCCTTCTCTTCCCCACCTATTGTGTACTTACTTATATTGTTTTTTTTTTTGTACTACATAATAATGAATATATTTAAGATACTATAATTGGCGATGTAAATCAAATATTGAACTTGTAAATAACTTATTCCTATTGTAAATGCTGTTGTATCTAAAAGAAAAATAAAATAAAATAAAAAAAAAATAAAAAATAAAATTTATATTTTAAAAAAAACACACATTTACCATCAACGACACAACCATTACATTCAAATACTTAAGCACCATGTTTATCGATGTTATTTTTACAATTCACCATTGTAGGTATAAGGTGACATATGTAAATTCAACACACGAAACTACTATACAGGGCTTAGATAATCACTTTATTAGTCCCGTCCACGGCACTACCAAATAAGGTGTCGTTGTATTTTCTAAGCCATATATGGTAGTTTCGTGTGTTGAATTTACACCTATACCTGTTGATGAGAGCAAAAGCTCCTGAAAGCTGGATCACGTCCAATAATGTCACTGTGGAAGTACTAAATAAGTGTTACATTTACAAAAAAATTAATATCCACTTTCACCAAGAACCGTTTAAAATATCGACTTCTTAATATTTAATTTAAAATCATCTGAAAATTATTTATAATGAGTTTTATTTTATAGTGTCATTTTAAAATTTTCAAACGGCTGCTTTAGTTCTATGGGAAGCATGATTTAAAAACATTTGACAGTCGGCAGTTATTACAAACAGACCCCCTAGACAAACTGCACTTGGCGATCGACTACAAACGGATTTTCGACAATAAACACAACAATAACGCATAATTACACGAAACATTGTAGGTAGACTGTCGAAAAGTTCGCCAGTAGTCGATCGCCAATAATTGTCAGGGGCCGTAGACAAACTGAGTCAAAACAATGCTATCTATACCTAATCATTGTTTGTGACTAATAATGTATAAGGTACTTATTCATGCATAACAGAACTAAAAACAGTTAGCTAATCAATGAATGCGAATATGACTAATAATTTTATTTATGTTACAAAATGTTACAAATATTAAATATCAAAGTTCCTACTCTCTAAATTTCACCACCAATACGCCACTTACTGTGCGGGGAAGTAGAAAAGATTGAACACCATTATTTTACTTCTATCTTTTCACACTCTGCGCTTTGGTCACTGTCATACAAGATACTGTATAATGCATGCTCTCCTATTTCATGTATTCAACACGTGTCCATTTTGTAGGATTTGGTTTAAATTATAATCTTTTCATTTGATCATCGGACGACCATGTCTCCGACTACCTGATTTAATTCAACACTTTTCTTCTGTTACGATACTAGCTAATGAATTTTCTCTATGATATCACTCTAAAGATGGCGTTGTATAAAAAAAATGTTCTTGATAGATTCCCCTGTGACTCATTTCAACATATTATCTCAAGAGTAGATATTCAATGCTATTGTTATCACAATTAAAATAGCTTAATAACAATTGTTTTTTTATTTATTTGCTTACGTTTGTTATTGATTGTCTGATTTAATTATGATATATTTATATACCTACAAGTTATAATAAAATACGTATATCCAATAATATTGGAAAATCAATTTTCACAAATAGATTTAGTGCATTCTTATTTACTTCTTCTTCTTCTTATGGCCCGCTAAACTTGGATCTTGAGGGTCCGAAGCCATGTATGTGCGTCGTCTGTTAAAGTATGGAGGCCTTGTATACCTCCGATGAATGCAAATATAGGACAGTGGTCAGTTATATGCTCCGTTGTTTGGATTTCTCCACATGCACATGTCGGGGAATCGGTAAGTCCCCATCGGTGTAAGTGGTACGCTGTGCAACCGACTCCGCATCTGAGTCGGTTCAGTGTACACCAAAGTTTTCTTGGGAGGAGAAATCCAGATGGTTGTTCGGATGCATCTCTAACTAGTGCCTGGTTTTTTATTGTTGTCAGTGACCACATCTCCCTCCACTTATCATTTATGTGTCGTTTATCTATGTTTTGCAATTCCATCCACACTGGATGTCTTGATTTTAAGCGATATCGTGGTATTTCGTCGATGTCTTCATGGATTGGGAGGTTCGGGTCGTTGCAAATGGAGATTACTTCCTTCTGTAAAGCTTCTTCTCGTCTGAGGTGAGGTGGTGCAATGTTGGAAAGTACCGGAAGCCAAGGTAGTGGAGTTGGTTTGAGCGTACCACTAATTATTCTCATAGTTTCATTGAGTTCCACATCTATGAGTTTAGTATGAGCACTTTTTAGCCAAACTGGGGAGCAATACTCCGCAGCCGAGTAGACCAAGCTAATTCCTGCGGTACGTAGTGTTTGAGCATCGCACCCCCATGATGTACCCGCCAGTTTATGTAGGATATTAACTCTACTTTTCACTTTTTGTTGGAGTGAGCTCAGGTGTGGTTTGAAGGTAAGTGCTCTGTCTAGGGTTACACCTTATTTACTTACTGCTAGCCTTCGTCTCTCCACTGCTGGATGCAGACATTTTTTAAACGTTTGCATTTTTCACGTAATTGAACAACCCGGACGCATTTTTTTTTCCATAACGCAGATGATGTCATCCACGCATGACTTTTGAGTTCTTCCTATATTTATTTTATTATCTCACGGTCTCGACTCCAAGAATTACGTTTGACCATCTATCTTTCTATTTTCAAACTATGTATATACTCTGGTCCACCGCCCACTGATGTGGTAGAGTCAGAGAAGCTGGCTTAGTGGTACTGATGGACTGGAAAGAGTTTAAACAATTTGGCACCCAAACGGATAAATAGGAGTCCTTGGACTCCTGAAATATCCGGGGAAAAAGGTGATTTCAACGTATTGTTCGAACCATATGACGACTGGCATTTTAGCTTGGTGACTTTGTCAATAATATTTACAACATTAATTTTTTTTCGAATTATTTCATTATTCACTCTGTCTCTTTAGCTTATTCCCAGCCTTTGTAATATTTCCATAGCCTACCTATTTTTTTACCTAAGTATGGGCATGTGAGTTATCAAACTTCATGATTTTTCATTGGGAAGAGGTTTTTAGCACTTTTTTCGATGAAGGTACCTACCTATTTTTTTTATATAAATATGGGCATGTGAGGTATCAAACTTCAAGATTTTTCATTAAGAAGAGATTTGCAATGCTTTTTATGATGTAGGTAGGTACCTACCTATTTATTGTTACTTAGATATGGGCATGTAGGGAGTCAAAAATTAAGTTTTCTCATTGGGAAGAGCTTTTTACTTCTATTATCCACGTACAAGTGCTTACTCCATTTTTTTTTCAATAAGATTTTGTTGTTTAAACCCATGTATTTGCAATGTTTTCTATTTAATTAAACCCGAGCGATGCCGGGTTACATACGCTTGTTATTAATGTATGTATCATCTCTTTTATACCGTCACTAGATTTTTTTTTAAAATTGAGTTAGCAACTGAATCAACTCCTTTTAATATACCTACATGTAGGTTATCCTCTTCATGTCATAGAATAAAAGGGTACATTCTGAATGATGGGACGTTATCGCTTATGAAAGTGGTTTTAGTTGCACCCTCGATAGTTGATAGGTAAACTCGATACTTCTAAAGCGTGCGACACTCCTCTCTCATTTATGTCTGCCTGATACATTGCTATTCTTTGCCTAGTAACAGCATCGATCCGAGATAGAAGAAACGAGATGAAAGAGATAGAATACCATTCATTCATGATTGCATTTTCTATTCATAAGTATTGAGTATAATGGTGACTTTCACCAACGCCCCCTAACTCTTAGGTGCTACCTAAGAATTCTTATGTAGCACCTAACGTGAATTTTCGTTTCACCACCTTCATAAGAGTTACCTAAGATGCTAAGAGCCCCCTAATTCTGGGGAGCCGATTTCCGCCACCTAAACGAATACTTAAGAAACAACTGTCTCTTCAATGATTCACCAGACCTGATAGAATGATTTTGTATTAGCATTTAAATATACAGTTACCTGCATAGTTGATTAATGTTAATTTTACATTAAAAAAAGCATATATTTTACCTTGGTATGACACCTGTTGCATTAAACATCTCACTGATGTCCAGCCATCCCTTTTCTTTAACTTTATTAGATGACCCATCTGTTCTTTTATTCAAAATGGTCGTTTTGAACAGTTTTATTAAGGACAGCAGTTTCAACCTCTCATCGACGGTAAAATTTGGTTGCCGTTTTCTTTCGTTTGGCATTTCCTAAAATACAATACAAAATTGCTAAATGATGTCATCAATATTTATGTATAACATAATTGCATTTTTAGGCATTGAATATACATATTATACTATAGTAATAGCACAAGTAATACTTACTTATAAACGAGAAAATAACTAAAATCAACTAAACGAAAACTGAATTATTCGGAAATGTTGAACGTAATCACAACTTAATTGACAGAAAGTGACAGTCTTAGAAAAAACACGATGCATTCCAAATACAAATGTTGCCATTGTATAGACAAAAAAAGTCGTTTTGAATTCCTAGCTAGGGAACAGATATAATAGACTGGTGAAAACCAAACGATACGTTAGGGGCTACCTAAACTTAGGTGACACCCAGCTATGTGACAGTTTAGGTAACGTTGGTGAAAGTCACCATAAGTAACATAACAATAGGTGCATGTTTTGTTCTAGTTGTTCATAGATGCAGCTTTCATTTATGCTCTCCTGATCAATGTGTTCAGATGTTCAATGAATTCAATTGTCAGTGCATTTGTTATTTACTTATTTATGCAATAACTATGGTGTTTGAGTTATTGAACTTGACACAATCACTTGAAGTAAAAGAAAAGCTTGTTCCATATTGATTACCACAAGGACAACTTTGTGAAGTGTCAGATTGAGAATAAAAAATAAATGTTTTATTTTAAAAAATACATGGGATTAAAATATAAATTTTGCAGCAAATATTTTTTTTTAAATTTATTTATTTCAGAGATTATCACACGGCTTAGTTTTTTTTTATCGCAATGTGAATACAATGAGTCAAAACGTTGATAAATAAATACAAAAATAATTCAAATAATGATCATGAAATTTCATATTACGTAAATGCAATATTAAAATTATCAGTAGGTTAAATAAAGTAATAATACCAATAAAAATAGTAGGTATTTAAAATAAGCTGCACCTTACATACTTATAGATTAATGTTCGTATATCAAATAGAGGCATGCGGGGTGTCAAAACTTAGTGTTCTTATAAAATAAAATATATTCGTATTACGTATTCAGTTATATATATAATGAGTTACAATCCATTGGATTGGTCTGCAACGAGTTTTGTCTTTCTTCTCCATTCCTCCCTATTCTTAGCCAGTCTTTTCAGCTCTACGTATGAGCCACAATTCATGTCCCTCTTCAGTTGGTCCATATACGCATCTCTGGGCCGGCCTCTGCCGTTTGTGCCCTCGGTCCTACCCTCTGCGATTGCGATGAACAGTCCTGGGTGCCTGATGTTGTGGCCAATCCAGTTAGCTCGTTGTTGGCTGATTCTCTTAAGGAGTTGCCTTTTTTCGCCTACCCTGTTTTATACTTCTTCGTTTTCGACGTGTTCCGACCAATGGATCTTCAGCATGCGTCTGTAGCACCCCATCTCAAAGGCCGCCAACCGTCCGCTTTCAATCTTGCTGATGGTCCATGTCTCACAACCATAAAGCAAAATGCTCCATACGAAGGCTTTAGTAAGGTTCTTCCTTACGCCTAAATCAATGTTTGGGGATTCCAATATTTTAGACTTTTTGTTAAAGGCAATCCTTGCCTGGTTTATTCTGCTCACAATTTCTGATTTGGAGCGTCCATCCTGGTTTATTCTGCTGCCCAAGTACACAAACTCTTTTACTTGTTTGATGCTCACTCCGTTTATGGCAATGTTCGCAGTCGTTTCCTCCCTTCCAACGACCATACATTTTGTTTTGTCTTTATTAATTTTCATGTTGTACTTTGACAGCAGTGTACTTTCCATTTTTTGTAAGGCTTCGTTCAGTTCTATCTCGAAGTCTGCGTTAGCACAAATAAGTAGTAAGAATTTGTAAATGTGTTCTATTCTTTTGATAAACTATTGTCCTTGCTGTATTATATACTGAGAAAATCTAACAACATATAATGTAGTTGTAAACTGAAGGAAGTGTTTTAGCAGGAAAAAAACTTTGACAGAAAATTTTCATTCACAATGATTACAACTTAAGTGTGACAAATGTATCAAAATGTTTACAGGAATATTATGAAAATGGTAACTTTAAATCAACGACGCTTTGATGAATTCAGAAGATCTGGTTTATATCCTTTCTCCATATCGTTAAAAAAGGTGAATCAAAATAATTCTTGACGCTATTCTGAATTAATCTAGGTACTACCTAAGTATATAAAATTCTCGTGTCACGATGTTTGTTATCATCCTCCTCCGAAACGGCTGGACCGATTTTGATGAAATTTCAGCTGGATACACACGTAAAGATAAATCTCACCGATAAATCGTACCAAAAAATCGGCAGATAAATTGGTTTAAAATATCGTTAAGATAAATCGGTCTTTTGACACTAACGAGCAAATTTATCTAAGCGATTTTGTGTCACCAATTTGTCGGTCAGTTAATTTGGTACATGATTGTATGCAGAACAGTATTGCATCACAGATAAATTGTACCAATTTATCTGTCACCATTCATGACCAATTTATCGTTGATCTTTCAGTTTTTATAGACAACACTAACCTGCAGATTTATCTCTAAGATTTGACAAATCAAAGATATATTGTTCGAATTGTACAGAGAAATCTTTCCGTGTGTATCCGGCTTTTGTGTGCTTATCGGGTAGGTCTGAGAATCGGCCAACATCTATTTTTCATACCCTTAAAAGACAAAGGTGTTCCACCGCG
Source organism: Athripsodes cinereus (assembly GCA_947579605.1). Taxonomy (NCBI): domain Eukaryota; kingdom Metazoa; phylum Arthropoda; class Insecta; order Trichoptera; family Leptoceridae; genus Athripsodes; species Athripsodes cinereus. Next base: position 3,833,188 of record OX388329.1, read on the forward strand.
ATTTTTTTAAATTATTTGGACATAACTTTTTATTTTGTTATGGTGAGGCATTAAAAATACATACAGCCCTAAATTTACACGCTTCTACCATCAACCCCTATTTTTTAATAGCGATATTAGTAATTCAATCATTTTCAACTCCGGTCGATAAATAATGTAAATGGCAAATAAATAATGTAAATGGCAAAACAACGTTTGCCGGGTCAGCTAGCAAGATTAATATTTCTTTAAAAAATGTTGTTCGGAGAATGATGATGAGTAAATAAGTTGTATAAAACATGAAAACAAAACACTCCCATGCTTTATAAAAGTCTGTGTTGTTTTATTATCCTTTTTTATGTTTTAATTCGTTACATTGTAAAGATAATATCGTTTTTAATGACTTTCCAGTATTATTGTCCTTATATATGTAATAAAAAAGGGATTCATATCGTTTATTGTACTCGAAGTAGTGTGACAGAATTATTAACACATTTCAATAAACCAACGGAAGAACCTGAATATTTGTTTTACGTATTATATACATTTTTTTCTCTTACCCTGGTTGGTCGGCCGGGGGACTTTATGGTGCCTTGATACATTCTCTGGAGATCACAATTCTCCGCAGTTACAGATCTCAGGACTTTTGGCCAATTCGAACATAGAATTTGACTTACACGTTTTACATTTTTTTTACCAGTTTCATCAAGAGTGATTTACTGGCCTTCTACACATCCTTAAAGCCTCAGATGATCTTTGTGGTGGTCGGTTTTCCGGAATGCAAAGTAGTTGATTTAACTGCTGCAATAAAGATGCTAAGATGGATCTGTGGTGTCACAAAGTTAGACAAGATCCGAAATTTCTAAATTTGCGAGAACCATGGTTTACGTGAGATAACGGAGAAGATGCAGGAAAACAGGTTGTGATGTTATGGGCGTGTGTCTAGAAGCCACAAGATAACATGGTCAATAAAGCCCAGCGACTTGAAGTTTAGGCGGGAAGTTGTCGTAGTTAAAAATAACAATAGATAATTATTAGAGTATTCCATATTAAAATTTACTTAGTTACCATTTGACTTTTTTTGAAGGAAAGAATTCCCGCAAATATTAAATAAAACTCTATTTTGACTTCCGTTAAATTTCTCTATGTTGAACATCCTGTAACTAACTTCACTTGTCCCCTGCCCCTGGCCTCGGTAGCACCCGTCTGACGCTTTTGCGTTGGGCGGTGGCTGAACCGAAAAGAAATAACTTGTGTTAAAAGTGCTAAACAATAATTGAAACCTGTATCAAAATAAACTGTACATAGTGATAAGTGACTTGATAAATTTTAACTTAGAATTTGTTGTATAATATTAAGTGCTTGTGTAAAATGTAACTGTGTGTCTGTTTGTGTTGAACCGGACAGTAATAATTTGAACCATGAATAAATGTTTTGTTATTTAACTTAACTTCTGTTTTCTTTTGATCTATGAAACCAAACTAAGAACTCTACAATTATCCCTGAACTGAGACTCAAGTTCTTCGACTGAATTAGCTGGACAATGTATAAAAGGGTGGACTGGAGTCAGAGAAAGTTTTGGAGGGAAGTGTAATGGAAAGTAGTTGTGAATAAATTGAGAACTAGTCAATAAAAGTGTACGAATAATGCGTCTACATAAATGACGCCTGCAACGTGTGGCCAGATTTGGTTTCATAGTGATAAATTCAGTGTAAAAATAGATACAATTAGTTTTGTTATGTGATAACCTAATTAAAATTTCGACGCATTGGAACATTCAAGATGGCCAACGCAATTGCGTTTTGCAACGTATCTTCTCGAGCCACGCCCGAAGACACGGCTCAATTCTAAAACGACTCAACTCACACGGTCAACACGGAACACGCAACGTCATGTTTCGTCTCTCCAACAAAAGTTTAAAAATAACAACGGTTACGAAGAATAAGTGAAAGATAAATATCAATTCTAGTTTTAAACGTTTTATAATAATAATAAAATAATTAAATACAGTTTTTTGCAAATAAATAAGTACAATTGTACGTTTGGTACTCAAGTAAAACAATATTAAACAGTGCTAGATGATTTCAAGTTCCTTCGAACAATGACTTCAATGTCTGAATGAAACATAATTCAGACCAAATGTCCAAGAAGCGTTTCTCCAGTTGTTCTGCCTGTGAGGATACCCTGATACAGAGCCAAGCGGTGGATATTTTCATGAGATGAATGAATGATGAGGCCATGTTCCAGCGTTTTTGATGACCGTAGAGCAGTTCCACTACAGATGTGAATACAACAAATTAATATTCCGATAATTGTTCAACGTTCTTTTTGGTTACGTCATTGAAGGCTAGGTACCAAGGAAGGAAACATCTATTGCGCCTGGAGAATCGTAATGTATTGTTATAGTTCTTTTCTTTTCTCATCAAGATCCAGTGTGCAATTGGCAGTATTGCAAAGCAGTAATTGATTGTTGAAATGTCTCAAAATTGTACCAATGTTGTTGTGCCTACCTAGCTATACATAATAATAAGTTTGTATGTGTGGTAGCTTCTGATGGGGAATTTCATTTTGATGATAAATTTTTGTTTTGATTTTATCTTAAAGGTAGATTTGTGTCCTTGGTTGTGAATATTAAATTCGTTAAAAGAATTTTGAAACAATTAGAGTTGTAATGTTGATTCTATAGAGAACTTTTGAATGCAATATCATCTATGGTTTAATGCATAGTGAACTAGTGCTGGGATAAAATTATTAATACTTATATAGTGCTGGGACAAAGAGTTAAATTAATAATTAATTTTTTTTGTGGAAATAATTTTTTGAACTAAGTTGAAATAAAATAATGTTAACCTTTCACAACCTTTTACGAATTTGAAAATGTAAGTACACTTAACCCTTTGTGGACGTTAAGTAACAATTGAAAATAAATGTAAATTTTTGTTTTGTAGCAATTGAATTTTGAACTTGTTGGTTTAACTCTTAGTGAACACGATTGAAATTGTTAACCCTCTGCGAACCGCAGTTGAATTTTTCTTGAAGTCAAGTAATTGAAATACAACTGATTTTTTTAATTTCAAAATGTCTGAATACTTAATTACGCCCATCCCTCGGGTGGAAAAATCAAACACAAAAACATTGAAGCATGCTTTATCCCAAAGAGGTGTAGAACCTGCGCAGTCACTTAATGATCTACGTGAACAATGTAAGGTATTTAATAACAAAATTTCAAATGTTCCTCAACTTTTAGAAAATACTACCTTGCTGCATGTTACCAATTCTAGTTGTGCTATCGCTGCTGAGGAAAGTGTCCCCAGTTGCGACCGTTCCGTTACTCATCCTCATGTAACACCTCGAGCTAGATCTACCTATGCTCCAATAAATGTAAACTTTTCGTCATGGCCTATCCCTGTATTTAACGGCAAAGGTGACCTAATCGAATTCTTTACTCGCCTTGAGGAGATTTGTCTTTCTCGTCGTTTTGATATAACTCTTTTACCTACTGTTTTGCCTGAATTTTTAAGTGAGAAGGCACTCACATTTTTCCGAGCTGCTCGTCTCAGTGCTTTGCAATGGGATGAAGTAAAAGCCACTTTCATTGATCGTTTTGATAGCGAGTCCATTACCTCTGAACGTCGTATGAGTATCTGGTGTTCAAAACAGTCTTCTTCTGAAACTGCCTCAGATTATCTATCCCGTGTCACGATGATGAATCGCGGTCTTAAATCTCCCATTCGGGAATCAGAACTTCTAAAAATAATTAAGAAAGGTCTTTGTACACATTTTGCTGCTCCTATAATTGGTGCTAACCCCATTACTTTAATTGATCTGGAACGAGTTTGTACGAGTTTTGAACGTTTGTCACTTGCTACTCCATCTACTGCCACTCCATGTGCTGATTATGTACCCGTACGTCGCCCAAAGGTTGCTTTTACCCATAATCAATTTAGAAATAACAATAATTGTTATTCTTGCGGCAGACCTGGTCATTTGGCCAGAGATTGTAAGTCGAAAGTATCAACATCCCGTACATTTCAAGGATCTCGCCATATTGTTAGAAGACCTACTGTTAATCATTCGTCGGCTTCTCAATTTTCTATGCCCAATCTTAGTTTGCCTCCGCCAAATGTTCCGCGTCATTCAAAAAACTTGTAAACTACCGGTCCTTTGCTCCCCCTTCTCTTCAAAGGAGAGAAACTGAGTGGTCGGATTGGTTAGCTTCGGTACAATTATTTCATCTTGCCTGTCATTTGAATGAAGTAAAAATCACTAGTGGTTTGGACAATCGTCCACACATCAACTTTAAAATCCGTCATATTCCTTTTAGAGCTCTTTTGGATACTGGTGCTGCTGTGAACATTTTAGGAAAAGATATTTATAAAACTTTTACAAGCCTGGGTTATCCTCTAAGACCCCATGTTCAAACTCTTTTTGGTGTTAATAATTCATCCTTCCAGTCTACCGGAAAGATTGTTCTTCCTCTTTGCTTCGATAATAAGACTATTCATGTAACTTTTATTGTGGCTCCTTCTGTTTCTCATGGTATAATTTTGGGTGTACCATTTCTGGAAAATTCTGGATTAGCTCCTCGACTTTTCCCTAACAATGCTAACTCCTTGACGAATCCTATCTCTAGCAATCTTGTATTTGCTACGTCTTCGTCTCCTTCTTGTTTAGTTTCTGTCAACGATCTTACCCCTCAACAATGTTCTGAGTTGGATAAGGTAAAAAATCTGTTTACTGGTATCTCGTATGAAGCCAAAGGTTTAGGACGTACTCATCTAATAAGTCATGTCATTGATACGTCTGACAATCCTCCTGTTAAGCAAAAGACTTACCCCCAATCTCATGTAAGAAGAGAACAACTATGTAAAGAAGTTGATGCTATGTTAAAAATGGATGTAATTGAACCTGCTCGTAGTGCCTGGTTAAATAATGTTTTTATTGTACCCAAAAAAGACGGCTCTGGTCGTTTCGTTTTAGACCCTCGCAGATTAAATGACGTTACAAAAACCGACTCATATAGGTTACCCAATATTAATCGTATTCTAGACAATCTTCGAGATACAAAATTTCTAACTGCTCTTGATTTAAGTCATGGTTTTTGGCAAATGCCTCTAAGTCCTGAAAGCCGTTCAAAGACTGCCTTTTTTGTGGAAGGTAGAGGACAATATCACTTTAAAGTCACTCCTTTTGGTTTGAAAAATATTCCTGCAGAAATGCAGAGACTTATGGACAGACTTTTCTCAGATCTTGGAGATCATGTTTTCTGTTACTTGGATGATATATTGATTTGTAGTCCATCATTCGAATCCCATATTGACACATTGAAAATTGTGTACCATCGTTTGAAAGAAGCGAACCTCACCATCAAATTCAAAAAGTCTGTTTTTTGTAAGGAATCCTTGAAATATCTAGGTCACGTGATCAATCAAGACGGTATTGCGACCGATCCTGATAAAATAAAAGTTATGTTAGATTATCCTCGTCCCACTTGTACCAAGGAATTAAGAGGTTTTCTTGGAATGTGTTCTTATTATAGACGTTTTATTAAATCATTTTCAGCTATTGCCTCACCCCTTTGTAAATTAACGAGTAAGAAATTTAATAAACAATTTTCCTGGAATAATGAAGCAGAACAATCATTCCTTGCTTTAAAGTCTGCCATGATAACTGCCCCTGTATTAAAGCCTCCTGACTATTCCTTACCTTATGTTCTCACTTGTGATGCTAGCGCAGTCAGCATAGGAAGCTTTCTTTCACAAAAATTCCCTGATGGAACTGAGTATGCTATAGCTTATTTCTCTCGTAAACTTTCTTCTACTGAACAACATTATTCCACAACCGACCGTGAATTGCTTGCAATTGTAGAATCCGTACAACATTTTCGTAGCTACTTAGAAGGTACTCATTTTACTCTGATGAGTGATCATGGATGCTTAAAATATCTTAAAACCATTTCTTCTCCCAGTGGTCGTTTAGCTAGATGGGCTATGCGTCTTTCTCAATACAGTTTTGATTTTGTCTATAAGAAAGGATGTGAAAATAAACTTGCTGACGGACTCAGTCGAATTCCTGTATCTGCTTTCACTTTTCCCTCTGTGTACACCAACGTCACCGATACATGGTATCGCAAAGTTTATAAATCTTGTCAAGAGAAACCACAGGATTGTCATAATTTCCTGATAGAAGATGGTCATCTCTATAGGTACTGTAAGACTAAGAAACCTAATAATTCTCTTCCACTTTCTTCATGTTGGAAACTTGTTGTGCCCTCTGATCACCTTGTATCTTTGATTTCCGAATATCATGATAATAACTGTCACCCCGGCGTGTTAAAAACACACGCTCTTCTTTCTCAAACTTTTTATTCCCGTGGTTTATTACCAGCCGTCAAAGCTTACATAAGCCAATGTCAAGTTTGTAAGGCCTATAAACATAATAATCAAGCGCCTCACGGATTAATGAAATATCCTAAACCCGTCACTAGACCCATGGAATCTTTAAGTATTGACTTAGTAGGACCTTTACCCATGTCTTATAAGCGTAACATGCATATTCTGACTGTTGTGGATACTTTTACCAAATATTTTTGGGCTTTTCCACTGAAACATCCCACGGCAACGGAAATTATCAAACTGTTAGAAGAACGAATTTTCTTACCTTATAATATACCCAGATGTGTAATTCTGGACAATGGCAAACAGTTTATCGCAAAAGAATTTAAGGCATTTTTACATTCATACGGTATCGAAGACTTATTTTACAATGCATATTATCATCCACAAAATAATCCCGTTGAAAGGTACAATTCTACTCTGCTTACCGCTCTGTCCATATTGGTAGAACACGACCAACGGACATGGTGTTCTAAGCTTCCAAAAATTTGTTCTTGCATAAATAACACTATCAATGTAACCACCGGTTACACTCCCTATTTTCTTATTCATGGTACAGAATATGTTCCCCATGGTTCCTTTCATAGAACTATCACTGCCACCGATGAAGGAAGTTTCGATGCTTTTGCTGATCAACGACAGCAACGTTTATCTGAAATGAATACCCTTTACGACGAAATTTCCACTTCATTAACAAAAGCTTTTCACCGTAATGCCAAAAGATATAATTTGCGCCGCACAACACTTCGTCTGGACATAGGTCAAATTGTCTGGAGAAGATCTTTTGTACAAAGTAATGCTGGAAAGTATTTTTCAAAGAAATTAGCCCCTCGTTTTATAAAATCTCAGGTTACCCGAATCATATCCCCTTCTGTTTACGAGCTTCAAGATATAAATGATAAAGGTATAGGAAATTACCATGTTAAAGACATTATTAAAGTATAGCTTCAAATTTTTCTCTACATTGCACTTGACTATGCAACAAGTTCGAAAGAGTTGTTTTTTTTTAATTTACAATTGATGTATTAGGTTAAGAAGTTTTAAATCACACTGACCCTGCTTGAGCTGTATGTACTGTAATGACGTCACTGTCAAATGACGTATTGAAATTTCATTGTTTGTGTTGATTAAAAACTTAGAAAATTTGAAAACTTGTAATAATATATAACTTGTCTTGTCGCCATGCCATGAAAATGTATGTACTGTAATGACGTCACTGTCAAATGACGTATTGAAATTTCATTGTTTGTGTTGATTAAAAACTTAGAAAATTTGAAAACTTGTAATAATATATAACTTGTCTTGTCGCCATGCCATGAAAATGTATGTACTGTAATGACGTCACTGTCAAAGGACGTATTGAAATTCCATTGTTTTGATAAATAGAAAAAGTAAAATAACTTAGAAATTGGAAAACCTGTAATAGTATATAATGAATCTTGTTACCATATCAGAATAATGTATGTAATCACTACAGCTCAGGTACGTGTAAACTTGTTAATTTTAAGTATGCCTCAGAGGATCTTCGCAATTCAGACTCTGAAGGGATTTTGTAAAAAAAAATTTAAAATATGAATTTCGTGGCGCTCAACCTTTTGTATTGTGAATTTCTCTCTTGTTTGTGCCTTTGGGTGAATGAGGTTGCCTTTCCATCTCTTAAGCTAGCCATTTCAACATGCAACTTATTCATTAAGATCTGAACTCCCCCACTGGCTCAGGCAAGGGACAATACTTGTTTAATTTTAAGTTAGGATGTTAAGAAAAACCGGATGCAATTTCGACCCTTCCTTATACGAAAGTATAATATTTAGTCGTTTTCTTTTGTAATTGGTCTCTTACCAATCTCCTACTTATGTGGTAACTGTTGTACGTCTTATGATAGATGAAGGATGGAAGGTATAAAAGTATGAAGTATGTCAGATTGAGCCATAAATGTTGAAGTATAAAAGTGTGTGAAAGGTTGTCACTAATTGGGATAGTAGATAATAATTGTAACAATTGTATTAAAGGGTCAAGGTTGCATCGGTAAAAGGAAAATTTTGTAATGTTTAGATTGTTTCAAATTGTCTGGTTCACCAAAATTTTAATGACAAGGTTCTCACTTGGTATGTGAACCTGTTGGTCATTTCGACATTATTACTGTATAGGCATGCGTACCCTATCAGTAATGTTCAAGTGTCAAGAATGAATGTTACGGAGTCAGTTGGATGATTCGCACTCTTCCCTGTTCATCTCCGGAGTTATGCTGATTTAGAGGTGTGACTAATCGTCTCACCCTATAGAAAGTCAAGCATAACTCGAATTTAGTTAAGTTTTTTTTTTAAATTTGTATTTGCTCGTCTGGAACCTCTTGTGGTCGCCAGTCGAGGCTAGCCCGACAAGCCATTGTCATTGTAAGAGATTGAGGACGCTCAAATGTTACGTACAGGTTCGCTTGGAAAAGCTCCGCGCGAAAGGTTGGACACCTGATATATGTCGTCAAGCCTGTGCAAGATGGGTCGAACACCCCATGGAAATAACATGTTTAATTCAATAGGGTATAGATTGCCGCCCTTAGAATAGAGGTAGATCAGGTATAATGGTAATGAGATTGGTAATTCAGGTATAATTGTTGCAAGATTGAAGGTCGGATTGACTACCCCCCTTTATTTTATTGTCAAACTATGTATTCTGAAATTACTTGGGTGTTGGGTTGTTGTTTGAGGGTTATATTGTTGAAATTGTGAAAATAATGTGTAATATTGTAATTGTTGTCTTGAGTTCGTAATGGTGTGCTTGGAGGAATGTCGAGGGTATTGTCTACGATTTCCGTATCTGCGACCTGCCCTGTCGGTACATCTTCTTGGTCCCATTATTGGCTCATGACGTGTACATTCCTGATGAGGATTGTAATAGAAGGTGAAATTAAGTACAAAAACTTTGTAAAAAAAAAAAGTATTGATATATGTAACTCATGATTGATCATCATTAATTCCTGTAATGTCACTGTGCAACTGTAATTTTCCATTGATGTGTTGATAGTCTCTGTAACTGTAATTTCCACTTTGTAACGTAACAATGAGACTTTTCTTTTTTTTAATTTTTTTTCTTTGTGAAATGACTTGAGATGGAATGTCGTAGTTAAAAATAACAATAGATAATTATTAGAGTATTCCATATTAAAATTTACTTAGTTACCATTTGACTTTTTTTGAAGGAAAGAATTCCCGCAAATATTAAATAAAACTCTATTTTGACTTCCGTTAAATTTCTCTATGTTGAACATCCTGTAACTAACTTCACTTGTCCCCTGCCCCTGGCCTCGGTAGCACCCGTCTGACGCTTTTGCGTTGGGCGGTGGCTGAACCGAAAAGAAATAACTTGTGTTAAAAGTGCTAAACAATAATTGAAACCTGTATCAAAATAAACTGTACATAGTGATAAGTGACTTGATAAATTTTAACTTAGAATTTGTTGTATAATATTAAGTGCTTGTGTAAAATGTAACTGTGTGTCTGTTTGTGTTGAACCGGACAGTAATAATTTGAACCATGAATAAATGTTTTGTTATTTAACTTAACTTCTGTTTTCTTTTGATCTATGAAACCAAACTAAGAACTCTACAATTATCCCTGAACTGAGACTCAAGTTCTTCGACTGAATTAGCTGGACAATGTATAAAAGGGTGGACTGGAGTCAGAGAAAGTTTTGGAGGGAAGTGTAATGGAAAGTAGTTGTGAATAATTTGAGAACTAGTAAATAAAAGTGTACGAATAATATGTCTACAAAGTCCAGAGAAATATTCGAACGTAGGAAGTGGTAAAGCAGGATATATGCGAGATTGCGATGTACCCCAGCAAGATCAACTGAACAGAACCACGTGGTGAGGAAAAACAAAAAAGACAGATCACACTATCATGTGGGACTAATACTAATACATAATAATCAATGAAGTTGAAGAGAGATACATAATTAATATATACTTGATCATTTACGAACTTGCCCAAATAATTATCAGAAAATTTGTCATTGTTTTCATGTGCCTTATATCTGAAAGAATTCCATATCAGTTAGGTATCATCTATTTATACCTATCTACCTATTACCTTTTGTTAAAATACAACGATAAGAGAATAATATTTATATGATGAATGTACATCTACATATGGTTTATCTACAAAAGTGGGTATTGGTTTTTGTTTTATGTCACTCAATGAGAAAATCAATATTTTTACCATGTAAAATGTGATAAGCATTTTGTTCGTTGAAAATTATACTAATCTCCAGATTTCCAAAGGTATACATATGGTTTTGTTTGAATATGACTGTTTCTGAGCTGTAAGCCTAGACCGAGTTTTGGGTTTAATCTTTTGATATCCTTGATATCTCCACTATAGATTTACAAAATTCCACGATGCCTATCAAAAATAGTTTTTCAATAAGACGTGGGTATTTAACAATTCAATTAAAATGCATTTATCGCTATATTGTGATATCTTCCAACTTACTTTCCATAGACTGGTTTTCTTCTTCTTAAAGTGCCATTTCAGGTCCTACGACGTTATCACCCTGGCGTAGGCTTCTCTGTCCTGTGCTAGCCGGAACAGCTTTTCCACCCTCTGAATTTCGGTCTATTCTCTGATGTTTCTTCGTCAGGGCGTCTGCCGCCTTCCCACACCGCGGCTACCCTCAGTTTTCCCTTCAAGATGAGTTGGAGCAGACTATATATTTTCTCATTTTGGAATACGTGTCTCAATTTTCCTCATCTTTATACTGGACATTTCTTTTTCACGTTTCGTCCCAGCCCTCCGCAACACCTCATTATCTATTGGTTACCAAATAAGTACAAAAGATAAACCGCCGTTAAGCCTTTATTTATTCTTGCTAAATAGGTACAGAGTACGAAACGCCGAACAAATTTGTGCTAACTCTTTCCTTTTATTATACTTCCACATCCAAATAATAATATCTCCTCAAGCACGTATGCCGACTGCTACTAATCAATGTGATAATTTTACCGAAATTACTATGAGTATTATTGTTGTAATTAAATAATGAGTTATTAGGAATTTAAAAATAAAGAAATAATCTAGAAAATAAAGAAATAATATGTTATTGTAAGTATAATGAATCGGTGTGTAGGCGAGTACATAGTGATAGCCGGGTTTGTGCTGCAGGTGCATACCTATAGAAGTACCTACCTAATTGGTATTGGTCAGGTTTGCTCCTCTTGGTTGTTGTTGCAAGTGCTTGCCTACTGATGCTCAGATATACATATTGTATTTTTTTTTAAATATTATTTGCAGTATTGTGGGACTGTTCCATATGGATACCCACTATTTTGGTTGTCTATATATAATATAGTACCTACCTATACTTTTGTTTTAATAATAATTGGTTGCTTTTTTTTTGTTATCACTTGGGCTATAAATATGAATTACTTAACACCAATTAATATGTTTGTATGTTTATATATGTTTATATCGTGTAAATGGCAATGTTTGCCGTGAATTGAATAGTAAATAAATAAATAAAATGGGAAGTGAAGGGATTTTCAAGCCATAATTATTTTATTTTACACATAAGTTGCGCACAATGAATTAGTATAATATATTATTTACCACGGACGTAACGATAACAGGCCGATGCCCCATGGCTTCCGATACTCGAGGGCTTTTAATAGGCGATTGTGGACCTAAATTAGATTAAATAAAATGGGTTTCCAGGTTTTTATTTTAGCTCATTTTGACAATGCAGCCGCCAGTTTTAAATTTTATAATGACATCATAGAGAAAAAAATCGTGTCACCGTGTCGGTGAAAATCGGTGCTCTAGATCCAAACGATCCACCTACAAATGGCATTCGATAGCGCTGAAAGGATAATTTTCCGCGAGGATAAATAATGCTCTCACATCAGTTATTTTGTTCGTTCAATGGACTTTATTAGTCTTGTTTGTTTGTTATAAATACGTTTTATTATGACGTTTTATTTTAATTTTTGATCTAACTGTATCATTCCTGTTTTGTCTATCATTATAATCTACTCATCTTATTTTATTTCTTTTGATTACATTCTATCATGGTTTATTACTTTTACTTAATTTTAATCTTACTTTATTTGTTTGTTATATTTTTTTTCATTAATTTGAATCTTTCACCATATATTGTTTAAATACATATTATCATTTTTGTTTGATTTTTAATCTTATTCATTTGTTGCTATTCTATACATTCGTTGGAATCCATTCATTTTATTTGATTTGTTTTAATACATTTTTATATTTATTACTTTATTTTGTTACGTACGTTGATTTTTTAGTCTTGTTTTGTACACTTAGTCTTAATTAATTCGTTCACCTGAATCTTCTCATCTTATTTATTGATTTAAATGCATTTTGTGGTGTTTTTGTTTTTAAATTTGATGATTTTTTAAAAACCTTCAGGTAATTTTGAATGTTTTTTAAGTATTCTACAATGCACATCCGTTACTTGATTATTAAAATCGCGATCGATTTCGGTAAACCTATACCATTGACGAGCGATATAATACTGACTAATATTTTTGTTAAAACATCTACAAAAACAAAATAATTGAAAACAATAGCTGCACCTGTTAATTTAGGATCTTCACTGATCCACCTTTTGATTTTGTAATTTGTTATCATGTATTATAATTGACTATCTGATTCTGTGTAGGTACATTGTAAAAATAAATAAATAAAAATCACATACTTGTTAACCTACAGCGACATATTCATAATATAAAAGTGTAATGAATTCCAATGCATAAAACAGTGATAATCACTTGTTAGAATTATATATAATTACTTTGACTTATAATTTGTTTACTTTTACTTTCAACGCTATACAACATTGTATGAACATACTAGTAATTATTGATCTCATTACAACGACAATCAAATTAACAGTACCAATGCGTGCAGTCACTTAATTATCACATAATTATAATTTATACATTCTCGTGTTGGGAGGTTAATCTGTAATATAATATAAAGAGTACTAAGCAATATTTTCATTTTGAAACTTCGATAAAATTTCTGTTCTCAAAATTTATCTGCCGTTTTCACATAGTTCATCTAAGCGATAGATTGTCAACAACCTCGAACACAATCATTAAACATTGTTGTTGTTAGGTAGTTGACATTTTATACTCTACAAATCTCGACTTTATGGTTTGAAACATGAATTAGTAGGATTGGTGAACGTACATTGGGCAAAATACATACCTACACTTAAACCAGACTTAACCGATTCGTAAGCATTAAAACACCTTCCCAGTTTCCTACAAAAGGGAGTTTGTACAAACTGTTGGTTAAGCAGATGAGGTGTCTGTCGAGTACTTCACTCACGCAGGTGTAAAAAATCCAGCGATATGCTAAAACTACATTTAAGGGTCAAAATCAAAATCTAATTTAAGGGTCTGTAAATATCATTCCCACTTTAATATTAAGTTTCTCTTGAGGCTTAGAGCGTCAATTCGACGATTTTAATATGCCATGCATGTTTTTGAACTGCATAAACGCTGTTGATGATACATCTCCTGAGCTAATTGCAAATTGACTAGGGAAGAATGGAAAATACCTTACATTTGCAAATACTTTATATTTGAGAGGAGAGTGTTAAGGAAAATCTTGGGACCCGTGAATGATGGCGAAACCTGGTGAATAAGATTCAACGAAAAGCTATATAACATCTATGAGGCTCCTAGACTTTGATGGGCCGGGCATGTGCAGAGAATGTCGTCTTCACAGGTACCAAAAAGGATCCTTGAGGGACATCCGGATGGAAATTGAAGAAAGATCCACCACACACCCGGATACCTCAGGAGTCTTTAACTCCTACTTATCCGCACATTCAAACCAAAATTGTCCTCACGGGCGGGCCATTAGGGACGCCTGAAGGGCCAGCCGGCCAAAACCGCCGTCGTGGGAATCTTTTATACTACTTCTCTCTTCAATGTCCCCTCTGGGCGGTAACAATGTTTATTGAGTTATTATACAATATATATACAAGTAAAAAAAAAAAAGAAAGAAAAATAAACAAAATAATACAAAACGTGAAGCAAAACAAATAAAACATGATAATAAAATATATACACAAATTGGTAAGTACAGAAGGCCGAGGTGAGGTGTCCAGAGACGTGCTGTTAGGCGTTTAAAGGGCGCGAGCCCGAGAGTCGCCAGCGCCAGCATGGTGTGGAAACATTAAACCCTCCCAAAAGGGACATCCCTACCAAACCTACTCTCCACCAAGGGAGACAGGACGACACAACAAAAAGACGAGTTCGCCACACGCACCACCGCCACAATGGGCAAAACCAACCCTACGACGCTCCCACGTCAGACGGGGGTGAACCCGGCTGACGCAGAAGCTCCCAACGAGATACCCAAACATCCACAAACCCCAAAAATGCCTTTAGGTTCCTTGGGCATTGCAAAACCTCCCCAAACCATATAGGTCTGGGAGTGTTCTCACTCATATCATCTAGCATTGCATCTCTGGCATCATTCATCACAGAGCACTCCCATAGGATATGCTCGGCATACTGCGCCCCTAACCCACAAACACACCACGGATCCGGATGGAAAAAGAAAAGTTGTCAGACCTAGGCTGAGATGGGAGAATGAGGTGAGGAAGGACGCAAACCAACTACTACAGATGATAAACTGGACAGCGGGAAACAAGGAGTTGAAAACGACGGCTGATGGAGACCAAGGATCGATATGAGCTGTAGGGCCATCGAAGAAGAAGACAATTTATCATTATTCTGAATGAAATAAAGTGTTTCTACCTTCTGCTCCTGAGCAAGTCGTTAAAGGCTTAAAGCAAGCAGCGAATAATAATTGCTTTGTTAATTAATTGAAATTACTATGATTGACCAATACGGTGTCGTTTACGGTTTTTTTAAGGGAGTATATTGATTGCCTCGTTTAATATTGTTGAAAATGGTACCGATAGATCCAATAAAAAGCCTTCCAAATACCTTCTATGTAATTAGTATTGTGCAATGAAAATAATTTGTACGTCCGTGATCGATTATCTTGATATGTCTATAATAACTAACGAGTATGCATAAATTTGAAATACATTGACACTAGGAGTATGTGCCTACGTTGAACTATTGATGTTGTAGGCTCAACCTACAGTTAGACTCTTTCATAAAAAATGCTAGAAAGACACTTCCTTCAGATGTTATTACTCCTGGTATTAGGTAACATCTGCGGGTAATTGTAAAAATAATATCGATAAAATGAACATCCAATATTTTCATCCTGAATTCAATGATTGGATTTGACTCGTTTTATATAATTATGTGATAATTTGATTTCCGTTCGTATTTTATTCTTCGGCAATTGTTGGTCTTGTTATACTCCAACTGTGTAGTGAATGAGAATATTGATTCTATCTACATATCTATCTATTACCTCACGCCGTATCTCAAGTGGGGTAGGTAGAGAGAACTGAACGCCAATTAGATCTGTCCTTACATACCTACTTCTTTCGCCTCCTCCACAGTCATACAATTTCTCATGCACGCACGTCGATTTCTCTTACTCAAAACACGCCCGTCCTTGAGTACTTGATCCACATGTTCAAGCCATGTAGTTCTCAGACACCCGCGCTTCCTCACACCCCTCCCTTCAACCAAGTATATCCTCTTTGTCATTCATTCCTCTTCCATTCGTTCCACATGACCAAACCATGTCAATTTATTTACATGCATTCTATCCACAACATTCCTCTTTCATCCACTCATTCTTCTTATATCCTCATTCCTCGCTCTATCATGTAACGTTTTACCAACCATTTCTCTCAGCGATCTCATCTCCACAGCATCTATTCCACTTTCGCCCTTCTTCAACCATGTCCACGTTTCACTTGCATACATTAGTATCGGTACCAGGATGGTATTGTGCACTAGCAATTTTACTATGTTCGACACATTGTCATTGCTGACAATGGGTCGAAGTGCACCGTTAATCCTAGCACCGGCCATTTTTCTTCTTTCGATATCCCTTTCATTTTCTTAATGAAATTCAAATATATATACATATTTTTTATCAAAAATATTCATATACGCACCAATGTCTGGTACATTATTGAGGTTATGTCACATAATAAAAGCATAAAACTCAAATAATGTTGAAAACGACTATCCTCGTCTACCGCGGGATTGACAAGTGCGATTTTTTGTACGTACACTTCGCGCATCGCAGGGTTACATCTATACAAGATTAAGGTTGTATTTAGATCGAGATAACAGCTACTCTATTTGCCAGAGTTACCGAGCTCGTATATGTATTAATATAATACAGGTAGATTTTTGGCAAAAGGTTTGTTTTATCATTTAGCCTATTGCATTTGAGTTAAATATGCAAGCAGTATCCGCACAGATATATTTAATTTCTTCGATAATAATAACGTTTAAATAGATAAAAGAAATGTTGCGTTCAATGTGGATTCTCTTTCTTTACCAAACAACACGCAATAATTAGATATGTAATGTGCTATAAACATGAAGTAACTTTAGTTAATTGTTGAGGAAAATAATTATTCCATTTATTTTATTTGTGTTTTGCTTAATCTATTTAAAATCGTTTCAAATACTCACATACACACAATCGTTTTTTTTTACTGAATTAGAGCACTACACGCAGATAGCAAAACGAACCAGATATCACAATTGGAAAACCATGTTAATTCTTCTTCTTCTCCTTGGGCAAATATTAGTCCCACATGGTGTTAGGGTCTGCCTTTCTTGTCTTGTTTCTCCACTTGGTTCTATCGAGCGCATCCTCATGGGAAACATCGCAGTACTGTTTGTCTTATCTCACTACTTCACGCCATCTGCGCTTTGGCCTCCCTCTTGAAAAACCATGTTAATAAAATATAATATTGTACAAAATCCAACCGGAAGAAGTGAGAAAGGCGTCCCAATGCTTTCGAATTTGATCTAGTCTGGCTTTAAGTAATAATTTAACATGTCCATGGGACAACGTTGACCATATTTATCATTCTCATATCCACGATTTAAAGTCCACCAACTGAGAAACATTTAAAGCAAAAGCCAGCCTAGAGCCAATTCATAAACATTATGACGCCCTTTTCACACTTTGTTACATTGACACATTGTGTACAAATAGGATTTGCTGCATCAACACTTCTTTCAGCGATCTTCTTTGGATCGTCCTGTCTAAGATCGTCTTAAGCGCAGTTTAATTTTCTCCTTTTGACTATTTGATTTTATTATCTCAGTAGCTTAATACGAAACACAAGAATTCACCTTCTTCACTAAAATTCCATGAAATCGTAAATATAATCTTTACGTTCATCTTACTTTTATGATAAAACATTAATAAAATATCTGAACCTCCCAATCCATGAAGACATCGACGAAATACCACAATATCGCTTAAAATCAAGACATCCAGTGTGGATGGAATTGCAAAACATAGATAAACGACACATAAATGATAAGTGGAGGGAGATGTGGTCACTGACAACAATAAAAAACCAGGCACTAGTTAGAGATGCATCCGAACAACCATCTGGATTTCTCCTCCCAAGAAAACTTTGAAGTACACTGAACCGACTCAGATGCGGAGTCGGTTGCACAGCGTACCACTTACACCGATGGGGACTTACCGATTCCCCGACATGTGCATGTGGAGAAATCCAAACAACGGAGCATATAACTGACCACTGTCCTATATTTGCATTCATCGGAGGTATACAAGGCCTCCATACTTTAACAGACGACGCACATACATGGCTTCGGACCCTCGAGATCCAAGTTTAGCGGGCCATAAGAAGAAGAAGAAGAAGAATAAAATATCTAGGTATCTTTACTCAGATGAATACACACAATAAAATGAAATGTCGCCATGATTAAATATAGATATATTAATTATCAATTGAATCAACTTTCGCTTGGTATATAATAAAACAATATGCAGTGGTGATATTTATGTAGGTAGGTACTGTTACTTACAATCACATAAATATTATCGTCTGTTCGTTTCTGTATATGTTTGGTCCATATAATCGTTCATAGTATTGAATTAGTTGGAAAATATCACATTTCTTTAATAAATTCGTCCTCTGTTTATCATTTTATCTTCCTTGGAGCACGGAGCGTGGCCGAGTTAAAAACTACCACACGGAGATCCTGAAAACCGCCGAATTTTGAAGACCGTGAAAACCTGAAGAGTTTTTTGATTTTGGCACTGGTCCATATATATTTTATTACGAATGTAAAGAATGAATATAAAATATATAAAAAAAATGGTATTTTTTTAATGGCCATACTGAAAAAAATCAACTCCTCAAAAGAATCTGCCACTACTCCTCAAAAGAATCTGCCAACAACGAGCTAACTGGATTGGCCACAACATCAGGCACCCAGGACTGGTCATCGCAATCGCAGAGGGCAGGACCGAAGGCACAAATGGCAGAGGCCGTCCGAGAGACGCCTATATGGACTAACTGAAGAGGGATGTGAGCTGTGGCTCATACATAGAGTTGAAGAGACTGGCTGCGAATAGGGAGGAGTGGAGAAGGAAGTCCAAACTCGTTGCAGACCAATCCAATTGATTGTAACTCATTATATATATATACTGAAAAATGACGTCTCGTGACTTGCTATAGTTTAGCTCTGACATAGAGATAGGTATTAAATAATCTGTACTAACTCAAGTATAACGTGTTCTATATCTTAGTTTTGCACGCTATGATAGTAGATAATAGTTATCACTTTTTTTCTATTATCTTGAGAAAAATATCTAAAGTTTATGATGGTTAACAATTGATGCTGTAGCTATGACAACGGTCCATAAGCCAAAATGACATTTTGTGTTAAATTTTTACTAACTTTTCAATCGAAAGTTTATCAATATTATTAAGATGATAAGGATTGTCACATCAAACCTTTGCTCGAAAAGTTGCACTGGTTAAGAGTAGGTGAAAGGGTTCTGTGCTTTATATAGTCTACAAGGCTTTGAACAATATATTATGCCACCTCAGTCACTTTCTGAGCTCTGTGTTCTCAAAACACATGCAAGTACAGCTCTACGCTCAGCTAAGACATCCACCAACAAGTAGACCTCTACGCTCAGCTGAGACATCCACCAGCATGCTGGATGAAATCAATAGAGCAAACAATTCCTGCTTCTATGATAGGACTTTTGGTAACCGACTCCCGAGGACCTACGTAAAAACCAATCGATAACAACGTTCAGGAGAAAGTTGAAGACGCCGCTCTTCCAACATAGTTTCCCGCGCCTTTGAGATGGATGGTCCATTAAACGGTGCCGAATATATCATCTAACATCCATACATACAATATCATTCATAATATAATATTCTCGCTACATATATAAATTTATTTATTTATTTATAATAATACATACGGCTTACGCCTTTAATACATAGTTACAAACGATAATTGCACAACACCACCATCGTATCAAATTACAACTGAAAACAAAAATAAAATATACTGCATCACTTCAAATTATAAAAATAAAAATAAAACACATTTTGTCACATAAACCACAGAATAAAATTACAACATACTGCATCATGTCAAATCATTAAAAAACAAACTGTATCATATCAAACCATAAAATAAATTTACAATACACTGCATCACATCGAATTTTAAATAAAAATAAAACACACTGTTATGTCAAACTATAAAATAAAATTACAAAAAAAAAAACAAAGCACACCGTATCATATAAATGGTAAAATGATGTGTTTAATTTTGGGAAACTTCAGTGGTTTTGACTTAATTACGTCATATTGTTATTTGTTGTCGTGTATATATTGTTAAACAGTCTTTTTCCAAAGCACATCAAAATAAGTAATACTAAATAAAATATTTTTATGTTACAGATATTAGCATCAATCTACTTAGCCCTGGCTGTGATGGCATATTTGGCATACCGATGTGAAATAGATATGAGTGGTCCTATTGGAATGGTCTTGGATACTATGTACTTTTACAGTAAGTTAATCAATTTCAAAATCATCTAAATCCAAAGATCTACCAATTCAAGCCATAAAAAAAAACAAAAATAAGCTCAATCTAGAAACGGTTTGAAACAAAAATTGGTGGGATTGGTAAACGTACCATGGGCAAAGAGCACTTAAACCAGCCTAATCCGATTCATAAGCGTCAGAACACCTTTTCTATTTTATAGACTTTACACCATCGTTGAGTAATATTCTGAATATCTTCACTCAAGCAAGAGATGAAATCGTGTAAAATGCGAAAACAAAGTTTAAGATTAATAGGTGTCTCTGTTTGTCACCTTGTCTGTCCCTTACGTGGTGATGTTAAAAAGATGCGATTAATTGAAATTATTGTGAAAAGGGATAAAAAATAAATCGAGCATTGATGGAAAGAATTATCTGTCTCCCTCTTATATAAATAATCTTTGATGTTTTATGAAATGTATTATTGATGACTTGTTTTATTAATTTCGTTTCAGAAGAAAAATAAATATCAACCGATGAAACTTGTGTTAAAAACCTTCACATCACTTTTGAAAAAATTGTTGTAAAACAATATTATTATAAAATTCATTATTATTAATTTAACATTAGTTTTTGACAAAAGTTTCATCACCTTATTGCAGCGAGTTGTGAATAACTATGCAACAAACTTTTATTAGCATAAAATTCTTTTGCAATTGCGAATAGACTCATCGAAGAAAAACCTATCAATAGGGAATCTGTGATTTTTTTGTAAAACTTAAAACGAATAACTTTATTTAAAATATCTCCAAAGTATTTAAATGACCAGACGCCCCTATTTTTAAGTTATTCCTCGTTGATATTTTGTTCTCCATTCACATGCTGAAAATGAAAAATTTCAGAGGAAAAGCCATATAACATTTGATTTTTTTTTTAATTAAGAAAAGTCTTGCATTGCGAATAAAAATTATTTATTTCGTAAACTTCTCAGCAATAAACAATTTTTCCACTCTAATGTATAAGTTTTCGTCTGTTTTGTAAAATCTCACATGGTGAAGAGTCACATGTTGGGGTGGGATGTCCTATTAGGGAAAGAAGATTCTGGCATCAGAAACTCTCTATTTTCGTCAGTCCGAACACCCAGAATCAATTCGGGAACCTCAACTAGGCATTTTGCATTTTCGTTGTTGTTTATTTTATTATTATATTTTAGAAAAAAGAAAAGAAAGATGTAGCCTTGAATAAAAAATTATTTCCTTTTTTCGGCGAGAAGAACATTGATGGAGTTAAGTCAAAAGATTCCATACGTGGAGGATATGGTGCTTTTGACCGGGCCCGTTTATTAAATATTTTAATATTTATTATTATTGTATAGTGCTACTAGTATACATAAATCAGCACCTGATAATGCGAACTCGGAGTCCGCGAAACCGATCATGCGTTAGTTTTACTTAAAAGTAACACTAAACTTGTTTATGTTTTTGTTATTATTATTTCTATTTCTGTTTAGTGTTAATGTGACGTGGTTAGATGGAAGAAATCACTACATATATAGTGATAATCTCGCCACTGCACATCATCACATTTTTTCTTGTGTATATTGCTTTATTTTATTTGTTATATGAATGATGATGTGCAAGAAGAATAAAATAAATAAATAAAGAATAATAATAATAAATATTCATTTTATTATATAATTATTAAAATTAAGAGTTACAAAGTTGCCGATGCAATCAATGGAAGATAAACTTTTTCTAGAAATTCTTATAAATGGAAATCTCCAGATTTCCGCGTTCTCCAGGGATTAAGAGGGTGTCCATCAATGTTTTGTAAAAGGCAGGTAATTTAAAATTTCACGAACAAGACGATATTTAACCATCCTGATTTTTTAACTTGTATTGGCACGAAAAGAATTACCCACTGGCTAGTTCATTTTAAGGAAATGCCGTAATGGTATGAACGAATTCTGAGTGAAAAGTGTTAAGTAGGGCAGAGTACGCTATATTGTACCGCCTATTAAATCGTACCACCTCAATATTTCCGAAAGTACGCATATTATTTATAACATTTTAACTCAAATTTCATTTCAAAAACATTTCTATCATGTTGACGTATTCATTTGATTTGTTTTTGTCAAAATAAATGTATCATGTACAAATTATTATTTTTTGGCAATTCGATATAATTTTTTCAGTTGGTATCTAAGGGCATAACACAATTAAAGGGTAATTATATTACTTTGTAATTATTACCGTTTTAATTCGAAATTTGTATAGTTTGAAAAAGTTTTTGCAATTCGAGCATAAGTTTTGAGTTTGGTTTGATATTTTGTTGTTTTCTGATATTTGAGCGAGTTCGTTAAATCGTACCGCTATGATGCTTCTAAATCGTACCTCTACGATATAGAGAACCTTTAGTAATAAATACTTGGTATATTTTTAATTTATTTGATAATGGAAAACAATCTCAGAAATTGTTATGGTTCTTAGAGTAAATAGTTCTTTTTCCATATCACGTTGTACTAGGCTAAATATATTTTAAGAAGTATTATTATTTGTTTTGTTACTGTTGTGCTATATTTTGTTTGAAATTTACGTAGAGGTACGATTTAAATACCAGTGGTACGATATAGTAGCCTGGTCTGCTATATCGTACCGATGACTACTTTTTTTTCAAATCTATTTTTTATAATGTTCATGTCACTTTTGACCTTCTTGAAATACATAATTAAATAGCCAACTAAATACTCTTTCATATGATATATTGAAATATTTACCATGATATTTAGTTTTTACAAAAAATCACTTTCCGCAAAACCGGTACAATTTAGCCAACTCTTCCCTAACTACATGCTGGTCGAACTTTTATGTATGTCGATCTTGAGTTTCTTAATTATTTAATGTTACGGAGAGGTTACTTGCATGTTTATTACATGAATTGGTTCATTAGTGGAATACGTCGTGATCGTGGTATAAGATTTCAAGATAATAATAAAAATCTTTATTGCATAAAAATAGTAGGTATACAAAGAAAAAAAACGTGACTTCATTTCTACTGAACACATAATTTTGTGCAACGAGTTTATCGCAGTAGCGCGATATCTTCCAACTAACCCATTGTATTTAAAACTCATCCCCGTGTGTTGCTAGGTAAAGCTCAGTAAAGTATCAGGCGAACATAAACGACGTGGGATAAAATTCTATGAACGTATAGTTAAGCGATATACCTACCTACGTAGAAAGTGCAGAGAGAATCATTATCGACATTGAAAACCCCATCTCCCCACTTGCGAGAAATGACGTGATGGTAGAGCTGTGGGCATTAACGGTTAACGAGTTCATTTTCTTCCTAAAAATTGTAATATATTGGTGTTAACACTGTAAAACTTCATTATTATTTTTTTAAATAATTTATTACAAAAAACACTGTTTGATATTCATTATACAGTTTTATTGCCTCGAACGTCAGTCCTCTTGAAAATGTCTATCAAAGTGGACAAAAACGTTCGAGGTAATAAAATTTATAGTGAAAATCAAACAGTTTTTGTAATAAATTAATTTAAAAATGAAATTACTCACGTTAAAAAATTGATTAACCTTGTAATTAGTAGATATATTTATTGCTTGTTACATTCATTCAAATTAAATTCGTTAATTTTCTGGGGGAAGTGGGGGGGGGAGGGATGGGGATCATCCAGCGAATTTTTTGTCACTCGCTTAAATATTACTCTAAAAAAAGTTTTTCGTTAACAGATTAATGATTAATCCAGTTAACAGATTAATGATTAATCCAGTTAAGTTAAGCCAGCATGATGGTATAGAATACAGATAGATAGAAAACTTCACGTACTTCCTCCCCGTGACAAACTACATCCACTTTTCAGGGAAAAGACTATATATAATATATATTATGTGACCTGCATAAATACATATTTCTATAGCATGTATGCTCAAAACTTTACTTATACACAATAAAATGAAACACAAATAAACACAAAATCAACCAGAGAGACAATGTGAGTGCTCGTGTGCTCCAAACAAGCTAGGAGACGTTGACTATGCAATCGACACCCGCAAATGAATATATTGCAAGTGTTAAATTAAACAATGCACAAAAATGTGTGCCCATCTATTCATTTATCTATACAATCACGGCATATCCTGCAAGTATCATATTATTAACATGTACCTACATAAATGTTGTCCTCTCTGTGCCAAAAAAAAAAAATTAACCATTCAGGATAGGTTGCGATACGAAAACCTGCATTTTACAAGATACTCGACAAACTTATTGTGTAAAATCTAACTATTGATCTAATCTGAAAAAAAATCTTAATAAAGCTGAGCAGGATAAGATAATCAAATATCTTGATCTTGCTCACGAAATCAAAGATATGTGGAGAACACCTACCACAATCATCGTGCCTATAGTGTTGTCTGTGAATTGTTTAATACCTAAGAGTCTGTCAAGCAATCTCAGAAAACTGGTAGTAGATGACAGGCTCAAATATAATATGTAGCATGCAGAAGGCTGTTCTTCTACCTTTCACCAGGATAGTTAGAAGGTTTTTGTCCCTGTAGCTCCGTTTGTGACCTCCTATGATTGTACTATTTTCGTAAGACATCATGAGAGAATTAACTCGAACAATGTTGAGGTTCTACATTTTAAATATAAATTTATTTAAATATTTTGTTGTTATTATAAATTGATGTTATATATAATTTTTTTTTTATAATTTTATGTTGTATTCAAAGTGAAGAATCCAATGTTATTTTGTTAAGTAAATGAGAAATGTATAATAATAATTATATTAAAATAAAACATTTTTGTTTTAAGATGAAAATTGCAGCGAAGCAGCATTTGATATACCACTTGTGACAGTGACAGTGCCAGTTGATGATCTGCCAATTGGAGAGCCAATTGAACTTATATTCAATATATCATTAACTTTTGGAGATATACCCACAAAGATGACACAAGCTTGGACAATGTCATACATGATTCTTTCAAGTTTATGGATTTTTACCTCCCTTATATTATTGAGTAAGAAACAAAAAACATTTAATTTTAATAGCAATAATTTGATAAACTCTTAAAATATAATACCCTATTATAAATACAACCCGGAACCAGTATTAGAAAATCAAAATTACAGGATCTATTCTGATAAAACAATAATAACACAATACATCGTAATAGACCCGATTTAGTATTACATGATAAACGTAATAAAATAACGTACCTAATAGACATCGCTGTTCCAAATACACATAATATACAAACAACCGTTGCAAAAAAAATACGCAAAAATAGAGAACTAGCAGGAGAATTAAAAAAATATTTGGCATTCATGGTCCGTTGATATAATACTATTAGTCATGTCAGCTATAGGGGTAACTCCGAAATCTTTAATAAACAATTTATAAAAATTAGATTTGCCAGTTAATTTAAACATACCCAAAATTTAAAAAATCTATTATAATAACATTGTTAAAAAGTTTAAGAACACAGATATTTCACATTATTTGACAGATCGCACGAAGACTTAACTGGTTGTATAATACTGAGAAGTGTGGATGGCAATACTTTCGCCTCGTAAAATTTAAATAGTTAAAGTACATTGTCACTTAACACAAGCAAAATACATACTTATTATACTATTATTTTACAGAAGACTGCAATTCTGAACACTTGTAGAATAAGACGTAAATTTTCACAAATAAACGAAACTTAACGAACTGACACAGAAACGGACGAAATTTAACGAACTGACACAGAAACGGGTGACACTTGATTTGGACTATTCTACAAGTGAAATGTCACCCGTTTCAAGTATTCAGAATTACAGCCTTCTGTTAATTGATATAGTAATTATTTTTTTTACAAATACACGAAACTTAACGAACTGACACAGCAACGGATGAAACTTACGAACTGACACAGAAACAGATTACACTTGGCACATGTGCCCGTGTGACTTGGAAAACCGGGAGAAAATCCCGATTTATTGTATGTGATATAAGAAATACAATAATAATAATTAACACTTTATCGTCAAAATAAATTTGTACAAAAGGCGTAGTTAAATCACATATTTGTGTATTTGTCGATCTGAAAACATTAGGAATATATAGGGTGTCTCAAAATTAACGCAAGATTTGAATTTGCCGCCATTTTCGCAGTAAGTTGTTGGCAACCCTGAAAAAAAAAAACAGTTTGACAGCTGAGAGTTTAGGGTTAATGAAAATGGAAGCCTAATGACCATGAACAGTGCAGAGAGTTCGTGAAATGGATTATTAATCATCAACAAGTAGATGCTGATTTTTCGAGCAAAACAATCCTAAATGATGAAACACATTTTGACCTCGATGGCTTTGTTAACCGCCAAAACTGGTTCAACAAACTTCGAAGAACCCACGTGTGATTAAATTCACCCACAATGTGTCGCTTTTTGGTGCGGATTTTGGGCAGGAGACATCATTGGACCATATTTTTTTGAAAATGAAGCTGGTTAAGCAGCAAATGTTACTGGTTCTCGATATCGCGACATGATAACACTGGTCTTTCTACCGAAGTTGGATGCCATTGATGTGGTCAATATGTGGTTTCAACAAGACGGTGCCACATGTCATACAGCCAATGAAACAATTCAATAACTGCATGAAACGTTTCGTGATCGTGTACTCTCTCGTTTCGGTGATCAGAATTGGCCCCATAGATCATGTGATTTAACACCATTAGATTTCTTCTTAAGGGGTTATTTGAAGTCAAAGGTCTATGTCAACAAGCCCACAACCACACGTGCATTACTAGAGGAAATCAAACGCTGCATCAACGAAATTCAGCCACAATTATGCAAAAAGGTCATGAAAAATTTCGACAAAAGGGTGCGTATGTGCCAGCAAAGCCTTGCAGGCTATTTGCCCGATGTGTTATTCCATAAGTAACCCTAGCCTGTGTACTTCATGATTTAATTAAAAGATAAAAATTTAAAGACTAAAAACTATCTTTTATATTTAATTCAAATCTTGCGTTAATTTTGAGACACCCTATACTTATTAATAACTCTATTATATACTACTGTATGTTACTAACATTGTTATAATGTAAATTATGTATTTTTTGTATGTAACAATCTATATTTTAGTTGGTATTAACTCCTTGGCGCTGAATGTACCTTTGTTATTATTTTGCACCCTGTTCTCGATTTACTCTCTCAACAGGCGTACATATTGTTTTTTTTTGTATTTTTTTCAAATCTGTATAACTATCATTCATACATAATTTAAATTATTCTGATATATTGTATAATACGTGCTCTGTTATTTTTAAAAGAATGTGGTCTGGGTGTCCGAGAATTACGTGACTAATAATAGACTACTGGATCAATTTCAAATACAAATGTGGATGTGTTTGTTGTATTTTCAGTTAGCTCTTGCTTCAAATCAACTGGTTGTTGTTTGTTCTTTGCTGTGTTTCCTTGGATTTTGACCACCTTAGCAAATTTATTTGGCGACGTGGCCGCGACAATAATGTATGCGTTGGAAATGTACAAAACTTGGGTAAGAAAATTAATACATAAACTGATGGAAAGTCTTAGAAGATTCAAAATAAAATATAAAACCTATATTAAAGTGTTGAATATCTTAATGAAATAAGTACTACAAACAATGTCGAAATTTGCATCGTCTGAATATAATTAATGAGATACTTACAGAGCCTAATAGAGTACAAATTCTAGGACAGTAGTTCTTAACCTTTTTCCTCGTATTCACCACTTTTTAGTGAGCCAACTCTCCATTGCCCAACACAGCATGCATGGATGGTCATGGTCTCTGATGGATTCAATTTAAACCTATGCAGTATTTAGTACGTAGATAAACCTTTTGCTTTTTTGTGACACTTTGCAGCCTTTAATATTTGTTTGCATATTAGATATATTACTAACGGTAAGAGAACATCTTTTGTCAAGTCAGGAATGAATGTCTGCACGAAATTCCCCACCTGGCAAGTTCTCTATTCCCCACCAGTGAAGAATTCTCCACAGGTTAAGAACCACTGTTCTAGGAGATGCTTTTGGTACTGTTTTTCTGGTTAAATTGAATCACTTATTAGAGAGAAAACCAACCATCTTCATAAAAATACCTACGAGACGGTCTAATGATCAGATAACGGCGCCAAAATAAAGCTATCTGAAACCGTTATCTTAATTTGTATTCTTTTTTTGTAGGACTTTTATGCCCTATTAACTTACTTGCAAGTACAAGTCAAGGCCACTTTAATAGGAGACCAAACAGAAGGCATAGATATTCCCAATATAGATGAGTTAGTTGACAAAGCAGTAGAAGAATTTAAATCGACGGATGTCCCCTTCACGTGGGTACCAAGCGCATTCATGACATTGATTGTTAGTCGAGGTGTCTTTATTCCATGGCTTATCACGTTAATATTGATGATTGCCGTTATAGTTGAAGCAGTAAGAGCGAAGAAGAAAGTAGCCCCACATATCTTACAAAATTATCCCAACAATATAGAACCGGTAAGTAAATATAAAACATTTTTAAACATATATTATGTAAATTTATTGTGTAGGTACACATAACATGATTCAACTCATAATTTTTAAACGCTAGAAATCTTTCAAATAATTGATATTCCACTGTTTTACGTAATATTTCTTGTTTCCTGTAAAAGGCAAGTGTTCGGAAATACAAACATTTTATTTCATTAAATACAATACAAATATATATTTTTTAGCACTGTTTAATCTCCACTTTGTTAAAATGTTTAGAATATTTACCGGTTAAATAATAAAAAATAAAATAATTGAATACATATACTGCTATAATCTAATATACCATCACTGCATATTCCACAAATGGGAAACAAGCGGATTAGCTGCATTTAATAAATATACAAATTGTCCTCTTTGCGCTACTTAAGTTACAGATATTATCAGCTACATATGTGATTATTTAAAATCATTTGCAGGAATAGATATTTATAATAATTTCTAAGTTTTTCATTACTATATTATCCTTCCCCCATTCTATACCTACAATGTTTGTATTATTTTCTTTTATTCTTATTATATAATATATTATTTCTTCTTTTTATACTCTTGAGTTGAATATGATGAGTGGAGAGCGATACTTTGGATAGCTATGTCAAGATGATCGGAATGTAACCTTTATGTTTTAGCTTATCTGTGGCGCATGGTTTTGATAACAACTGGCTTGTGAATGGATTTGCATCTATTTTTAAAAATAGTATAATAGTGTTTTGTGCTTCTTTCTATATTGAATAAATGAAGAAAGAAGAAACATTATATATTCCAGAAATATCCGACAAATAAAGTTATTTCAACAATAGAATAAATAAATAAATAAATAAAAAAATTTAAGATACAATACCCCCAATTCTATATTGATTCAAACTAAAATAAGAACGTTCCTAAATTAAATAATTAGGGTCACTTGAAATATGATTCGTATTTTATATGATATTTTCGAGTTTATAAAATACCAATGTGCACTAACTAAAATTGGAACGTTCCTATTTTAGTTAATGCACTAAAAATGAAATAGAATAGGGGGTAGTATAAGGCTTACTTTGGGAGGAGCATAGATGCACTCTTATTAATATAATAATAATATATTTGATTTGATGACTCCCTCTGTCATTTGACTTACGTACGTGAATCACGAGTTTATTTGTTTGATTTTAGTATAACAATTCACAAAACCATCTGGCGAGAAATCAAGTATTGCAGACTGCTTATGTGAATGAAAAAAACAATCAAAGCATTCCTGTGACCCCTGTCATGACAGTTGACAAGTTGAACAGTAAACCGGATAATATAACATCAAGCAATATTGAATCTTGTTCACCGTCACCACCCGAATCAAGCTGGCTTGCTAGGAAAAATAATACACAAGTCGTTGAAAAACCATCCACATTAAAGAAAGGTTTTGAGAACAGGTATTTCGTATATCTATAAATTAGTACCCAAAAACACTAAAAAAATCATAAACTTCATTGCTAGCCATCAACTCTCCATTGTAAGACATAGATTATATTTTGAAAAAGTCTCAAACAACACGAATTCACATTCACCTCTTAATATTCGTATAAATAAACAAATATTATCCTAGTCTGAGGATCGAACCCACGACCCCTATATATATGTGTACGAGTCATCTATAGTAGTTTAAAACTTAATTTCATTGACATCCACACTTCTGAGCAAGTGAAAATCCAGCTTTAAACACAACAGACTGTGTTACAATAATCATCAAATATTATCCATTCACCATATGCCATATCATTAGACCATCGTTTACCATCGTTCGACCCTCCTCAAGAGAGCCAGGTGTGGATCGATCTTTAGCCCAATGACTATGCAAAATTATCACCAGGTAATGATTAGACGGTCAGCTATTTGTCAATGATTGACCAACTAGCTGCCTGCCACATTTTTTTTTCATTGGGTTGAAGAACGAACTATACCGGATCTTAACTTCTTCACAGACTGTTGATCGAATAGTTGCTATCTTTTGGTTGCCTCGTAAGTTCATCAATTCACGCTAGTTCACATTTTTACTTGGTGAAAAATATTGTACAACAAGCAACACATCTGAAAACACTTTTCTTATCCATGTTTCTTTATAATTTTGAGAGCACTTTTGCTGTTTCAAAGACTAACGTTGTTTAGCTAAACCATTTTTTTGTAGAAATGTATTTTTAGTGATATGAAAACTAAGCAAAACCTTATATCGTTCAAACGGGCTCTAAAGGAGACAATGTAATCTCCAGATGAACTCTCTGAGTCCTAACCTCCATCCATTCTATCCCATTCTTCTAACCTTCTCTTTTCTTCTATATAGGAACATGTGAATATGTATGTATTTATTTTAAGAAGAATCTGTGTAAATGTGTACGAACAATCGCTTTCTCTGTTTGTAATTGCATGTGTGTTTTAGTGTGTGCTCTTTTTTCTTTAATCTATTTTAGTGTGTAACTATATTGATTATAATATTTCATGTATGCATAATTTTTGTGGTTAATTATTGCTTGTCATCTTTTAATTTCAGAATGAATAATCCACCACCAGTAAGTAACGAAGAGCTGCGCAGTCAGCTACCGTGGTCTTATACCCAGGACAGAAATGAAGCACCTATACAACTAAGACAGTCGTACATAGACGAAGCCCCACCTGTACCAGTTCCTGATTACACACTTCACTTCCCAAAGAGAAATAGAGAGGATCCAGGGAGAGGAATATTAAAATATTAGATAAAATAATCACAAACAACCCATATCTGTAGCATTATATTATGAGGCTACATGTTTATATCGCCACTCGATAGCTAAAAATAATCCAGTTGATTTAAGATTGCTCTCTAGCAAAAACGGTAAAATATTCAATTTTCAACAAATTTGATAGGAAAACTCTCAAAACTTGTTGACACTTGCGAAAATTTTGATTAGATAAAATAAAAAAAAAACAAATATTTATTACCAATACTAGTTTTTACTTAAGAAAAACTTGTTGAAAATTGAGTACCTATTTTACCGTTATTGCTAGAGAGCGTTTAGTTATATGCCGGGATTCAATTGAATGGCAAGCCGTTTCGTTGAATTACAATGAAGTGCCAAAATATGTTCAATATTCCGCCTGAATAAAGCTAGTCGTTTTGTGGAAATTTAGTTCTTTAGCACTGTGGCGCTAAGATTAATAAACGTCACTTTAAACCAGTGATCGGCAAACTTATGAGCAAAATAGGGCCAAATATGTACATTATACCGTTCAACAACAAAAAAGATTGAGAGCCAAATCTGTTTATTAATTTAGTAAACCTTTATTATGTATAATTTGAGACCTTCGCTAAATTTTTATGACGAAATTCATTTTATTGCAACGAATTTTTTTAAATTTATTTTTTAATATCACGTTTTCTAATTTTTCGTTCTCTAACTAATTTGACTCTAGGCTAGGCCTCCAGAGCCGCACTTACGGTTCCAAAGAGCCGCACTTTGCCGACCACTGCTTTAAACAACTTAACTAGACTTCTTCCAGCCAATCAATTGAATGTCGACGTTTAATTAACCGTACCTAACCATTCATTAAACCAGCTAACTCATCGACATAAATTCTGCAACATATTTTTGTTTTACCACGCTACTTTGAATAAAATATGCACCATGAACAAACTAAATACATATTATTAAGGAAATATACCTATTTAAACATTTTTTATACTAGGATTTAAATTGTTTTAAACATTTTATTGAATAAACTGTTGAAAAGCACACCACAATATTTTTGTCTTATTTCCAGTACCTAAAATAGAAGTATTTTTGGTATACTTATCAACTTAAAAACTAACTCCCATAGTGAGACCATCAAATAAATGAAAATAAACGATTTTCGACGGCCGTGTGTAGCGCGGAGAATTTTGAACATTGGAGAACCGGGAGGTTCCGGGTTCAATTCCCGTCTAAGGCAAAATGAAAAATAATCTTTTATAATTCCCCTAGGTCTGCCTGGGATATCTGGGACTCTAGCAATCGGCGACGCTCAGGTTTGCCTCTCTGAATACCCAAAGATACCTCAATTCAGCGTTTTGGACTTTTATAATATTTTTTTACATATTAAGACTCATTATTTGTTTTACTTTTACTAGGCACCTTTTCATTGTCTTTTTTTTGCTATTTATTTTTCTGTATTTGTTTGCTTCTCTCGGCTAGAGGGATATCGAAGGAATGTAGTCAAAAGATTTCACACGTGGTGGTTTTCGCTGGCCAGCTCTTCAGGCTACCCACTTATATGGCACCTCCCATGTGGATAAATTTGCTAATGTAGAAATTAGAATCATATAAATGGAAGTACCCCAATTCTGCACTATCCTGGTGGTCGATGGATTCTTCAAAGTATCTTTATGTGCCTTGATTCTGAGAAGTAATACCTATAAAAGATTCCCATGACGGTGGTTTTAGCCGGCCGGCCCTTAAGGTCTATACCCAATGGCCCCCTAGGTACTTTCTTACAAATTTATCCATAAATCTTATCATGATAATCAAGTTAATAAAGGAATGTTTTAGATAAACGCTAATTGAAAATCATTTTCAGCCTGATTCATGTAGGTATACTCGCATACATACTATAATGATGAGATCATACGAGAATTATTATTCATACAATTTAGTACCTACCTACCTGCTCTAAACAAAGTTATTAATCATGTTAATACCTTTGTGTTATCAAAAGATGATCCTAGTAATATTATAAGACAATGTATTCATTCAACATAATAACCGTTTTATACATATGGGTGTGTGGAAGGTATTTTTACAATTAATCATAGTTTGAGATTACACATCGATCACGCAGTTACTTCAAATCGTAATTCTCATATTCCTAGATAGATAATATATCACGTTATATTTTTTGAAGCAGTAGGTATGGCAGCGGCTTTCCTGGCTTCAGAACATTCGGGAGTGGACCGGGATGAGAGGCGTGGAGAAGATGTTTCGTGCTGTCCAGAACAGAAAAAAATTCTCCCAGGTGGGGCCCGACAAGACACGTAAAGGAAAAGAAAATGACACTCTACCAGAAACTCAAAACAAATATGTGCTTCTATAAAAATATATTCAAATTTAGAATTTATGCTTTGTGGATTTTTCTAGTTGTTGATACATTAAGTCTCTAGACTTGACTACTGCAATATACTATATGTAGGACTGCCGCAAATTCAACTGAATCGTCTACAAATGGCATTCAATAGCGCTGCAAGGCTTATTTTCCGCGAAGATAAGGGTTGCCACATCACACCTTTGCTGGAAAAGTTACACTGGTTAAGAGCAGGTGAAAGGGTTCAATACAAACTGTGCCTTATAGTCTACAAAGCTTTGAACAAAATGGCACCTCAGTCACTTTCTGAACTCTGTGTTCTCAAAACACCTGCAAGTAGACCTCTACGCTCAGCTAAGACATCCACCAACATGCTGGACGAAAACAACAGAGCAAACAAGTCCTGCTTCTATGATAGGGCTTTCGGCGTCGCAGGACCCGTCATTTGGAACCGACTCCCCGAGGACCTTCGTAAAAACCAGCCGATTACAACGTTCAGGAGCAAGCTGAAGACTTCGCTCTTCCAACATAGTTTCCCGCGCCCTTGAGATGGATACTCCATTAAACGGCGCCGAATAAATCATCCAATATAATAATAATATAATAATTAAGTTGTCATATGATTATGAAGCATATAAAAGATAACATCAACTATCCACTTCCATAGCTCAACAAGTCGAAATGTCTTAAATTCGAGAAATCCCTAATTTTTTTTAAATTTTGGGATATTAACTACATAGGTAGGTATGTGTTTACACTTGAAAAACACAACAGAAAGTGAAATAAGTACCTATCGACGTCGGTTCTATGAAACCTCTTATGTGCTCCAAACCAAAATTAACAAGAGACGCAAAAAAAACTCTTAAAAGTCTACAGATCAACAAATATAATCAAATATATTATTAATTTCATGTAAAACTTTGACATTTTTACATGAATTTGATAATAAATTTGATTACATTTATTGATCTGTGGACTTTTATTAAACAGTTTTTTGCGTCTCCTGTAAAATTAGGTTTGAAGCACATAACAGGTTTCATAGAACCGATGACGCTATACTATATAATAATCGCATTGTTAGAAGCATTATGTTATCATTGTTCCGTTCAATAGTCAAGCAATCGAAATATTTATTTCTGGAATTTAAAACAGCGATATTTTTTTTTCAGTAATTAAATATAATATATAAATAAAAGGAACCGTGTATTTTTTAATAGTTATTTCTTTGTAGAATTGAATAATTTCCTTAATACCCCCAAAAATTCCATTTCTACCCCATTTGGGGTAATTTACTTTGGTTCTCCGACGGCTGGTATAGATACATATATAGATGATTATAATATATTATGGGATTACCTTCTATAGATTTTTTCAATAATATAAAAATCATCATAAATATATGTGTTTTATCTTATCTATGCATACTTTTCTATCTTGTATTGAGTAGATAGATAATACAAAATATAAAACTACACGATTTTATCTATTAACCACTTCTGATAACATTTATGATTAAATTTTTCAGACGCAGTGGTGTAAGAATCAATTAATATCAAAGTTAAAGTTCAAAACATTAGTCAGCTCATAATAATAATAATAATACATAATAACAGAACTAGCAGGAGAAATAAAAAATATTTACCATTATAGGTCTGTTTATAAATTCGAGTTCGTCGGAAGCCTGGAGGTAGAGTCTCGGCCTCGTGAACAAGGGGTCCGTGGTTCGATACCAGGTGCCGGCAAACTCCCCTTTCACGACACAAGCTTTTAGTAGCATACTGTGAAAGGCGAATAAGGTTGTATTTGGGTTTATAACATACAAAACCCAGATATATCTTTAAAAATAAAAATACCTTAAGTGATTTCAACTACAGGGTTAACTCCGAAATTTTTAATAAATAATTAACGAATATTAGATTTACCGGTTAATTTATATATAAAAATTCTAAATTCTTTTATAATGAACACTTATTAGAAAGTTTCTGAACTGAAATATTTCACGATGCTGGTATTTTTAATCTGCGTTTTGAGCCTAACCCTTTGGTATCTTGTATATCTGGATAGGTGAATTTTTCCCGGCATTAGACTATTACGTTTTTGTGTAGTCGTGATATTTAAAAATATTAAAAATATATTTTGTACTTCAATAAACTACTACTAATTCTGTTAGTGCTGTTATACCACATGTAATTAACATGCAATCGTCCTCTCTTTGCCAACAAATTAAGATATTAACAAGTGCGAGCTTATGGACGTTCCTCAACGTCCGACAAAATTTTTCCGTAAAGGAGCATGGAGGTTCCTCGACTTCATTGCCTATAAAATTACTTCTACGGGAGTTAACTTCAAAATATGTATACTACAGACATCTATGAACTCAATTCTTAAATATTTTACACAATGATTACAGTTTTTTGAATTACCGACCAAACTACAGTAGATTTTAGATATCACGTGACGCTGCCATGAAATGTCAACCATTTTTCGCGCGCTTCGCACTTATCACGCGATTGTTGAATCTGCTTAGTTTTTTTTGCGTTTTTTTTTTAAAAAACTGAGTCTTTTTTCAATTTGATGAAACCCGAGTGCTATTTACTAATACTTTTGCTTTCGTAAATATTTTTTTGTTCGGCGATATTAAATGTGTGTTTTTATGTGCAGTGATACTTAGTGTACGTATGATTTTTTTAAAAAAAATTTATTTAAATACTTACAAAATGATATTGAGTATTTTTTTATTGTGTTTATCTATAAAACAAACGTAATATTATTTTTTAAGTGATATTTAGTGACAATGTTTTTGGATTTAAGTTAAAACATAAAATTGACAACCTGGCTAACAGAAATTACCGAATTGTTGATGAATAGTGACAGTGATGTTGTACTGTGTGTTCATCTTTGTTTTATGGTTTATCACACAAAAAATCATTTTTAATTTATTTTACACCACATATGTATATCTGTATATTTAACTTTACTGTAAATTATGCATCAAAATTTATTACGTGAGTAGAATGTGAACTAAAATATTCATATCGATTTGTGAAAGTTTGTGACCCCTGACTATATAAATCGGATTTTACCCATTATATACATAAATTGGTAAGTACATAAGTTTTATCGACTTGTAACTTGTTTATATTGGTGTTTTCTAGGTATTTAGTACAAATTTATCAATTTTTGAACATGTGAAAAAAACTCGCTCCCCATAGCACGGCACTTCGTTTACAGCTTGCTCCTGCACTTGTTAAGGATGGGTGTCTTACTTGATCACTAAATTTAAATAACTAATGTTAAATCCTTTATTCGAACACCTGCCTTTTACAAGACACTCTTACGGAAACCTTCTGAAAGGCGTGGAGGAACTGTCCTTAATTTGAATATAAATGCAGGTAAAATTTTGACTTAAAGAGGTGATTCGATTAGCGTCAAGACGCTCTGAATAAAATGGGCTGATGGTTTCTGTCCCGTGCTTCCAAGAAATATGACGAATTGTATAAATTTTGTTCCGTCACTGTTTTTCATATTGCATTATTTAGGCATATCAATTTTAGGACAGCGTCTACTTTACGAGATTCGTATATACGAATAAAAGTCATAATTTGTAATCAGTTGTCGATACTCTATATTCAATGAACAAAACTGTCAAAATCACTTCACACACAAAATAAACACTTGCAAGTCTAGAACATTCAACAAATAATAATATCTCGAAATAAAAATAACAATTTTGTTCGATAAATAATGACAGTACCTACTTATTAGTAATCAAGGTGTTTTTGTGAATATCGTTTGTGTATGAAATAAAATAAATAGTTTTCTAAAAATGTCTTTGAAGAAAGTCGGATACTCAAAATATCTTTTATCAAGTTTGGGTTACGGAGCATCTTTTACTATTGTGAGTAAACGTTTGTTTTCAATATTTTAATGAAAAATATTTATTTATACGGATTATAAAACATTTGAATATACATATGAACAGAAATAATATAAAAAATATAAACAATACATTATCCAACTCAACTTGTGATCCATTTAGATCTCAAAAAATGGTTGATTCTATGGTTTGTAAAAAGTGTTTCTCGATTGGTGGACCTTACATCGTAACAGTGAGAATGGTGGAATTGGTGATCGTCGTCCATGGACACCGAAAGTGATCACTCAACCAGCCTAGAATCAATTCGTAAGCGTTAGGACGCCTTTCTCACTTCTGTCGATAAGATTTTGCACAATGTTACATTGTGTAAACATGGTTCCTCAATTGCGGCGTACAGACAGCTGGATGAGAACGTCAATCATCAAGCAAAAATCTTAAATCTTTCGGCGACAGTTCGGAGCATTCTCCGAAGAAATATTCGAATGAATGCCTTTGTTACCCGTTCATGAGACGTTACGAAGGCATTCATTCGAATATTTCTTAGGAGAATGCTCCGAATGGGCTTCGAAAGATTTAAGAATTTTCCTTGATGATTGATGATTGCCGTTCGCATCCAGCTGTCTGTACGCCGCCAATCGAGATATCTGACAAATATAATAATTATTATTGTTAATTTGTTTTGTTCCAGATTCAATCTGTCATATGGATAGTACTAACATGCATTGGGCTTGCTGTATACCATGATTGTTCAACAATTGCTATTAAAAAAGTTACTGTAGCCGAATATTTCACAGCGATGATCAAGTTCTCATATTACAACGGTAAATAATAACTTATTTTTACTAATAATAACACTACTACTACTACTATATGAGTTAGTTGGAAGATATCGCATCTGCGATAAACTCGCCCATTGCACAATATCATTTATTTGTATCACATTGTTTTATAACTTGGTAATTATCTTATTTTCATTTTTTTTGGTAATTATGTATGCTTATTATTGTGGAATTAAGTTTATTATTATTATATATAGAATCACGGCATATCCAACAAGTGGTGTAGCCAGCAGATGTTATAAACATGAAATTTGTCCTCTCAATGCCAAAAAAAAATTAATACATTCAGGATGGATGTCAAACTTCATCGCTGAATTTAAAATGTAAAATGTATGTATTTTTTCGAACACCCGCTTTTAACAGGTCACTCGAAAACTTACGAAAATGACGGGGATACCAAATCTTTGCCAAGTGGTCAACGAAAGTTATTTTCATATATTTATAAAATTTACATTTCTTAAAATGTTAAAAAAGTTAATAACGATCGTTAATTATTAATTGTTATTAATTTTTTAAGTGAATGACAGCACTGATTGTTAATATTTATTTGGCTAATTATTTCTCTGTTGTAAGAACAGAAAACTGTTATTCAATTGTATTTTTTTACTTTCTCAATGTGAGTTCTTGTTTTTTTTTTTATCAATTTTCTATTTTTCATCTTTTATTTAAATGTGATAAACTCATGGGTTTTTAATATAATACAAATAATTGTTATAATGTGTACACTTGTAAATAGGGCGATATATAAATTGATACCTTCTTTGACTGCGTTGTTTGTTTTTATGTAATTATATTGTCTGTAGTGTACTGTTGATGATTAATAAATAAATAAACATCTTCAGTATGCTATGGTTTTGCTCTCTTTTGGAAATCCTTGGTTGAAGCAGTGCCCTATAATAGGGCGCAGCATAAACTATTTCTTAATTGTAACCAAAATTGTATTATCATTATAATATATTGTTTCTGTTGGCGTTTGATTTGATTAATAAATAAAAAACATCTCGAAGAAATTAATTTAATGTTTCATAATATTATAGATGCAATATAAATTATATGTTTTTTTTGTGTAATTGTGGCTGGCGAATTTGTTTCCTTGTCTTTGTTAAGTCTTGTCTCTCTTGGTAGAGAGTAGGTATTAAGTCTGGGTGGGACGTCTCTTGGGGTGGGAAGCGTCTCTGCAACGTCTTCGGTAATGGCGATCGTTGGGTTTTGGATTTACAGGTCTGAATATTTAATAGATGCTTGTATTCATCTCAACTCAATTTTGTTCCAAGATATGTGTTATTTTGTAAATAGTATAAGTAGGTACTTATTTAATTTTTTTACTTACTTTTTATTTATCTACGTACCTATTATAATAACTGTGTTTGCTTTTCTCAGTTAGAGGGACGTGAAGGAGTGTAGTCAAAAGATTCCACTCACGTGAGCATTTTGAGAATAATTCAAATATTCAAATTCGTTTACTTCCTCAAATAAGCATATACAATCGAATACAGTTCAAATATCCATAATATGCCAATAAAACTAATTGCACTTTTCCACCTTACTAGGCTAAAGCTTAAATCGAGGCTGACAGTACAATCAGTATCTAATATATGTGCAAAAAACAAATTTAGACATCATAATAAACAGATAAGATACAACACACCAATAGACTATAGAGATCAGAAAGCATTTGTGTATAGTCAGTAGCAATATTATAGAGAGAAATAAAAACTTGTTAGAGGATAGATAATAGATTGCATGCGTTTCAAATTGCGTCATTTAATCGCAGTTATTCATGATATTGTTTTCATCTGATTATTTTTTGTATAATGGATGTGTTGTGTAACAAAAATAAAGTAGGTAATATTTCAGATAATTTATTTATTGTTTATATATTGATAATTTATATGTTCTATTACACAGGAAAAATTTATAATGCATTTAAAATATTATCTAGTTACGTATGCGACTTATGTGAAATTCATTATCCACAAGGATGTATCGTGTAACAAATAGGTACAAAACTATCAGTAACTACTACTTCTACACCATCACGGCATATTCCACAATTGGGGTAGTCAGGAGAGCATTTGCATATGATAATCATGTTATAACCTGTTTTGACTGTGTCAACAAAAATAAAGACATTCAAGAAGGCCGGCAAACCACATCGCTGATTTAAAACGTAAAGTTAGTGTCA
Organism: Athripsodes cinereus; assembly: GCA_947579605.1. Classification (NCBI taxonomy): domain Eukaryota; kingdom Metazoa; phylum Arthropoda; class Insecta; order Trichoptera; family Leptoceridae; genus Athripsodes; species Athripsodes cinereus. Next base: position 3,874,076 of record OX388329.1, read on the forward strand.
TTATGTTTTATGGTTCTGGAAAATATGACCATTCGAGGATTTGGGATCAGTTTGATTTTTTTTTGGGTTTCGACACGATTAGTTAATTTTTTTTTCGTGTATCTAAACACGATGAGCAGTCCTACCCCATCCCTTCCACTTTATCCCATCCCTCCCTACTCAACATCTGTGTCGAGTCGCTTATCCGATGTTATTTCTTTTCATTATATATTTGAGTAGCTTATTTTATGTGTAAATTTATTTTGGTATACATAATATGTGTTTATTTATATATTTATCTATATATCTTAAATTATTTTATTTTGTTTTACTTATTTATTTATATATTATTATTTGTTTTTGTTTAATTGGTTAGCTGGAAGATATTGCGCCTAAGCAATAAACTCACCCATTGCACAAAATTATGTATTCTATTGTTATGATACCATGTTTTTTCTTCTTCTTTGTATACTAATTTTGTGCAATAAAGATTATTATTATTATTAATAATAATACAATACCACCTCGGCATATCCCGCAAGTGGGGTAGCCATAGCAGTCCAGCTGCGTGTAAAAAAGATGCAAACTGTCTTCTCTGTGCCAACAAAAAAAATAAGTCATTCAGGATGGGTGGTAAATCTCATCGCTGAATTCGAGATGTAAAATGTCTTTATTTTTTCGAACATCTGCCATTTACAGAGCACTCTTAAAGACCAATTTTTGACGGGTGCTCCACGGCTTATCAGTAATAATACAGCAGTTATATTATCTATAAAACATTTAAAATACCTGTCAGATAGCTATTAGTCATGAGCGTTGGGCGCAAAATAAATGCGCGGCATTTCCCATTGCGTCATCTCATTGCATTTATCACAAATTTTATTCAGTCGATTATAGATGATGTGAAGGATAATATTTAATTGTATATGAATAATAATTTATCAGCAATCATAAACAAATATCTTTACCACCGAACATTGTGAATCATTATTGTAGGTAATATCAATAATATTTTTCTGTATAATCTATTTTATTATTATTGTTTCAACGTACATTTAAATTTGATTGCTTGCGTAATGAAAAATTATCTTTGTATCATCCGTCCGACTGAATGTTTTAATACTTTCTTAGCACGAAGAGGACGGCTTGCATGTTTGTTACATGCGGCTGATCTGCTAGCTACCACACTTGTGGCATTAACAATAATGGTATTAATATATGTAATTAATTAACGAATGTGCGAACGCGAATGCGAATATTTTTTGCCAACATTCGCGAATGCGAATAGCGAATATTGACTTGCTTAGATTTCTACAATATTGCTCAATCATTTAAATTTTACCCCCCCCCCGTTGAATTTTCAAAATGGTATAGGAATTACCCATAATACAAAATTCACATCTTAGTTTGGGACTAGCTCGGTATGTGTGAATTGTCTAAACTTGTTATGTTATGTTATGTTAATTAAAAATATTTCGAAACTCCTCGGTTTTCTTAAAGAATATTTTCTAGCAGTACCTTTTTCTACAATTTACCGGGTAAGTATCCGGTATTTTTACCGAATATCCGATACTTTATTACCGAAATAATATTCGCAAAACATTCGCATATTTTTTTGCGAATACGAATGCGAATACTTTGAAATATGCGAATACGATTATTCGTTACATCACTAGTAATTTAACATGGGCATTCCCATTCCCATTCCCATTAACATTCCCTTAGTTGTGTGATGTCCGAATTTCCTTATAATAATTTTGGGATATAAACTATTGATAATTATTTTGATAAGTGTATTGAATCGCCTAGACTTTCAATGCCAATCGAGAACGTCGGTGTCGGTTTATAAATTGACTTACGAGTATGTAATGTAAATTAGACATTCGCGAATTAAAGTAGGTACCCAAAATGGCAAACATTCGCGAATGCAAACACGAACATAATATGCGAATCTTATGAATGAACATAAATACATACTTATTTTTATGAATCTGATGTTATAAGTTCTTTTAGTTTCTTTCATGAAAAGTGCACGCGAATTGTATTGTATGCGTAGATTGAAGGTTTTCATGGCGATCTTCTCTATCTGGTTGTTGCTTTTCGGGTTTGTCATGTCTAGTTTTGTTTTGTCGACATTTCGCTGCACATGCTGGCCCCATCTTCAGGATATCAGCATGTGCAGCGAAACGTCGACAAAACAAAACTAGACATGTCAAACCCGAAAAACAACAAGCAGATAGTAATGTATAACAGTTTTGTATTGTTCTTCAACGCGAATTAATCTATAATAATTATATTCTCTGCATTGAAGGATTAGTAGAAAATTACAATATTCGATCAAAACATCAAAGACATGCGTTTTTATACTACTACAAAGACGGCAAAAAACGTCAAGTCTCTCAAACTGCAATGCATCTTGTCTAGTAGAGTAAAAAGTGTGTTTTTACGTTTTGATTCAACAGCCATAAATGTATCATCTTAAATTATATTTATAAAATATCATTTATTTTAGAAGGATTGACTGTGTAAAATTTTCGAGACATTTTGAATGTTTTTATTATTCCACAATACACTTTCGTTACTTGATTATTTAAATTGCGATTGATTTCGGTAAACCTTGTTTCGCTCGTCAATAGTAAAGGTTTACCGAAATCGATCGCGATTTCAACAATCAAGTAACGGAAGTGCGTTGTGAATACAAAAAACATTAAAAAACGACACTTGTCATTTGTTCAAGCGCATGAATAGGATACCTTGGACTCATGAAATATTCGAGAAAAGAGGATATTTCAACATGATGTATTACCTATTTTATGAAGAATGTTTTCAGATTTCAGTAAATGCAAAGAATCGACAATGGAGACGTTTGAAAATAGCAAATTAATGGTTAAACCATTTGAAATGATGATTTGGAATTGCGTCTATTTGGGATTTTCTTGTGTATGGCTAATAACATCAATATTGGCTATTTCAAGTAAGTCTATATTATCTATAATATTCAACTTCTTTTTAATAATAATAATAATAATAACAGAAAAAATCAGAAAGTTTACAGAATTTCGGAAAGATATCGAAAGAATTTGGAAAGTGAAAAATTTGCCAATAGTACCAATACTTCTATCAAGAATTATAACACATCATCTTCTGAAAAGTTTAAAATTATATATAATATATTGAAACTACCAACGTTTTTGTGAATAATTATTTCAGAAATACACAGTTGGAAGACAGTTGATTCTAAATACCCCTATGCCATTCCATGGATAATATGCACCGTATGCATTTGTATATTGGATTTGATACTCGGATCATTTCTGGGCGCTGACATTATTTTTTACCAGAGTTACAAAGAAGCAGTAAGTACAGCAACAATATACATTCTTATGAATTAATTATGTCAGTTTGGATACATATCTTATCTTTGCCACCACGTGTACAAATAATGGAAATAATGAATTTTGTACTCATGAAATCGACCAACTTCAGACAAATTGTTATTTATCAGGTGAAGAACTATTTAACTGCATGAACGTATTACTGACTGATAGTATAGTTTGACTTTGCTTTACGAACTGATAGTATAGTTTGACTTTGACTTTATGAGTCGAATCCAGGTCACTATAAATTTAAATATAACGAAAAACTTAAACCAATTGTGTTTTTCCGTGTTTAATACATTTAACTTCTGACGTGGATGACTTTATGTATCCGAGATTCTCATTTAATCTATTTACTAGACTATTCTATACCCTCACGCCGTGTCCCAAGTGGGGTAAGCAGAGAGAGTATGGGTCCATATTGAAATATGGAGAGTATCCATATTGAGAGAGTATGGTATCCTTACACACTTCCTTCGCTTCCTCCACATTCATACAATTTCTCACGCACGCACGTCGGTTCCTCTTACTCAACACACGCCCGTCCTTGAGAATTTGATCCACGTGATCAAGCCATGTAGTTTTCAGACGCCCGCGCTTCCTCACACCCTTTCTTTCAGACAAGTATCTATTTATTTATTTATATTATGTCGTGAATGTAATGTCATAGAGTTGATGATTTATAATGTGTCGTTGAGGTGCTTTGACACGTAATTTACACTTTAATCTTGTCCATAAATAAATAAATAATTTAATATATTTTCTTATTTTGAATGTTTTTTAAGTATTCAACAATACACATCCGTTACTTGATTATTTAAATCGCGATCGATTTCGGTAAACCTATACCATTGACGAGCGATATAATACTTTATATCGCTAATAGTATTATATCGCTCGTCAATGGTATAGGTTTACCGAAATCGATCGCGATTTAAATAATCAAGTAACGGATGTGCATTGTAGAATACCTAGAAAACATTCAAAATGTCTCGTAACTGTTACATAGTTAATCCTTCTAAAATAACTGATACTATTTTCTTATGTTTATTGCAGAAACTTTTTACGGAGTTCGACCAAGGAGATTACTTCATTCTGTTGCGACTTTTTATCACTGGTATCATGATGACAGTTGCAGTGCGAGGTTTCGTTATCTGGATATTGAATTTATTTTTTGCAGTGTACGTCACATACGGAATTTTAGATCTTAAAAAGGCCATAGGAGAGGACAAAAATTATGTAAGAAAACACTCGATACTAATATTTGTGTACTCGCTATTAACCTCACATTATAGCATGGTGAAACTTTCGTCGTCTATTTGTCGACGACTTTTTTTTCATTCACGGGATGAGACTTTATAATTTCAAAGTTAATTTCATGTCTTTATACATTGTTTACCTATATTTTGTGTAGCACTAAGAAAGATAATTTCTAGATAAATATTATTCTTAGATTTGATTTTTCATATCTGCGTGAGTGAAGAAATTAAGAACAGTACTCAACAGACACCTCGTCTGCACAATCAACGCATTGTTAACTAAAAGCAGATAAGTAACGTTGTTGATAATTTGTAGTGTTCGATTTTTCAAATAAATTGTTATTGTTTTGTTTGTGACATTAGGCCCAAAATTACAATGTAGGCTTAAGATCCTCCTTAACCTTAAGGAACACATAAAGCTTCGCTTTCCAAAATTACGCAAATTACAATGTCTCCTTAGCACGAATTTGCGGCTTAACCTACTCCTTAAGTTAAGGAATACCCGGTGGTGTCCTCAACAACGTTAAGCTCGCTTAAACTCAGTTAATTTTTTCATCAACAGGAGGCGCCACTAGTAACAATAAGAACAAACTGACATTAATGTCATATGTTCGCGCTTTCATTACGCTTTTTGTTTGCTGTTGCTGAGGTTGTTTCATTAGCGCTTCTATTTGGATGTTTTCATTACTGACCCTGTTTCGTAGGTAACGAAAAAATCCAAGAGCGTTCACGAAATCAAAACAACAACACGAAAAATGGCGCGCGTCGCCATTAACATGACAGATGTGAGGTTAATGCATAGACAAAATCACGACAAAACAACTAGTAGGGCTACCAACTTAACCATATTAGCGGCTTAGTCAAGTCGCAGTCGAATATTGATTGAAATTCTCGTGTGAGCATTAAGCTCGACTTAACTTTTAAGCCTCCTCTCCAAAGCTCCACGATAAGCTACTGATTGTAATTTCGGGCCTTGTAAGATGCCTCGGGATTGTAATTAATTTAGTATTGTTATCAAAGAAGTAAGGCATCCAAAGATTACTTAAATTTATTGCAAAAATATATATTTTGATGAATTTGACAGTTGTTGTTGACTTCACGTATTTTATTTATTCACGTATCATCTTCACTAAATTTACCACAAATGGACCAACTGCATATAAAAAAAAACATGCAATTATCCTCTTCAAGTCAATACAATTTAAGATATTCAGGATAATATTCTAAATGGCTCTTAGACATTTTTTAAGTAATATTAGTACGTTAACTAAATGGATGTAATGTTCTTTCCGAACCTGTCAAAATTTTGACAATGTTACATAGCCCACGTTTGACATCTTAGATCAATTTCAAGTACCTACCTACATATCAAATACCCAAATATTTTATTTGTAGGTACCTAATTGTTTTTTATTTACAGAAAACTCCTGTTCTGCACAACACATTGACAAGAGGACCAATCTCAGCATACGAGAAGTAACTTTTTATTATTTTTATCTACCTATACCATCACATCATATCTTACAGCAGGGCTACTCTTGACACAATCTTAATACGATCTTGATTTAGTCTTGATCTTAATCTTATGACTATGGCCAAAAATACTGCGCTACCGCTACCGCGAGATTGGTCAGCACGTATTTTTCACCAATAGTCGCTTCGCGCGTCGTATGATTGAGATTAAGATGGTATTTAGATTTTGTCAAGAGCAACTTACAGTAGTAATAGTATAACAGTTACATACAGTTGGTAGTAATGCTGACTGCACGTAATACTATTAACAAGACATTCAAATTGTGTATAACATGTCTTACAGCTGTTTAATTGAAGATGTGATAAAATATTATATTTGGTAAATATTCATTTATACTTTTCCCTTACGCCTTTAAGTGGGGTGGGCAGAGAGAACTGAACACCATATAGATCTGTCCTTACATACTTCTTTAGCTTCTTCTACATTCATACAATTTCTCATACACGCACGTCGATTTCTCTTACTGATTACACGAGAATTTGATCTACATGATGGTCAAGCCACGTAGTTCTCGGACGCCCGCGCCTCCTCACACCCCTCCTTTCAGACAAGTATATCTTATTTAGTTTTTTGTCATTCATTCATTTTCCATTCGTTGCACATGACCAAACCATCTCAATTTATTTATTATAAATTAACAAGCGAATTTATTCTTATTTATTTTGTTATATAATTTTATCTGCAGTAGTATTGAGGCTCGTTCAGCCCGTTGGCTTTCTGGAGAAGGACATGTGAACAGGCCACATCTTCAGCATCCAAAAACTCCAAGTGTATACGGACATCGGGGTAGTTATCATGGTGAAGTGAACCCATCGTACGCTGAGAGCTTTAACAGTTTTAACACAAGGTAATTATTATATCTATGACTTGGATTTTGTCTAGAACATTATTCAGTTACTTTTATCTATACCCGTCGCGCCATATCCTATAAATGGTAAATACTGTAACTGTAACTTCAACAAATATGCAAGTTATCTTTCCATGCCAATAAAATTGAGACATTCAATATGGGTGTCATATTTATTTAATTATTTAATTAAAATCGACGCCCGATGTCTTTATAACATCACTAGCTGACCCTGCAAACGTTGTTTTGCTATATACATTATTTCTAGGAAATATTTTTTTAATATCGCTATTAAAAAATAGGGGTTGATGGTAGAAGGGTGAAAATTTAGGGATGTATGTATTTTTTAATTTCTCATCATAGAAAAATAAAATATTTTGTTCAAAAAAATTGGGGTGGACCACCCTTAACTTTTAGGGGTATGTAAAATAAATGTTGGGCGATTCTCAGACCTACCCAATAAGGAAAAAAAATCATCTAAATCGCTCCAGCCGCTTTCTAATCTAATTTTTTCCTATTTTTTGATATCCATATATATATATATATATATATATATATATATATATACTATACTATACTATACTATACCCTCACGCCGTATCCCAAGTGGGGTAGGCAGAGAGAACGGAACGCCACACAGATCTATCCTTACACACTTCCTTCGCCTCCTCCACACTCATACAGTTTCTCATACACGCACGTCGATTCCTCTTACTCAACACGCGGCCGCCCTCGAGAATTCGATCCACGTGATCAAGCCACGTGGTTCTCGGACGTCCGCGCTTCCTCACACCTTTTCTTTCAGACAAGTATATCCTCTTTGTCATTCTTACTTCGTTCATTCGTTCAACGTGTCCAAACCACCGTAGTTTATTCACGCGCATTCTGTCCACAACACTCTTCTTGCATCCGCTCATTCTTCTAATATCCTCATTCTTCACTCTATCACGCAGCGTTTTACCAACCATTCTTCTTAACGATCGCATCTCCACTGCATTTATTCCACTTTCGTCCTTCTTCAGCCACGTCCATGTCTCGCTTGCATACGTATATATATATATACAATTTTTTTTAAATGCAATAATGTTTTTACAGATCGGTTCACAATACTGGATACGAGACTCTGCCTTTACCAGATCGGAGCGAAGAACCATGGAATAAGGAGCTACCAACAACACCAAAACCTGACTACAGTCCACAACCAATAAGAGCCATGCGTTCAGCTTTAAAACCAGTGCCAGCAACTAAAGCAAATCATTATATACAATAAACAGAAATAAAGTCTTACGGCCGGTTTCATAAAAAAATATAAAGGCAATTAAACGATAATGTCACTTTATTTTTTAAAGTTCCTTTAGTAACTTCTACGGGTTTCATAAAAATAAAGTCGTCGTCAATTCAAAAACGTCAAGTTAACGTCCAAAATATGATTCCTCAAAGATATTGTTTTTTTGCTACGCTACGCTGTTGATGAACGGTGCGATAGTGACCATTATAGATTACATGAACAACAGTTGCCATCCTTTATTGCAAATGTGAGGTTTGGTATCGAAATGGAACACACCCGCTCATATGTAGTAAAATATCAGTGATGCCCAAAAACTAATAATATTTGACTGATTTAAATGCCATAATTGATTTTGTCCAATATTTTCAAGCAAATATCTCATGAATTAACTATTTTAGGAAGTGAAGTTTTACAGAACTCACATTTAAGAATAACATTAGATATTTAGTCTTAAAAACTAATTTCATTAATTGTATCGGCATTTACTTTGTACCTAACACTTCATTTTAAATTATCAAATAAAATAAAATAAATATTTATTATTTTGTTTTGTGTTACTGTTGAGTATGACTAACGCACGACCGGTTTCGCGGACTCCGATAGATACTTTTACCGATATACCTAGATCGATATAGATAGTATAGATCAGCACCTGATGATGCGAACTCGGAGTCCGCGAAACCGGTCGTGCGTTAGTCATACTCAACAGTAACACAAAACAAAATAATAAATATTTATTTTATTTTATTTGATAATTTAAAAACTAATTTTTGGTTTTTGCCACTTTCGATTTCAAACCACTGAAATATTGTAAAATTTAACTGAGTTAAAGAATCTAAATTCGAAGTAAGTTTATGAAACCCCAATTTCACTTGTCCGCTTGTCTTGAACTTTATCTTTTATGAAATCGGCCGGTAATGGATTAAAATAAGTATAGAAACCTCGAATCGGTTAAAGTACCTGTATTATTTATTTATTTCAAACAAGTTCTATATAATATACTATAACCTTGTTTCCTATCCTAACTGGGGTAGGCAAAGACAACGGAACGTCTTAATGATCCATTTTACATACTTCTTCCGCTTCCTCCACATATAATGCAATTTTCACACATGCAAGCCGATTTTTCTTGTTCAATACGCGACTGAAACTGAAAATTTGAAATCCACGTGATTTAATTTCTTATTTTCAGGACATCCGCACTTTCTTACACCCCTTCATTCAAGATATATATTTTTTCTACGTCATCCTTAGTGACTGAAATTCGCACCATTCATCAGTACTTATAATAAAATCAAATAAATCTTTAAATGGTCAATTATAATCACATAAAAACTTGATAGCCTAAGAACAGGAAAAAATATCCATCCAGATACAAGAGGTAAGGCTTAAAACGATGGTTTAAAATTTCACCATTGTACCTACCTGAAATAGTAATAATTAATTGATCTTTTGAAAACTTTGTCGTCATTCACAAAATGATTTCAATTAATGCCAGAGGCCTTTAGAAACTTGCCCATCTTCAGTGTCAGACTCTCGGAAGAGAGAAGAAAATAAAGTTTTTTGTATGAAATCGTTTTTTTTATCAATTTGTACTGATGAACATTCATAGTGTAAACCAGGGATGTTGCGAATATTCGCATCCGCATCCGCAAATGCGGAGCTTCCGCATGTATTTGGACATCTGCATCCGCATCCGCATCCGCAATAATTGATGCGGATGTTCATGCGGATGCGGATGTAAGACAATTTGCGACAAGAAAGAAATGGGGCGGGGCCGGCGAATGGCGCGTGCCGTTCGCACTTGACATTAACCAATGGGAACGAAAAAATTGGTGACAAGATCCGACGCATTTTTATTTTTGCCGGTTTTATTTTATTTTTGCAAATAACAAAAAGAAAAAAAATATTTCGCCAAAAAATCTTTTATATTATTGTAGCAATAATTTCGTCACATATTTGACAGTGGGGCCTACCAACTAAGATAGTTCCTACATTTTTTCTATAACATCTTAAACATCCGCATCCGCATTAGCATCCGCATCCGCGGATGTGAGCCTTCAAAAATCCGCATCCGCATTCACATCCGCGGATGTGTAAAAATCGACATCCGCAACATCCCTGGTGTAAACACCGACATATCAAATCTACCTTTATAGTTTGTAAAGTTTGTTTAATTTATTATAATTGTAAGTTTTTTTATTATTAGACAAAACGCACTTGCCGATCGACTACTGACGAACTTTTCGACTATCTACCTATATGTACCGTGTAATTATGCATCGATCGCCAAGTGCGGTTTGTCTAGGGGGTATTAGCATGAAAAGAAATGTATTAAAGTTTTATAATAATGAAATGAAACATCATTCATGTCTTCGATCGATAATTAATTAATAGAATGGTAGCAAAATGTATGTAAAGACTTATTTTTTTATTTAGATATTCTTTATATAATCGTTGTCAGGAACCAAAGGACAAATCTGCTAAATCCATGAATCAAGTGATGAGATAGGCGCTAAATTTATATGATTGTTTAAACTTTTTAGAATGTCAATGTATACAAGTAAACAAATCAACGATACAAGGAAATTTGAATTAAAACACAAAATGTAAAAAACACACATTTATTTCTAATATTTACAAAACCATATGAAAACAATTATAAATAACAGCTATCTATTTTATCGGCTGAAAAATGTCACTGAGAATTACTCTATTCCTTGCATTGGAAATTTGTGTGGAATTTTATGAAAGAAAAATTTTTGTAGAGTAAAATTAAGGATACAATCCGAAAAGATTATAATTTTTTAGTTGAGTCTAATAATCTGCACACGTCTGTACTTCCAAGGCAAATTTATAGGTTGCGAACCGGCTTTCATGAGCTTTGGCTCTCATCAAATTCTGCTTTCGTAAAGCGGAAGCTTCTAAAAGCCGGCTCGCGACCAAAGTCACTTTGGAAAGCACTATACAAAGATGTTTCATTACCAATCATTTTACTGTGAAATTTTGGAGTTTACTTAACAAAAAGGCAACATTATTTGAATTAAATAAGACTTCATAATAAAGATCACCTTAAAAATAAATTTGATATGTGATTAACCAGATTATTATTATTTTAGATAATTAACCAAAAACAAAAACTTATGATATAATTATGATCCATACAACACAACAAACTATATACAATTATAAATTATAATTTACTTACAATTCTACACAAATAAATAAATTGCGCAAAAACTAAGGTCATTCCCAAGCATATTATCATATTAGTTTCGGTAAAAACAATCAACATTGTGAAGTGATGTCTTTTATTAAAATATTGTCAACTAATAAAAATCATAATAAATTGAGTTTCTTAGAGTCTGGCACTGAAGATGGACTGATTCCATAGTAGGTTTAAATAGATTATTATTTGTTGGAAAGAGACAGCACTCATAACACATACTATTTAATGTGGCACATTTTTTTATGGAAGTGCACAGTCTTGTTCTATATTATAATGTCTTTGGCAGTAAGAATTTAAAGAATTTAATTCTCAACATGTGGCATGTGCAAATCAAGGTCATTATTTATTTGAAGTAAAAATAAATAGTACAATATTAAAAGACTGTTTGAAAGGACTAAGACAACTCTGATTACTTTTTAATATTGATTGAGTATGTAAATATAATACATGAAAGGGGGAACTGGTGGGGGCCAGGCGCCATCAAGATAGAGCAACCAAATTAAGAAGGCTACACAGAATAATTCATTACAGTTATAAGAGGTAAGTATCTTTCAGAAGTCAACTATCATTCATCATAATGTTTTAAGTACTGTTTGCTAAGAGACATAATTATAGTAAAACAGTCATAAAAAATCAGAAAGAGTACCTTACTAAATTAATAAAATCAGCACCTAATTACATATTATAATATCACGGATTGTGATCGTTCAAAAAATAAATAAATAAATACAGCAATTTTTAGTGAGAAGATCACAGAAGTTTGTTTTAAAAGTGAAAGTGTGTGCAAAATATTTCATGCACAATCAGTAGCTTGGCAAATCAATAACTTTTATTTTTACTTAGCTAATCTAAAGAAAGTTAATACAAACTTCTCCCAGAACGACAGATTGTTAGGCAAGCTAATTGGCGGTGGAGATACTACAGTTTTATAAACGACCTGTGACGAAGATGCAACGCTTTGTTGCATTGGAATTTTTCTAACAATTCTTTGCGGTTTTTTGTAATGAGTTCTGAATACATCTTCAATGAGCGGTGTGACAAATTTGTATGGATGACTGGCCTGATTCACTTCATGAGCAATTGGATTTATGGGTTTTCTATTATATGGCATTTGGAATGGACGATTTTCAATTATCTTTTGAGGTTTATAGTGACTGACAATCACTTTCATTGGTCCCGAATGTAAAGCATTATTATTTGTATGGTGACGTATTGGAGGAGGAGCAAGGATAACATTTTCTACGGGAGATAGAATCATTGGCAGATTTGCACGTTTTTTGACGATCACTATTTCAGCGTCGGCAGGAACTATAATTTGCGGTGTGGGTTGTTCGTAAGGATAGTTTTGTAAATATTCAGAATCTTCAGATAAACTGTTTATATCTTTTATAAATCTTGTATGAGGGTTCATGAAATATTCACCGTGCATTGGTCGATCGTTTCGTCGCATGATACCATTGTTTCTTCGCGTGATAAATAATCTCATCTTTGGATTGAATTTTTTAATTTCGTAGTATTTCTTCGGACTGTTGTATTTGTTTAATTTCACTGGTAGATTTGAAAATGTAGGTTCTGTCGCTTTCAAAAATGGTTTCCATTCGTCTGTGAACAAAAAAATGAAAATGTGAAAAAATCATACATGAGAGTATATACCTAAACTATCTTAACCTTTTATGGACGTAAGGATTCTTAAGCACTCCAACAACCAAACCGATTCCACATGGCGAAACACATGTACAAAAGAGGAAGAAAAACAATTATGCGGTTTATTTAAGAAAAACTATGCTTCTATCTATGAGATATCTCAACTATGTATTATGTACAATAACGATTGATTGTGTTATTGAACATTGTGTAAATAATAGTGTTCGCGAACTGTGTGAAAATTAATACATACTATAATATAGAGAGATAAATATTATGAAATTTGATTAAAGAAACATAAATATATAAGAAGATTATTATGTCAATATATTCATTAAATGCATCGCAGAAAACATGTCCATAAAGAAATTGTTATAAATATTACAAACCATATCAAACAAGTTGTACTACAAAACTAAAAACATATTATTTTGTTATAAGTAAAAAAAAATATATTATAAAATCGAGAAGAATCATCGACTAAACTTAACATGATCAACATACAATTTTATATCTATATAGTTATATTTACTTTCGCTTGAGCAGTGGAACAAATGATTCGCATGACTTCTTTGCGTCTATCTATGATTGCAATAATTCTTATTGTATCTATGTTGGTGTGTACTTAATGAGATGCTGACATGTAATACAATTAACGAGAGTGTTAAGATGAAACATGATGATGTAAAACATTTATATGAAAAGTGAATCTTACTTGTACAAAGATATTATAACATTATTTCATTTAATAACAATAGTAAGAATGTGATTTAAGTAAAACAAATGTTTTATTCTACTGTTTGTAGAATAAAACATTTGTTTTATTTATTTCGCTATCGATTTCCACTACCTAAACACTAAGAATTTTTAATTTCTTTTGTTGTTACATTTTTAAATTGTATTTGTATTGCAGTATTGCCCCAGAACAGATTTTTGTCTAGTGTGGCAATATATTCCATAATGTTGTTCATATGTTTTTTTTGTATGCACTATTGTGGAAAATAAATAAAAAACAAACAAAAACAATAGTTTATAATGAAAATGATTGGAATAAGTAAAAGTCATTTATAAAACAGTTGTTCATCGATACTACGATTATATTGGACCCCGGACACAAGCTAGCAATATGCAGCTTCGCCGGGTGAGATCTAAATACAAATTAAGTATAAGAAATATTATATGTAGATATCTTGTTTATTTTGTTTATATTTAATGGTTTTTTTTTCAATAAAAAAAAAAAAAATACAATGAGGATATATGTAGAGGAGCAAGCCAGAAGACCAGGCAAACGCTTGACAATCTCTTTCCCCATAATAACAAATGCGGTGGAACTTGATCCTTGATAGGAGCAATCGGTGGACGATGACCAGGAGGGCCGACCCCAGATATTGGGAATGTAAGGCCGGGTGAAAAAAGAAAGATATTAAAAATATGAATAGGGAACATGCATGCGTGAGGAATATGAAAAAAAGATATCAATTTATATTGATAAAGTTACGCTGATCACGAATATCCTAATAATAAATCATAAAATTAAACTTTTCATTCATTATTTTCAATTTAAAAATCCATGTTTTCTGTCAAAATTTAAAACGCTCTGTTATTGAATCTTCACCTTGTGACGTCATCATGCGCTAGTGCTAGCTTCGACGTAGCTACTATGCTATCATTTCTCGGTGTTTTCTGTATTGATCGGAGATAGAGGCGCGCAAGTTACTTGTATATTTTAAAGTTTTAAACTATTCAAATGTGCTCATGTGTTATATTATTATTGCTTTTTCATGTATATAAGTGCTAAAAAACGTGTGTTCAAACCTAGCCTCTTACGGGAACGCTTTGTGTTCATATTTGAGTAATTTGTGCCTGACTTATATAATTATACGTACAAATAGTGCTCAGTGTCAAACTATTGTTGTTTTCTGTTAAATAAATACTAAAAAGCACATATACCTATAAAGGTAACCCATTATTGGTGCAGAATGTGTCTCTAAACAACTATAGATTTATAGTGTTTCTTAGGACAAGCGCCGTCTGTTTAAATGGAGGTAGAACTATGTTAGTTTGACAATGCCTCCATTAATAGGCACATAATTTGGTCAAATTTTTAATAGTCACTTACTATACTATACCCTCACGCTACGCCCCAGGTGGGGTAGGCAGAGAGAACGGAACGCCACATAGATCTATCCTTACACACTTCTTTCGCTTCCTCTACATTCATCCAGTTTCTCATACATGCACGCCGATTTCTCCTACTAAACACTTACTTAAGAATTTGATCCACGTGATCAAGCCACGTGGTTCTTGGACGTCTACACTTCCTCACACCCCCTCTTTCAGATAAATACTTCCTCTTTGTCATCCTTTCATCGTACATACGCTCAACATGTCCAGACCATCTTAACTGACGCCGGGCGTGTTTTTTTTTTTAGATAAATAGCGATTCACACAACAAAATAATTTAACTTAAAAGTACATAATCATACAAAGTACTTACACAAAAGTGATCTTTTCAACAAAAAACAGTTGATTTTGTAGAAATTTTGCTATTTGAGAAGTCTTTTTTCATAGTTATGTACCATTTACGACGCACTTGCATAGCCTTAGGGATCGAAATAAACGCTTTTTTTGGAGTAGTTACAGACGTGTTTACACACCGTGGAACTGAACAATATTTGTGATGAGTTCTTGATGTATTCAATTATATTTTAAATAAAAATGTTATCGATAACAAATGATTGAAATTTAAACGCAAACACCGGCTTCCTTCACGCAACCCCTACGAAATTCGACTAGCTATCCGGGCGGCGGGCAGTACTAGCGCATTGTGACGTCACACATTCATTCCGTCGTGGGTGAACCGTTTTGCGCCGTAGGGCGATAATTGCTTTTTCAAATGGTGATAAAAACCTTAAAAATGCATATTGAGAAAAAAAAACAACACCATAATTTTTCTAATTTTTTGTACTATTTTTTGAGCTTAAAATAAAAAATTGTGAAAGTTCCCTATTGACATTAAAAAGGAATAATTTTGGTATTTTGTTTTGTGCGAGGTGTCAGTTAGTCAGTCGCATTAGTTATAATAGAATTTGTTTTTCATCTTTTATAAGTACGATTGAATATGATTAAAGACAATAGATATGTGACGACCTGTGTGGCGTGGAGGCTAACGCACTTACCTTTGAGTCACTAGGTTCCGGGATCGATTCCCGGCAAGGGCAAAATGAAGAATGACCTTTTTCAGATTGTCCTGGGTCTGGGTGTTACATGTATGTGTGTAGTGCATTGTATATATGTGTATCGTCGCGTTAGTACCCATAATACAAGATTCACATCTTAGTTTGGGACTAGCTCGATCTGTGTGAATTGTCTATACATGTTATGTTATGTTATAGATGAAAAATTAGGTATTAAATTAGAATAACACTAATGAAAAAATAATTTTAATAAATGATTGATTAAAATAAATTATTTTATAATTGAACATTCGCAAAGCATTGTGGGTACTTATGAAATAAAACATAAATAATCGCCAATAATCTAAAATAATTTATTATAAATATCTCAATAGACATCCTTTTAAGATTTACCTACATTTCATAAAATTAAAACAAAAAAGGAGACAAATTGAAATTTAATAAAAAAAAAAAATTAATAAAGTTACTATTTGCATTTTATTTTATTTTTTATCATACCTGCTAGTGCGCAATTGTAAAATCTTTGTAGTCTTCCTTGGTAGTAGAACGGATGCAAGTAATGCTGAAAACCAAACAAAAAATACAATTTCAATTATTTAAAAAAAAATGTTTGCACTCAAATTCGAATTCGTTTGTTTTATTTAAAACTTTCAATATTCTACTATAAATGATGAGCAGATGATTTTTTTTCAAATATTTATTGGTATAAAACCAATCCTTACAAAGTATCATAAAATTATCACTGTATAAAACTATACAAAACTAGCTATATTTAAACTATTCAATTCAATGCAGTATAAGGGTGAGTTTATAGCTAGATAGCAATATCTTCCACAAGCTGTAAAGGACAACTTGCATGTCTCTAAATAAAATCTAAATACGCTGTTAATATTATCTTGATCTTAAAATCCTACGATGCGCGAAATGACTATAGTAAAATATACGTGCATACCTAACAATCTCGCGGTAGCGGTAGTGTTGTATTTTTTTACTATAGTCCCTTCACGCGTTGTGCGACTAAGATCAAGAAAAAATTAAGATCGTCTACCACTTAGCTGCGGATTACATGCATGCATGTAATGTCAAAATTTTGCGCGTCTTGCGGATTACATGTATGCATGTAATCGTACTTTTAGGTTAAAATAATCGTTTCTATGACAAACACCGTAGAAAATAAAAAGAACACATAGAAGTTTGACTTTTTCTTTGATATATTAACATCGCTTACACAACATACATACAATGTGTAAGTCAGTATTGATATGTTTGTCGACTACTTCCCGCGCGAATCGGCCGCCATTTTGGTACTTTAGTATGAAAACATTAGGTAAAACATGAAATTTCTTTTTTGTTCATTATTTATTAACTTAGTTGTTGTCAGAGTATTTTTTGAAGCTAAAAATTTCTATTAATGATTTTTATAAGCTGTGGTAAGAAAAAAAACCAACAATTACAATAATTAGTGAATTTACATCAACTTTTAGTTTCGTGGAAATTAATTCAGCACAGAGTGGATGTCACTTATGCATAAAATCAAGCAACTAAGTGGTTAAATTGTGTCAAGAGTAACACTGCTGATCTGCTGGTGAACCCACTCGTGGGATAATATGCTGAATATATTATTTTTATTACCCCGTATCCAATCCCTTGAGTTACATCTTCATTTTTATATTCCGTCATCGGTTGCGGCGCAGAATCTTCATCTTCAACAATTATGGATGGCATTTCTGTACTATTATCTGTGTTGATAACATCACAATCTCCATTTTTCACGACAACACAATATAACACTAATGCGCAAAGAGATAATGTTAGTTTGTTCAACATTTTACCACTACAATAACTATGGTATAAATGTTCTATTACCTACTGTTTGTTTGAATGTTTTAAATTTATTTTAACTTTTTATATTCTGTGGAGTTTATTTTAAATTTTATGGTATATTTTTCGTTTATCTTTTCTGTTCAATTTATTTAGTAAAAGTTACAATGGTACCTGAAAAATAATATATTAATTTGCTGATGTGATTATTTTTATACTTTTTTTGTAAGATTGTAATCCTTGTTGAATGTATGTTTTTTTTATATATTTTTTACGCAGCACGCCTCGATACAGGGCAACCTAGTGAGGCTGCTGCAACTTAATTGAAGCTAATTGGTGATTATATGTCGGCCTTTGTCGGCCGGTGTGGCGTGGAGGTAACGCTCTTGCCTTTAAGTCACGAGGTCCCGGGTTCGATTCCCGGCCAGGGCAAAGTGAAGAATGACCTTTTTCAAATTGTCCTGGGTCTGGGTGTTACATGTAGGTATATGTGTGTAGTGCATTGTATATGTGTGTATCGTCGCGTTAGTACCCATAATACAAGATTCATCTTAGTTAGGGACTAGCTCGATCTGTGTGAGTTGTCTATGTATGTATGTATATAGTTTCAACGTTTGTACATTGATATTGATTGAAATAAAAAAATAAAATACTGAAAATTAAGTAAATAAATTATAAACACAATTCTTGTTCTCTTCTTATCAATTGTGAATGAGTACCTAGAGCTTAAAATAAGCTTAAAACTACTTTGAATCTCTATTGATGAAAAATGATGAAAATCGAGATTTGATCAAATCTCTGAGGGAGGTGATCAAGTCACGGAATATGTTAAATAAAAAAATACACTATGGGGTAATTTAACGATTTCGTGCGTTAAAAATGAATGAATTTTATTGTTTTTTTATTATGTTCACTATAAATGTTTCAAATTCCACTTAAAATACCATCATTGTTTTTAAAATTATCAGCTTAAGAACCCTATCTTTTGCTAATTTGTTTCGAATATGCTAATAATTTGTATTTCAATAGCTTCTATCGTATTACTTATTTTGTGTTTAATAATGAACGATTTATTTCTCTTAAATTAATAATAATAATAAACTTTATTGCGCAATGCATAAAAATTACAAAGTTATAAAATAATGTGATACAAATAAATGATATTGTGCAATGGGCGAGTTTATCGCAGAAGCGATATCTTCCAACTAACCCACATTAACTCTTCATGATTTCTTAATGTATATCGATTGTATGCAAACCTATAATTTTTTTAATTTAACAACACAATTCTAATATTGCACAATATCATTTATTTGTATCACATTATTTCATAACTTTGTAATTATGAATTGTGCAATAAAGTTTATTATTATTATTAAAATTTAAACAATTAACTACTACATAATAATAAACCATAATTAAGCATTGCCCCAATTAGAATTTCTCTTGGTATCTTAACAATACAATTTTATCTTTTCACCGAAACAATTGAAGGATTTGATCGAGTAATTATTTTCTTTAGGATATCATCTCACAGAGAGTTGTTATTTTAACATCTTCCGTAAATAATTGATCATCTCCTTAAGGGATTTAATAAATTTAATCTCAATATTCATCAATCTACTATGTCAATCACCTGATTTTAACGGACGCAAAAACACAAAGAAGAATATTAATATTATACAATGTGATAAAATGAATAACAGATCACTATTTATTCTATAATTTATTATTCAAACACAATGTATTATTATTTTCTTTTTAATTTCGTTATTGTTGTACACTTCGTTTCGTAATAAAAATTATATTTTAGTTTTATTGATCAATTATGATCCGCGAACGAGTTGCTTCTGTTAAAGCAAAACGTGAAATGAATGATTTGAATGAGCTGCACAATTGGATTGCTATCTGTATAGCGTGATTTTAATTGTTAATATTTATCAATGACACCTAATTTCTCTTTAATTCTTAATACATTTACAGTCGTAGGTACTTATAAATACGAAATAATTGATATTTCAACTTTTATATTTACCTAAGTGACGTCTTACTCACAATCAGAGATTACTTAGGGTTTACAATCACCGGATGGTACCTCCAAGACTAGGATCGAGAAAAAGCTTACTTAAGGTCACAATTGACCTTACAATCTCATCAGAAAATCTTGGAGGCAGGAACTTGGTGACAGTTCATGGATGATGTCAACCATCAAAAGCACAAACACCGTGCATAGTCTGAGCTACCCTATGGGAAGACACTGAACAGATTAAGGGTTGGTGGGTAACTAGGTGCAAAAGTTACAAGTTAGTTAAATTAGTATTTTTTCATTGCTACAATCATATATCATAATCTCATATTCACTGTGTCGGTGTTTAGGTAGTAGAATTCCATAATGAAATTAAGAAAACAAATGTTTTTTCCACCAAATATTTTTAATTAAGAGAGAGATGTCTTTCTTCTTATAAGAACATTGTCAATAGACGTATAATACACTTACTTACTTACGATGACTGAAAAGCCTTTGTAGGGTCTTTGGGTCCAAAAAAATAGATCTCCAAACCTTTCTATTTTGAGCACTGGATTGCCAGTCGTCTTTAGCATTTAGCTCCTCTATTTTTAACTCCTAGATGTATCATATAGTGGAAAAAAACATAAGGTAGTATTTTTGTCTTTAGCATTTAGCTCTTCTATTTAATATAATTATGAATGTTTGGAGTCAAAAAACTTTACTAATACCACTAAAAAATATTATACGCGCGACCAAGGTTTTGAGAATGTCAGCTTCAATTTTACTCCTCGATGTATCATATAGTGGAAAAAAACATTATTTTTTTTTTAATTTCATTATATAGGTACAAAGTTGATTAATAAAACACATTTCACATTTGATTCAAATATTTATTTGTGATTAAAGTAAAAATAACAAAATCCAGGATGGTTCGTACATATTTCATTATAATTAATAATACAACAATAACATTTAAAAGTGTTCAAATTACTTAATACAATACATTATAATTAATGTTGTTATAGACATCAATAGATAATATATTTCACAAATAAGAAAAAGTGTCAGATAAAATATCATGATGTGTGTTGAGTTTGTATGCACCAAGATCAATATACTTGAATATTAAAGAATGTTTTAATCTATACAACAATCATACAAGTTAACTCAAAATGTATACATACTTTCTTTTACTCAAGATGAATCTGGATTTTAAATAATTTCAAATACACCTTCACAGTATGATCATCAAAGTTATTTTGAAATTAACCATTGTATGAAGTCATGTTTGTATAAATTTAAGACATGAAACAATCACATAAGGCTTAGTTAGAAAAGTCACCTTATTTGGTAGTAACTTGGATGGGTCTTGAACCCTCAAGCGATGTGTTTGTATTGTGATAATAGAGTGGCACACCAGGGGGTATAAAACCTGAATAGTTATTGATCTTGATGTGATTGTGTCTTGGACTCAACAAAATTGCACACTATAACACTTACATCATAAGTTATCATTTAGGCTAAACATTTCAATATATGTCCTTAGCTTAGTCCTTATTTTGAGGTCGACTTGAACAAATAAATAAACTGCAGGATTCCTCTTGAAACAATTGATATATTATGATCATTAACCTTGTCTCGATCTTAACACTACGTTCTGCAAAGTGACTATTGTGCATGTGTATACGTGCATGCTAATCCAGCAGTAGCTGAGCGTAGTCATTGTGGGGGTTCAATTTAGTTTTTAATTTAATTTTTCTTATATTTCATGTTATGAAATACAAGAAAAATTGTACAACCACCGTCATCTTTTGAAATGAGGAGTAGATATTTTTGATTACGATTTCATCCACTAGGGGGAAGTGATCATGCATTTTTGAGTAGCCAAATTGACACATAGTTATAGTAGTTAATAGTCGCATATCATTTGAAATTCAGTTCCATTTTAGCAGTTAAATTAAACGTATTAAAAATCATATTTTCTCTTAACAAACTTTGTAATGTGATATAATTGTTACATCCTATTTTAATTTAATAAAACCAATGTAAGTACAAAACATTCTATTTTATTTCACATCACATAATTCACATCCAATTATATTAGAATAAATGTTTCACATTAATCAAGATTTACTGAATCCTATTTCTTTATAAATTTTATATTTCTTTCTTTTCAAACGATACATGCCCTATGATTAGAAAGTATCAAATTATTTGATGGTTTTTCTTATATATATCCAGCAAATAAATCATTTTCAAAACCTACACAAGTATTATGGTTGTATTATGTAATATAACACCAAGAATGTACAACACATTGGTGTATGCATTAGTATTGTTGTGATATTTATCAACTTTTAAGGAATATATCTTTCCCAGCAAAAGGAACATTGATAGATATGATTAGAACTTGACTCCTAGTTAACTACTTATGTTTCTTCTTTACTGAGCTTCAGTGATTCATAAAATCATGTGCGCTAATCTTTAATAGGTGATTAAAATTAAAAATATTACCCTTAGGACTTATTGAAATATTTAGCGTCAATTAAGATGGAATGATGTTTTTCACCCACGTAAAACACAATATTTTAAATTTTAATCTTATTTATTCTAATATATATTTCCATTGATTCCCTGCATTGCTGGGTGCAAAATTGTTATCTATAATAAGCTCTCAATAATTATTATTCTATGATACTTTGATATTTTTAATTAACGTCTCTTTTTTGACATTTATATAGTTTAATGTGATATTTATATATATGTTTTAAACAATTTAGAAAAAAAAATTTGCCATAAAAAGAAGCCATTCAGATATGGTGGTTTAAAAACTATTCACTGTATTAAAAAAAGATATTAAAAGCCAACTTTAAATTCTGTGTTTGACTTTGACATATTTTAATAATATGTTTAATTTCTATTAACAAAATAACTATTTTTTCTACAGAAACATATTGTCAAAAAAATTACTTGTCTTACTTTAAAGAGATAATTAATCTCTTACTGACATATCTAATTTTATTATGAATAACATTTTTTAAAAATGCTTGACAGAACTGATGAAAATGTATTTATTGTAGCATGTATTGCGAGCGTATTACAAATATACAATAATACAAATTATTTAAATACATTACAACAGTTAATATCCTATCTTATTTATTTATATTCCTAGCATGAGTTTTTTTATAAATACTTTTGAATTTTTTTGCATGGAAATAATGCCATTAATACAGTACCAGAAACCTCAGACCTCACGTCAGAATTATTAAGGTTTGGGAAAATCTCTACAGATATTTCTGTTTTACTCTAATAACATTAGTGAACCATTGTTTCACTCGTACTTTTTTATGCATATTGCATTGTATTTACCTTAGCACCTCTGTTAGTGCAAAAAAAAAATTTATGGAAATTCCTTTTACTTCTTTATACTATCTACACCAAGTATTTACATAAAGACTACCATTGATGTAAAAAGGTACAATTCTAATGTATAGACTATTTATATATTTGAACAAATGTAACACAATTTTTTGATGAATAAGTGAGATTAAGAGCAAACTTCCTTGACGAACACTTCTTTAAGTATGAAATGAAATTGAATTGGACCAAGTTTTCGTCTAAGTTTCTAGTATAGTAGATATTAATGTCATTGATGGAAGTATGAAATATTTACCTTCCTCATAAAAAAAGTGACATAAATAACATCACTGGATATTTTTAATGTAAAAACTCATACTAAGTATATATATTTAGCACAGAGAAATTTTTTAAGCATTAACGCATTACACAAATATAATTAACACCAACTTGAAATATTCATGATATATATGTCATCCGTATTATGTATATGACGTATACTATATGCCATCATATGAAATCGATGAAATGCCAATAGCATACGAAGGCAAATTGTAGAAACTATCCCCGTTTCTCATCACATCATGATTTTGCGAATCAAAACGTTAACACAATATTATGACTGATAAACAAAACTTCATCAATTCATTGATAGGGAAAAAGAGATTCCCCTTATTGTGAATGTGGAGATGTGCAGACGGTGAGACACATAGTGCAGGACTGCCATCTCAAAAAATTCAGCGGGGATCTGCAGGACATCCATAAAGCAGGACCGGAGGCGGTGAACTGGCTCTCAGCACTGGAGCTAAGACTGTAGAGGACATGACGCAGCCCACATGGGTTAAGATTTATCAACACCGGGCCATATGAAAAATAAAGTAAGTATCAATAACTGTCATCCTTGATAGTTGTGTCACCCTCTTATTTGTCAGAGATGTGCGAAATCGAGAGAAATCATCTGTGAAAGATGGCTCATGTTTCACTCAATACACGATGAAGCAAAAAGCAGAATTATTGAGCCATCTAAATATCGCATGATGGGCTTTGGAGTTACAGGTCCAAGATGCTGGAACAAGCTATCTCTGGATCTGCCAGAGGAGATGAATAGAGAGGGCTTCAGAGTGAAACTGAAGACACATTTTTTAGCGGGGAGTTTTGGAGCCCTCGTGTTTTGAATAAACGGCGCTATCAAAATTACCCATTTAAATTGCATTGTGTTTGCAGTGGCATAATATGATGAGAAACGAAACTAGTGTTTACATACTCCAAGGCTATATGTAGTTTGTCTGAATATGCTTTCGGCATTTTGCAAAATATTAACGCAAATTTTGTAAACCGTCAGATTCAATGAAATGCCGATGACATATATTCCATTTGTCAATAGATACAATAATTTTAAAAATCAAACTAAAAACAAATGCTTATAAATAACAATTTATGCTAAAATCATATATAAAAATATATAAATGAGATAAAAAGAAACTGTTTTCTTTTTTTAACAATGACTATGGATATATCACCCACTTGTTGAGTAATTAGCCAATTGATTCTATAATTACATTTGAAAAATACAAAATATATGTTATTAAATTGACTAGAAAGCAGAAATACTGTCATTTTAATAATTAAATGTAAAAAACTATAAAAATACACAGCAAATAAAAAAAAACTTAGTCTTGATATGTAGGTTTAGCCTTAGTCAGCCATTATTACAACATTCACTTTTACTCAAATAATTTTGTCTTTTATATTCAGTAATTTCAATACATCACAACTATTGTACAGCAAAATAAAATATATTGATACAGTGACTGTCAGTAACACCTTCATTCCTTCCATCTAGAAATGATCATATTTATCAAAATATTTAGTTACTCAATGGACACCTCATCCGCACAACCAACAGACTGTGCAAACTCCCCTCAGTATGAAACAGGTGAGGTGTCCCGATGCTTACAAATTGGCTTAGGCTGGTTTAAGTGCGAAAACTTCATTTAACATTTATCAAAATAGACTTTTTCTATTCTATTCTCTCCTCTATCCTCTATTAGACATAAGAGACAAAATTAACTGATTTAATAAATAAAAAAATAAATTTATTAATTGTGTCGGTGCACACGTAGTAGAATTCCATAATAATGCAATTTGAAACAAAAATTCATTTCTACTATTGTTTGTAAATTCGCAGAGAGACGTCTTTCGACTTATAAGGTCATTATCAATCGATATAATGACCTTATAAGTCGGAAGACGTCTCTCTGCGAATTTACAAACAATATTAGAAATGAACACTTGTTTCAAATTGCATTAAAAAAATAAATAACAAAATTTGATAAATAACAATAAATAAATTTAAAAAAACTGAAAATGCGCCCTTGCGGTGGTTTGTACCACAAAACGGCGCTCAATAAATTGTCCAGATTATTATTATTATTATTAATGTAGAATAAGGGCCAACCTAAGTCATATTGAAATGTTGTTTTCTTAAACGAGATATTATAAATAGCAGCAAATGATATTTTGCAATATAAGAAATAATACTTAGAAATTAAACGGTCTTCTCCATACTATCCTACTTTTAAAGAAGATCATCATTCTGATCAGTCGCATATCACAGAGCCTTCTTAAATAATATTTTAGAGAAACATAATACACAATATTACAAAACACATCAATCATCCAGTTGAATACGCCAACAACTCAATAATGTTTTTTTCTGCACCTGAGTTGACATAATTATATTTTTTTGATTTGCTATAACATTGTAGACAAGTCATAGAGAAATTACAGCACTATTTTGACTTTCGGCCAAAGTGACCTATGAATTTACGTTTTTTTTGTGACAAATTCACCATGTTGAAAATTCTGTCTATTTTGAGATAGCTGTAGATATTTTGTAACACTAAAATAATGGTATTTTAACTTCACATATTTTAAGTTTTGAAAAATTCTAAGATGTTATAAGATGGAAAAGACAGTGACAGAAATATTGGTACAAACACGTCCAATGGATGGCGTTTAGCAGGAAGACCCCAAAACGATGGAAAGATAGTTGAGCCTCCAGGTCGCAAGAGAAGCTTCTTGCACGAACAGACCTTTGATTTTACTAACACATGACTATAATATGACAAATGAAAATTTTAAATATTGGCATACGAAACTGGATGATCAATATATTTATACAATTATTCTCAATCGTGATAAAAAAAATAGCAAAGAGAAACATCACCAAAAGATCTGAGATAATGGATTCAAATATTTGGAACGTAATTTGATTAAATTTGTTAGTTTTAAATATAAGTGTTATGAAAATTGCAAATTTATAAGATTGAGATGTAACTTAACTATTAACCTAATGAGTTCTTTAGGATATAAAGTGATAGTAATTTAAATATATGACATATGCCAATCATAACAATTAATATTTTCATCAATTATATAAAGATTTTTCTTAAAAAATTGAACTGATCATATAAAATTATAAAATGAACAACATAAGTGAGAGATATTGATACTAGTTTCTATACGTACATTAAATGATAGGTTTAGTATCGAAAATGGACACAAATTAAAAATATCATTATTAAACTAAGTGTATGTGTGTATGTTAAATAATTTGTTTGGTACTTTTTAATGAAGCATTCATCTCAAGGGTGCTAGAATCTGTGTTAGAAGAGTGATATCTCCAGTTTGCTCTTGAATGTTGTGTTTGATTGTTTTTTACAAATGTGAATCGGTTTGAGTGATAGACAAATTTATGTTCACATAAGATTGTTAACCTATCTATTGACTACATGTTAAAAGTATGGAAATTATCTTTTTCATACCTATGCAAGATATTAGGAATGTGTGGCAGTTTTCAATGCTGAAACTGATACAATACTTCAATAGACGGTTTGGGTGAAAATCTTTATATTTTCAACGAAAAGATTGATTGCTAGAATCGGCCTATGAAATAAATAAGTATATAAATGTTATCTAAACTTAGATTTTAAAAATATAAGTCAATATAATATTTAAATCAATGTAAAGATAATAAATAATTAATTCTATTTTTTTTATATAAACACCTAAAAATTAGTAAAGTCTTTAGACTCTCGTTTATGATAATAAAAAATAAAAAAAAACCCTGTATAAAAGAAGTAGAATGTTTTGATCATCACATCCAAACAGAAATGTCAAATTAATGTGCATAAAAAAATATTTTGCACATATAAACGTTATAAGTCTCTTAATTTTGAAGTCAAAGAGCAAGTAACAATAAAAAGATGACAAACGCCAAAAATTACATTTTTTTTTAAGTTATCTTGATATATATCCCAGATATGAATTTGCAGTTGACATTCTGTGACTATGGAATTTCATTAGAAAATTATAACTCAGAATTACTTCTGTCAATGTATACTAGCTAAAGTGTCACTACCAGCTATTGAATTTGTACCACGGTGCGGCGGTGCTAGTATATATTTGAAAAGGGGATTTCTATAATAAACTTGAAACTAAGTATATTGAATTCTGGTGTAAAAAATGTCGGAATACATATTACTAGTAAAACAAGAGATATAGCATCTCTACTATCTAACTTGCTCTTTGTTCAAAATCTTTCTTATTAAGAATAAATTACGGACGGTTCCATAAAAGGTTCTCTTACATTTTTGCACATACTATTTCTATAGTGACTAATAGAATTGTGATATCTTTTATTTTATCTTTAATTTAAGGACTAAATTTTATCTCTATGGAACCAACAATTAGTCTTGAAATACATATTGATAAAAAAGTTGCAATCTAAGTAATAGGTTGTAAAAAATATTGATGGAATATAATAATTATTTATCTAAAAAGTGATATTGAGCAAATTGAAAATTTGACATTTCCAATTGGATGTAATGATAAAAAAATGTTAAATTTAAAAACCTTAAGTTGAAATAGTCAAATAGATAATCATTATAAATTAAATTACTTTAATAATAAATAATTTTTTCAATAATACCGACTCAAATATCAATTATATTAATCTTTTTGGTATTAAAATCTCTTTTAAAGTTCCCAGTTTATAGACAATCATTTCTCATATACTTCATCTATCTAATATATTATAGTACCAGCTTAATAAGTATAAAAAACAGATTAAATTTCAAATATCTTTAAAAACAATGACACATTAAAGATGGATCGTTCTCATAGATCAATAAGCAAAAAATAAATGTTTAAGTAGCAAAGAGCAAATAATATTGAAGAGATTACAAGGACCAAGGTATGAGACAATAAATTAACATCCTCCGAAGATCTTATTTTTTATTGGCGGCACAAATAGGACAACCTGCGTGTTTGTTACTTGCAGTTAGTCCACTAACTACCCCACTTGTGGAATATGCCGTAATGGTATAGCAGCAGATGTAGATGGCAAGGAATAATAAGGCGGAAACACACTATTAACACGCGACGTGACCCGACGAAACGTGATGCGTGTTGAGTGGAATCAAATTGTATTGTTTTCTATGACCAGAATCACACTACGAACATCCAACGCGACGCCATGTGCATAGTACACATCGGTTGTCGACACGTCGCGTCACGTCGCATGTTAGTAATGTGTTTCCACCTTTTAAATCATTTAATCTATTTTTTTTGATTAACATCTGTAATATGAATCAATTATTTTGACATTTAGCCATATTGATATTCATTCGTATTTGGCAAACTGAAGCTAGCTTCACAAGTTAAAATTAGGAACAAAACCTCTCCCATCTTATTTGCTCTTTATTGATGTACAGAATTTGTCAGGATTGCAAAAATTCAAAGAATCTTTTTAACAATGATAGGTAAGTAATTGCACTGTTATTTTTCAAGAAATGCAAATTTTAATGATTCCATATCTAATAAATATAGTTCAGCCAATTGTATTGGTAAATTGTATTGATATGCAAAGTAATTTCGAAAAAACTTATAATATATATAAATATGTACTTATTTACTAAGTCCTTACATGTATTTTATTTAATTTGGCAAATGTCCACAGTAATTGGTTTATCAATTTTTGAATCTTTGTAAAAACATAATAGAGAAAAAGTGATAAAGAGAGTTCAAGATAACAGGTGTTTTTGTACAAGAATGACATTGATTAGGTTTGTAAAATAAGATATTATTTATAGATTGATGGTTCTTGGTGGTAGTTCATTGCAATAAGAGATTAAAATGAAACAATAGATAATATGTAGTAATTCCACTGGTGACTTTATTAATTTGTGAGCCGTAACCATGAGAACGGAAGCTTTCAAAAATCAGAACACAAATTAATTATGTCAACACTGTATAATTACTCAATATTTTGTTTTATTTTGGTGTTTTATATTAAAAAATGATATTTTTTTAAGTGATAGAAATTGACAAATATATATGACAAAGTGTAAAAATAAGGAAAGCAAAATATTATCATAAAAAAATGTCTAGTTTGATTTTTCGTGCTTGTCCCCAAAAGAAGGCGACATGAGGAAAAAGAAAGACAGCATTTCTTGAAGAATTTAGTCTATGGCAACCAATACGGTTAGTATTTATAGTTTGTAAGAACCAAATAGACCATTAAAGGTCACGTGGTCTTGTCTATGGATTTGCTTTTGCTTGGGGGGCAAACAGTCAGATTGCGCAAATCATCCTTGTAGGATGTTATGCCATAAGAGAAAAAAAAGAAAGTCAGACGACAAAATAATAACAAAATCGACACTGACAGTTTTTTTTATTATTAGGTATTCTTTAGGCGTTCCACCTAATATTACACAGTAATCGTCTGTTGTGTTGGGATGCCTGATGCCCCTCAATGATTTTTCTGTGACGTCATCCTTTAATGGTCTATTGATGAATGCTTTGAAAATGAAAAAAAAATAAAAGTCAAAATTATTTCTAATGAACTCAACCAATTAGAGTGGACATCTTTAAAAGATGCACATACATATAGTTCAGCATGCTACACATATAAAAATACATTCATAAAATTTTTGCTTAATTTCTAAAAGTTTAAAGAGAGTTTCAACTCATAAAAGGGATTAAAATAGTTAGAAATTTTAGTATTTTTATAAATCACAGAGAACAATTTAACCCTTAGCACTCATATATCGGATGACAACCAAAATTGAACTATGAGCGCCACTACTCGTGTGTCCACTGTCATCTGATAAACTATTAGACGCATTAATCTGCGCCACGTGTAATATTTATAGAAATAAAATAAAAAGGTTTTTCTTTCTTGATTTTGACATTTATGTAACATAATTTTTTTATTGAATAATCTATGTCTTTGTTTAACATTTTATGTTATTTTTTATTGTAATAGGAATAAAAAAAATCATAATTTTTCTTCAAATTTAAAGATGTGTGTACTAAAAGTTGGATGAGAAAAAATATGAATGCTGAAGGTTAAAGGGTATGTGAAAATAATTTACGCTGTTTTTTATAATTTGATTTTGATCAAATATTAAGTCTTACATTAATTCTGCCATGTTAGTTAAAAGTACAACAAAACAACTGGAATTAAATTAAAAAGAAAATTATTTCTGGATAAAAATGCTCAGTAAAAATTAAAGTATGTCTATCAATAAAATCACAGCATTAACCAATAATGGGGTAGTCAGTGAACTAGTTGTATATAATTAACATTGAAATACTCTTCCCCCATGCCATGAAAAATTATAAAATTCAAAGGATAGATACCCACTTCAAAAAAACTAAGATTTTAAATAATATCTTGTTTTGATGTCAGTTGGAAATATGTTCTATCGAAAAATCTTGTTCTAAGAACTCCATGAACACATAGATTTTGGAAAAAATGTTTGGTGAACAATTACAATATGAAAACCTTGAAAACAAATTAATGCTATGAGTGATTTTAATTGTCTTTGAATGGCATGAAATAGATAATCTCTATGTTCATTAAATAAAGTTATTCCCCTGCCTACACCACGTGTGGAAATAGCCGTGATGGTATAGATAAATATGTAATTTAAACCAATACTATGATATGAATGTTAGTTCATACACTCATCATTATGCATCTCCCCACAAATGGGGCATCCAGGAGTCCTGCTGCATGCAACAAACTTAACAGTTGTTATTCTATATTTTCGAGTGTAACTTTGTGGAAATACATTATAAAAGATAATATTTAAATTAAATCAAACACAGTTTAATTCCACTATGAGATTGTTTTAATTATAACGTTTTCAACTACAATGTAGTCATCATCAATAATAACACAATACTAAATCTAAAATTAAAGGACATACAACAATATTAAAAATCTAAGGAGTGGTCACAATTGGCAGGGTATCAATTCGGAAATGGCGGACCATGCTAGAGATACGGGCCATGATTTTGACCTCAGCGGTGTGGAATTGCTGCAAAAATGTTCTAAAGGCAAAAAACTGGACATCTTGGAAACATTAGAAATTAATAATCATAAAAATTTAGTAAATATTCAACACCCACAAATAACCTCACCACTACTTCTGCTCCTGAACCCGCCCCTGAACTTTTCACCCCCACCCTCCACACACACCCTGCCAATTGTGACCACTCCTTAGATTTTTAATATTGTTGTATGTCCTTTAATTTTAGATTTAGTATTGTGTTATTACTGATGATGACTACATTGTAGTTGAAAACGTTATAATTAAAACAATCTCATAGTGGAATTAAACTGTGTTTGATTTAATTTATATATTATCTTTTACAAGTTGTCTTCTCCATGTCAATAAAAGTTGAGACATTTAGGATGGTGGCGTACCTCATCGCTGAATGAAATAGGTCAAATATATCAAAAGTAATGTTTTACGATTTCCTGCCTTATTTACGGGACACTCGACAACTAACATAAAAGAGTGTGAGACAAATTATTTATCACCGGGGACTCCACAGGATACATTGTGAATGTCAAATTCTAAAAAAATGCATATTTTTAGTACTAAACTTTTCACTAGCATGACAGTAAATTGTAAGACTTTAGAAGACTTCAGAAAGTAACTGATTGTCTGTCCAAAAAAATTGCAGAAGACAATGTATTGAAATTTTAGTAGGTAAGTTTTGGAGAAATTAAAAGATATCATTAATTTTAAAATTCTCAGTCATTTTTTTCTCGTAATTTTTTTTTAAAATTCGATTTGTATAAGTACTCATAATAAGGGGGGCATTAAAAAGAGGGGATTTAGAAAGGAAGAACTTAATGACAAATGTAAGTATTTTTGATAAACATTTAAGAGTACAATGGACATCCAACACATAATATGAATACGATAAACATTATTTTCTTATATATTATAATAAATATTATATAGCGCCCAAACAAAATTGAACTTTCAACCAAAAAACTAACAAAAAAAAATTAAACAAAAAATTATTTAAAAACCAAAACTGTTTAATTTGTCGAATAATAATTATGTTTTTGGCAGAGGCTTTCCTGAATTAGTCCATCGTTAGTGCTAGACTAGACTAATAATTTTTTTGTTTAGTTTCTATGAATCTCAGAATGAACATCCTTAAATATACTGATTGGTGGAATTAGAAGCCAAAAAAGTATTAAGTTCAATTGTTCCTGCACTATTTGGATAGAATATCTTGATCCATTCAAGAACTGAAATAGAAGATACAAAAAAATGGTCGCCTCTATGGTTTGCATTAATGTTTATCGATCGTTGGACCTTGTATCGTGATAGTGAGAATGGCGGAATTGGTGAAATTTATACAATGAGCATTAAAATTGGTCACAAAAGTTAGTTTAGAACCAATTTTGTAGCTGCAGGCCTTAGATTTTTCACAATATTACATTGTGTAAACATGGTTCTGATATCTGATTGATTTTTACAACTATACTTATGCCCAAATTCAGTGAAACAAACAAAAAATAAATAAATACTCTTAATAATGTACTTCCTAGGTATATACAATAATCCTTCCTTGTCCACAGTTTCTTGTTCCTTCATAGACACCGAATGTGATAACACAAACTAGCATAGAGCCAATTTGAAAGCCTTGGAACGCCTTTCTCACCTTTTTTTGATGGATTTGCACAACCTTACATTGTGTAAACATGGTCATGCAATCGATATGTCTCATTGATTTTGTAATATTTTTTTTTATAAATTTGTGAAAATGAACTTTTATAGTGCAAAAAACCAACAAAATCGAACGTACGTAACAAAATTTTTATTTCAGAAAAATCATAATTTTTGTTAAGAGTTATTTTAAATTTATTTACTGTTTATAGGCAGATAGAAAAAAAACGCCAATGGAGATTTTCGTTACACACTATTTTTGTTCCTCCACATTTGTGCAGTTCCTCATGAATGAATGTCAATAACTTTTACTCAACACGCAGTCATCCTTGAAAATTTCGTCTACATGATCAAATCATACAGTTAACAGACATCTGCATTTTCTTATAGGTACCCCTTCTTTTAGACAAATACACTTTCTTCATGAATCTATCATCATTCATTAGATCCACGTGTACAAAACTGTATCAGTTTGAACATTCCTGGTTTCCTGGGAGGAGCATTGATCCGTGATTGATACACTGACTAATTGTTGTAATCAAATATTACTATCACAAGTTTGATTGAAGTCACCGAAACTCTATGTATATAAATATTTGAATTTACCAGAATTTATATAGATATTTCTTGCTGAAACTAAAATCAATGTATGGTCTCAATTTTTGGTTGAAAACTAAACTTTGGTTGGGCACTACACTATTATGTTAGAACACTGAGAAACAAAGAATAGAATAATGTAAAATATGATTATTTCTAAACAATCAGTAAAAAAAGTATGTAGACAACATTTCATCCAAATTCGTAAGCCAAAGAACTTTTACTTGTCAATTTTTCAAGACCATTAATTAGATATATTACCCAGCTCTATAGGCCAATAAATGATTGTTTTGGCCTGTCATGCAAAAATATTTGCGGTTTTAGTACCGTCATAGTGCCTCAAAACTTTGACACCTTGTATCTCGAAACATTCAAATTGCAAGTTGCGTGCTTATGGAACTGGGCAATCATAGATTTTTTTTCATCCATTTTGGATAAAGTCCTACTCCATCTCATTTCATTTTGTTTGTTTATCTTACTCCAAGCAAACTCTGAGATGCCCCATAGAAATAATTCAATCAAAAAGATTGACATCACTGACAGTCCGAGTGTCAGTATTTTATAATTTTCATACATCATTTTTAGTATTATTTTCATTCTTTTTCAATCTGTAAGGACTCTAAACGAGGTCTTTTTGACTTTTATAATACTTTGACATGCTTTAACTTGCATTAAAAGATATTGGATTCAGAATAATGTTTTTTTCCCAAATCATTTTTGAATATTAAAGATTCATTTTGTTTTAAAACATTTCACATTAACAATGTAAATTTTAACATGCTTGAAATTAACAGCTTGTTTTGACATTAAACATTATTTTAACTATTTATTAAACAATCAAATATCGCATTTGAGAATAACACGATCTCTGTGGAAACCATAATTGTGCATGGTACAAATTGATATAGTGATTATACTGCTTTCACAATATATCGTTTCTATGACAACAATGTACAAGTATCAGGAATGTTGTAGGAGGACGTAACTCAATTCGAGCAATGGCAAAGGCTGCCTTATGCTGGTTCCACTTGCCTTCTCAGAGGGAGTATTAAGGGACAATTAGACTGATTATCATAGATTTAACACATCACAATATTAAGGAATTACTACATTGTTATCACCAAATCAATAAATTACGATATATAATAGTTAAAATAATGATTGTAATATAATAATACATAGTTATATTAAAGCATTTCAAACATTTAATGTTCACATGATTCGTTTTAAATACACAATGATAACAATAAAATATTGTTTTATTATAATGGTTTAAACTGCTATAGAGAAATCGGTTTGAGTCTTGGATGCTTTAGCTCTGGGACTTGGTTTTTGGACTTGATGTGATGTTGATGGCCCCGGTGTCACACGCACTGCTTCTGGTCGGTGAACTTCTTTTGGTGGGTCGGCACCAAAACGTGTCTCGGCAATGCCGGGTGTAGATTTTCTGTTTAAAAGGAATAAAATACAATTTAAAAGTAGCAAAACTCACAAATCAATGCATGTTTTGAAATACCTATGCTGCTATTGTACTTACCTTATGCGATGGTTTTTACGGGGAAAAGTCTTCTGTTCACAAGCCGATATATCGCTAGATGTGGAGGAGAGTTGTGGATCATTACCAATGCATTCATCTGCAAAAATATTATCTAATCAAACTTAGGATGCTTATCCACTCATTGTCATATTAAACTAAGACCATTATACTATTATAAAACCATTATAATAAAACAATAAATAGGTATTATAAAACCATTATAATAAAACATATTTTTTTATAAAAAAAGGATAAATCTGGGTTTTTGTTATAAACCCAAATACAACCTTATACACCTTTCACAATAAGCTACTAAAAGCTTGTGTCACGAAAGGGGAGTTTGCCGGCACCTGGTATCGAACCACGGACCCCTTGTTTACGAGGCCGAGACTCTACCTCCAGGCTACCGACAACTCGATAGTGTTTCACTAAACTGTAATTGATGATCAAATTCATTTTGTGCACTAAACTCAACAATACATCATTCTTTATGTCAGAGAGAAATTAAATATTGATTTTAAAATATAGCGTTATACAATCCTTGTTGTGCCCGATTTGATGGCGTATTGAATTAGGTTTGAAACTTATTATATTTCAAAATGATCATAGACAGTGCTTACTTAACTAAATACTCTGCATTCTAAAAAAGGGTATAAACAATTGTAGAACCATAATTATTGACAGAACTTTTGTATTAACAAAAAACATTTATGAAATAAAAATAATTATCTTGATTGCTTCCATATATAGATAATATGGTAACATAACTTCATTAATATGACATAATGTGATGGTAGAATTAATTCAAACAAAAAGTAGAAAGGTAATATTTATTGTATTAACAAACTCTACTTACAAGATTTACTGGGTTTGAGCATTATAGAGTTATGATTAGAGGAACCGGCTATACTACAATCATCCTCGGATTCGCTTTCAATATTAACGAATCTTCTATTGTATGGCAATTTCTGAAATTCAAAATCAATCAGTTTTGATTTATAATGCAAACATGTGAATAATCAATAATAGATATTAAATTAAACCTCGGTTTTATTTAAAATAACACAAATTATTCATACACTCGATTGTCACATCAAAAAACAAAGAATATTGTAATTAAAATACAAGGCAGTCCATATTCTTCAGATATACTATATAAATGTAATTATATTGTACTTAAGCCTCACCCCATATCTTGAATGGGTCAGATAGAGGGAACAGAATTCATTCTCTTTAACACTACTCAAGTGCATTCACAAGATAC
The DNA here is from genome assembly GCA_947579605.1 of Athripsodes cinereus. Lineage (NCBI taxonomy): Eukaryota > Metazoa > Arthropoda > Insecta > Trichoptera > Leptoceridae > Athripsodes > Athripsodes cinereus. Next base: position 3,911,060 of record OX388329.1, read on the forward strand.
TTTTTTAGTTACCCATCTACATATTTTATAAAGCAAAATTGATGTTATGTAGTTACCTTTTTTCTTACCTCTTTTTTCTCCTTTCGTTGTCCAACGTTCAAACGTTCATGATACATAACTGAGTGAGGATTTTCTACAGGTCTAAGATGACTTTCAATGTGTGGAACAAAATGATGCAATTGAGGATGTGCTATTTCTTGAGTGCAAAATCTTCGAGGAGCACCGGTTTCTAAAAGTTGGAATGTGGCGTAAGGTGATATATCATCAGATGTTTCTGTAATAAGAAAATTTGAGGATATCTTAAATAGAACAGTAAAGAAAAAATATTTATAATGTGTATTGTGGTATTTACCACATATAAATTATCTCCCAAGTAATATTGAAATATTATAGTGTGATTGAAAGGATAACATCTCATATAATGGGTTTTAAAATTTTAATCTAAAATTGTTATCACACCTTTTTTGAAGTTGTAACCTTTTAATAGGTTCTAGAAAGTATCAATTTTAAAACAATAATTTGTTCTGGTTTTGCGTTTCTTTTGCAATATTTTATCTGTGAAAGGTGTATAAGGTTGTATTTGGGTTTATAACAAACAAAACCCAGATATATCTTTTTAAAAAAAAAAAATTGGGCCAATGACTTTTAAATATTTTTAAGACAAGCAAGTTTATTATTCATATATCATTAGAATTGTGTTTGTAAATCCTAGATGTTCATAATTTAACACATAAAGAGAAGCTATACCTACTGGGAGAATTATGTACCTAGATATGAATGGGCCAAGTTAAGTAGCAGACCATGGTTTCCTTAATTTGCAGAGCAGAAGACAGAGAAAGATGACAAATAATAATGATAATCCTAAGTTTTTTTGGAAATATATGAGACATAAAAAATGGCTTAATTCCTGTACAAAGTAATATTATTTGAACAATGATGATGTGTAATTAAAGTTTTGTACTATTTTTACCAGGTATTTTCTCAAGATCATCTCTACAATTCCTACTGTGATGTGTATCAGGTCTCGGCTTGAGTATTGTAGCAAATCTTTTAGATGGTGGTGGGTTAATGTAGTTGACACGTTCCATGTTGATAAATTCACTGTTGTTAGGACCGACTAAAGATGATCTTGGTATTGGTTCAAATGGTGGATCAGGAATTTCGTCATCCTCGCGAATATTGTTTTCGTTGTTATTGTCAGTTTTCATACATATGTCTGAAATTAAAAGACAATCCATAGTAACAGTTATTATAACTCGATGCAGGAGAGAGAGAACACAGTCGACAAAATAATTTGGTGTAGCCGCACAAAATGAACGAGAAATTCTAAATTTATTAGAAGAGTAGACATAATTTTTATTGTCTTACTGACAAGATCTTTTTGTTCACATATACAGAAATAATGTTGTTCTTTTTTCCTTTTTTTCTTCATTGTTCACTGATTACAAGAAATTCTATCCAAAAAATCAAATAAGTGAAAAGTGATACACTATCACCATCTGTTGGATCCTGGATTAAGTTTTGAAATTTCATTAGAACCTACAAACTTGCTTAGTTATATAGATAGAGTGCGCTAAATGTCATAATGCTGCATTTAAATTAATATAACAGATATTATTGTAGGTATTTCCATAATATCTTTATTTTAATTTCTCATTTTATAAAACTTCCCATACCTGAGAAATAAACTTTACTATGATATACCCTCACGCCCTTTTCTTAAAAGGTTGGACAGAGTGGAACGCCATATATATTTATCCTTACATTTGTCCTTCTTTCACTTCTTTTACATTCATACAATTACTCATACACATACGTCAACTTTTCTTATTCAACATATATATTTTCATTTTGCTCTAGTTGAGAATCGAACATGGTTCGTATCTTGTGAATCAAAGGCGAAAGAGCTGTGACAAATAGAACTTGATAACCTATATGCAGATAAGTAGGTATGTTAATATGAATAAAATATACCATACTTACATTTCACTAAAAGCACCAAAAACACAATCAGCAAAATAGTAACAAAGGATGAAGTAACAAATATTTTGAATTCCAAATTGAATATTTCTTCAAAGGTCTCCTCAAATCCTATTACAGTCACTTCTGCAAACAAAATCAAATGTCTACAAGTTAATTAAATTTATTCCACAGACTCCTTAGGTCTCGCATTCTTTCCTGCAACTTTTCTAGTGTGCTGCAAAAGGCAAATGTTTGTAAAATATTACACGCCTTCAATTCAGTGATAAGGTACGCCGTACCCAGCCTAAAGCCTTAATTCTAAACTGCATTGGAGGGAATATCATGAGCAATTGGCGAGCTGATTGCCTGGAGGCAATATCTTCCAGCTAACCAAAATAATGTGTGATACTATGTTGACAATGTGTAATTAATACTAAACTTAATTATAACTAATTGCATTCTTAGTCCTAAGTAGAACATTATATGTGTCATGTTTCCTCTAATAAATACTACAAAATGAAGGATAAAGGCACGGGGAGGAACTTTTAAGGATAAGTCTATGGATTTTAGGTTATTCTTAAAAACGTGTAGCGTAGAGGAATTTCTAATATTGTTGGATGTTTATAATACTGATAATATTTGGTTGGTTTTTTTGTTATCACTTAGGTTATAAATATGAATTACTTTACACCAATTTATATGTTTGTATGTTTATATATGTATATATATCTTGTGATTGCCGTGAATTGAATAATAAATAAATAAATATTGCAAGGTAGATTATTCCACATTCTAATTGCATGGGTCGTAAATGATGAACTGAAGAAGGTTGTGGTGTGGGCAGGGAATACATATAATCATGTTAATCACAGTTATGTACTATACAAATTTAGGTTTTACATACCTCCCATTTTTGTCAGTGTATAGAATTCAAACTCAAACGTTGTAAACCCAGCCTCATTTTCTACTTCGGCTTTTAAAATATACTTCGTAGCGGGTTGCAATTCTGATATTTCTATTTTCTTCAACCCTCTATGTTCAGCTAAAATTAAAAAAAAATAATAAGTACTTTATTTTACCAGCACCAGCTCCAAATTTTTAACATTTATTTGAAATTATCAGCACTCTCTGGCAAATGTATATATTTTAAACATTCCATGTTGTCCAGAATGGAATATCTCATTGATTTATCCTTACATGCTTTTTTCATGCATGCTATTTATCTTACAAACACACCCATTTCTTTTATTCAATATGCAGCTGTACTTTTTCGAATCCATTACTAAATTTGGTTCATGTGGTCAAGCCAGTAAAATTAAGAACAAAATATTGAAATGTATTGGTTGACTACAAGTAAATAATTGTGAAACTGTTTTGTTTGTGAACTTTTAGTGATGCAAACGTCATAAACTGTTATCATGACATTCATTTCACACAAGAAATAAAAACTCGATTAAAAAATAAATCTTCTTCAAAGTGCTATGTCAGGTCCCCCCGACAGCGTAAGCTTCTCTGTCCTGTGCTAGCCAGAACAGCTCTTCTATCCTCGGGAATCAAATAAAGAAGCAATTTAATACTTACATATCCATGTTTTATCTTTAGTTGATTTGATTAATGTTGTTGCATCAATCAATGGACATCCGTTATCCTCCCAAGTATGGAAATTGAGAGTAATGAATGTCGAGTTAGGTCTTATGAAAATGTCAGTCGCAGGTGGTGTTGGTGGTTTCCCGAGTGTTTTCACATAACTTATATTACTCATGTTAGATTCACCTATTGAATTTATCGCGGTCATTACTAATTCATATGTTGTTCCACATTTCAGATTCTAAAAAAATAGCATAATAAAACAAATGTAATTTCATTACAAAAATGCGTAGTCAATGTCACAACAACTTAGAACTTTATGAAATTACTACCCGCACAATTTTCAATTTGAAACAGAAAATTGAGAAAATTCACAATCTGTCAATTTTGTACAGGGATAGCTTCAATCCAGCTTCAAAAACATATAATCTCAGTCTGCTATGCAAGGTTTTCTGCAAGCATATATAAATATTTTACATACCTTAATTTCATAAGTAGTGGCAAATCTTGCAAGTCTAGCTTTCTCAATAGCAGCATGAGCCTTCCATACAGCGAGTGTAAACTCTTGTATAGGGGCATCGCCTTTACGAAGTTCGTGTGTCCAATCAATGACAACAGAATTTAGTGAAGAACTTCTTTCATGAGGTGTTGGTGGTAAGGGCAATCCTTGCACATATAAACGGTATGTTATATAATCTGATAATGTATCATTTTCAACCTGAAAGAAATACAATTATTTAGTATGCATGTATATATTAATTTCAAGGCTCAAGAGCGGAAGATACTAAGCTTTGAAAACAAGTGTCTTAGAAGGATTTTGGATGTCAAATGGTATGAGCATGTTACAAATGATGCTGTGCACCGGCGCACCCAACAGAGACCTGTAATCTCCGTAATACAGTAGAGACGATGGTTCTGGCTGGGACATGTTTTGAGAATGCCCAATGATAGTTGGCCAAAAAGAGCACTGTTTTTCCGTCCGCTAGGGTTCCGTCGGGCCGGGCGCCCCTCTTTCACAATACACCGTTCCTATGACAACATCAGAGATGTCGTGGAAAGAGGTGATGCAATTGGCGCAGAATCACTCTGAATGGAGGAGGCTGGTTTCTGCCCTGTGCTCCCGAGAGGACCATTGAGGGCGATGAATGAATGAATGAATTTAATAATTTTGATTAATCAAATACGTAGGTAGCTTACTTCACAAGTGTAATTTCCAGCATCATGTGGTTGGAGTAATTTCAAAGAAAGATCTCCATTATGAAGTTGTCTGGAGTCTGGTGTTAAAATAGCTTCATTATTCTTCAACCAACGTCTTTTTAGAAAACCAACTGCTGGACAACTGAGTGTTACACTGCCACGCCATGGTCGTATAAGTTCTAAACCAAAAGCTAATATATTCGGTGGAACTAAAAATAAATAAAACAAATTACAATGCATTCGTATATGTTTGTCAAAGCAAAATTACACTATATCAGAAACTGTCATTATTCAGTATGGCTGTCCAAAGTTTATTCAATCAGATTGGTTTTTTCGTTGCTGTGCCCAAAACCATTGATACTAAAAAAAATATTCTAAATATACATTTACGAAGTGACGTTGTTTACTAACCTACTCCAGATAGTATAATTGATGTTACTTTGGAGCTCTTTCCTTCTCCTGTCTTTGTGGAGGCCGTGATCCAAAATTGATGTTCTACATTTAGTGGAATGTTGTTCATAATGTGAGATGTCATGTTATGCAACAACTGAAGACGTCTGTGATCAAGTTCAACTGCTCTTTCAACAATCCTTAAAGCAAAATATCATTAATTATTACTTTTTATACCATTTATTTATATTTGGTTTTGTTAAATACATTTTAAATGAAAATCACAAAAAGTATCCCATAATATTAAGATTTTTTTGTTTTTGAATTTTATTATATTTAACAGTTAAATATTGAAAGTGTGATGTATGTCTCTCATTGTTAATTTTTCATAATAAATATACCCATTTGTAGTAAAAAAATCCATATTACTAAATGAGAAGCAAAAATGTAAAAATCATACATATTTTACTAAGAGATCACACCAGGCAGAGTATAAAAATGATCAAATTCAGTATCATATCATTAATAGAGACTGTGTTCAATAAATATACAGAATGTCCTCTCTGTGCTTAAAAAACAACCCATCTTGTCCAAAATATCTAATGAAAATTAGAATTCAAATAAATCAATATTTGCCAAAGAATTAACCTACGTCCAAAGTGGCTGAACAAGAAGATCTCCAATTCAGTGATGAGGTATGCTACCTATCCTAAATGTATTTTTATGGCACAGTGAGGACATCTTCCATATTTATTACACTGGGCTAGCCTAATAATTGCGGAAGACACCGTAATGATGATGACGGATGAATTCTTCAGTGCCGTTTAATGTAGTATCCATCTCAAGGATTCAGGACGATCTGTTTGAAAGGTGATGTTTTCAGTTTGCAATGGCCTATCTGATAAATAAATAATTATGATCTTGTGTAAGACTCACCTGGTGTAAAGATTGTATTTTGTAATGATGCCATTATTTTCAGCAGGAGGGAGCCATAGAACATTTAATGATTGTGAAGTTGTAGGAACCACCTTGATGTCTGCAGGTGCTTCAGGAACTATGTATAATAAACATGTTTAATTAAAATTATACTGTTTAAGCGTACATTTTTAATTAAAATAATGATACACAACTGAATACTGTTACTGTTCGTATTGTCGACCGATGGTACTAAGTAAAAGTTCATTTCAAATATATAAACACTAAAAATAAAACGCATTCTCTACTAATATTATACTTATTGTTATTTTCTCATTAACAAAATGTATTTTAATGTAATTTCTTAACGTAACATTAATTCGATGACAAGAGACGGGACGGGAGAAAACGGGCTTTGGAAATAGGGCCTTTAGCGTTGTGAGTTCCAGATGCTGGAACAAGCTTCCTCTTAGCTTGTGAGAGGAGGTAAATAGAAAGGGCTTCAGAAAGAAACTGAAGACATACCTTGTTGCCCGTAGCTTTGGATAATATACTCACAATATGATGCTCTTTAAGTCATGTTATGAGAATACGGCATTCACTGTATTTTGTATAATTGTAGTAGTATTATGTTATTCCAATTGTTTCTGTTAACTTTATCATTATACAAAAGACTCTTATGCCGTTTAATATAATTATGAATAAATAAATAAATAAGTTTTACCATCTTCGTCAGTAGCACAAACAACAGGTGCCGATGTGGGACCGTCACCAACAGATGTATAAACCACAACATGAAATGAATAGTTAGTATATTTATGTAAACCATTGATGACTTTGGATGATTGTTCTGCTTCCAACGTTACTGGCTTATAATCTGAAAGAGGAAAAATTAAACATTCTGTTAGAAGTCCAATACATTTGTAAGTGTGACATCATCTGACGTTTGTGGACTCCAACTGTTGCGTCTCGCTTTCCCATACAAAAGTGAACGTTCAAACCAGGTTTTATTAAGCATAGATCACATTGACCCAATATTTACTAATATTCTCCTTTTTTTGTTTGCGGTTTTACTCAACTGTAGGTAATAACGCCTCAAAGTTTTGACACAATGTATCTCGGGCTATAATAGATTTTGGAGTTATCGATCATAATAAGTGTAGGTATGTTCTTACCTTTGTAAGATATTAGATCATCACCTACAACTGGTTCATATGTGACTCTATATCCGGCGATTCTTCCATTCCGCTCATCTTCACGTGGAGGAACCCAATACAGATGCAGTGATTGTGGTGTGATGGAAACGCAATACAAACCAGTTGCTGGGCCCTTAGGAACTGAAAATTTAAAATCCACACATAAATATTTGAGTCGGTTCGTATGTGCGTATGTCCTCAATGGACTCTGAAATAAGGAAAGACAGAAGTAAAATAATACACTCTTTACGAGGTCTCATCTCCTGGGCAGGTTTAAGGCTAAAAACATTTTAAACATCTTATGTATTGATAAAGATATTACAATTTTAATGAGATTCCCATACATTCGCTTGACAAAATTGCCAAGCGAATGTATGAAAATCCAATATTTATAGTCAAACATTTTTCATTGTATTGAATTAATTTCAAAATGGATGTAACAATAAATAAAACAATACTGAAACTAAATAATTAGGGACTGTTTACATAATGAAACATTGTGATTGCTAATGACAAAAAATCCTGAATTATGAGAATAAAAATTGCATATTTTTGACATTTTGAGCTATTTTCATAATGGAGGATATTATGAGACCATAGAAATCCATACTGTAGAATAAGAATAGTAATATGTAAAAAATCCATAAACAATGTTAATTGATTTTTTGTATAAATAAATACAAAAGTACCTCGGTACTTAATATTTTTCTTTACTTTTCATGGCAAATCACTTGAAGATTTATGTAGGTACTACAAACTAAAAATACCAATTTTAACCCATGTATTTGCACGGTTTCTGTTTATTTAAACCCGAGCAATGCCGGGTTACAAAAGCTTGTATTACATATTTACAAAAATTTGTCTTGATAATTGCGATAGACAGTGTGATTTGTGACTCGGAATATTGAAAGTCAGAGACTCTAAAATTAGTCTACCAAATTTTAGAATACAAACATTATAGGGTTAACAATGAATGAATAAATATACTCACCATCCTCCAAAGTTTGTACGGTTTGTGGTTCACTTGGAGGACCCGAACCAATCTTGTTATTTGCTTGAATTCTAACCAAGTACTTGGTGTACTTGGCCAGTCCGGATACGCTGTATTCCAAGTTCACATCATTGTTATCCGCCAATACGGTGTAATTTGATGTAACAGTTGGTCTTGATGCTTCACTGATGTCTGAAAGAAGAACATTGTTATACAATTTAATTTGTAAGCTAAACATCCATGAAGTATCTTGAATGCAAAAGATACCCCAATCTTTTCTGTAAATCTTTCTAGTGCACTTGAATACATGTATTTACAAAAAAGGACTCGAGGGAAATATGAACATTTATCTTTTTGAGGGAACTCCTTTTAAAACTGCTTGATATAAAAAGTATCTATATTGGTCTCAAACTTTCTTTGGTCACATTACTAACATTTTATTTGAATTTGCAATTTATATTAAAATTCATTGGATCGGAAGTCAGAAACTCTACTATTACGCTACCGGCCGGCGGAAGAATCAATTAAGTACATGAATTTATTATACAATAGGTAAAATAATGCATCTACCAACAATAGTTTTCCACACATAACTTTTCAGTTACCAATAGTACACTTATATAAATTTACACTTAAAAAATATAGTAACTGCACTTTATCACGATTATGAAATAGCAAAACAATCAAGTCTTTCCCCCCACCCCCACCATAGACTCACTGCTTTCCGCAAATCTGACGTTTCGACCACCTTCGCGTTCGTGGTAGTTATTATTATTCTATGGTACTGTACACAATACAAGCGCGTAGGTAGGTAGGTACCTATTGTTTTTGTTTTGACATCAGCTAGAGATGAGTAGACACGAGACGGCCAAATGATGCAACTCTTTTTAATGAGCCAAAGATTCGAAATCTTCTCCGAATTTGAAATTTAGTAATTGATTTGAATCCATAGACATATTATGTACAAAACAATAATTAGCAGATGATATTATTATTATTTATTGTCTTAAAAAAATGACACCTTTGCAGTCAGCGGTGAGTGATGTTCACAAAATACAACACTCCATTCATAAACAAACCATTATTCACATTAATTACAATAATACTTGCTCAAGTGTTACAATAATTGTATAATTAATAATTATTAAAGTAAATACAAGCATAAAATAAAAAACATAGATATGTTTAGGTATATTTGAACCATAAATATAGGGATTCCAGGGGCCCAATTGCTTTACACTAATAATTTTGTTTTAATGCGAATAAAGTACCTGTCATTTATATACTGGAACGTAGAAGTTCACACTTTTAAATACACAAATGATAGAAAACAAAAATAAGCAAAAACATATAGTTAAAAGGCATACATTTTAAGCGTACCTAATACATTTTAAATGAATTAAAAACATAATAAATTTTTTCACATAAGTATGTGATTAGTATGTGTACGAAAGGAGAAAGGGGATAAGTCAACTAATCCCTAAATCGAGTTCAACACCTACCTACATTAATTACTAAATATTTCGTGGAACATCCGAAAAAAAGGTCTCCTATTCTTTTCTGTAAGTTTTCGAGTGTCCTGTAAAAGGTTAGAAAAACATTAACACCTCAAATTCAGCGATGATGTTTGCCACCCATCCTGAATGTCTTAATTTTTGTTGGCAAGGAATGGACAGTTTGTCTCGTGGCTAACCAACTTGTGGGATGTGCCGTGGTAGTTTAGTATTACTAAATAACATTGGTCGTAAGCGTCGCGGAAAAAAAAGGATGAGTCGATATTTGCACAATAGACACCAGAACTTCAATATAAAACCAAGCTCATATTTTTCCAAATTGTATCACCGCACCGCAAGGAATTATTAGTTTTGGCTCTTCTGTGAGTACCTAGTGTTTTTCGATTAATCTCCGTTTTCCTTTCGCACCCAGCATTAAATATTTAATCAATTAATTATTAAATACGTACATCGACTGTCTAGTTCCGTAACTTGACAAGTCCACATTTCGAAAATTTTGATTTGATTAGTTATACACACAAACAACGCCATAGGGAATGTCGTGAGAAGAGGTGACGCGATTGGCACTAATGTTCTATCCGCAGCAGTTCCGTCGGCCCGGGCGTCCCTCTTTCATAATACACAGCTCCACTGGCAACGACATTATAGCTGTATCGAACAGCGGTCCTCCCCCACACACAGCTATGTCGCGTCTGGGTGAGAATTTATGAGCGAGCCTCACACGAGCCGATCGGTCTCGCGACGCTGATTAAAATGATATGTGAATCATTAATATCGGCCGCGGGATCGATTGGATAAGTAAGGTTTGGCGAAAATTCTTACTTTTGACGCGCATAGAGAGGTATGCGGTATAGCATGCGCCCGGCGTGGCTTCGATCCACGCGGGCGGCGAATTACCCGCATCATGGGCACCAAACCATTGGTGCGAATTAGATAGATTAAGCAACAGGTGTGATCATATAAAATAATGTCCTTATGTATTAATTATTATGTAAACTTGTTGTAATGTACATTTGTAACTGTAAATATAATGTAAACCATGTCATATTATGAATAATAAAGAAATGACGGCTGCTGTTTTGGTCCCCAAGCGGCACGCGGTGTGTTGGGTTGAGAATGCCCGACACACCGTGATGCAGGAAACGCACGGTATACCGCCCAGGCGAGGTGCCCGATGAGACGGTGCGCGCCAGCCAGAGGGGGTATATATAGGGGACGCAATTCAGTAGTCGTCAGAACTTGCTGAGCAGCGCTACTGAACAGACGTGTTTCATTTCTACCTACCACTACCTGCCTACCTTGGAATTGCTTTTGGATCACCTTTGCTGACACTGGACTGGACTTGAAGGATTACATTGCTGCATACGACCTGGCCTGGATTTGGATTCATCTCTACGGACTACACGAAGCAGTACCTTCACCTCTCCGACGAGCTTTCCGACGTAGTTCTGCAGTGTAGTGGTCGCCTCCCGAAGTGCCTTACCGTGACAACCGCCGTGCGCTGCCTAGTTACTTGAAAGAGTTGACCATTGGTTCATTGCCTGTGGTCGTACAACTCAAATAGAGTAGCTAGTGTAGTGTGCCTAGGTGTCCAGGCGCGGGATTGCGAACTCTGCCTGCGTTCTATTAGGCCGGCTCCGACGGGCGTTGAAGTGCTTGCCGAGTGGCATCACACCCGACGTCGCGACCCGACCTACCCCTGCACGACCTACGCTTCAGCCGCGGTACTAGAAGCCTAGTACCCTCCCTGCACCCTGTGGAAGCGCCCGCGGCGATCGAAGAACCGGTGAACCCCTCACTCACCTCCACTCCTGCACATCACGGAGACACAGTCTTTGTGTACCCGGCTCTCTGGAGTGAGCCATTGTCCGGTACAATAGCATAGGGAATGTCGTGAGAAGCGGTGAGAGCGATGATGCTGATAAATATATCAAAATGACCAATATGTCCACTTCTCGAACAAAAGACATTTTCTATTATTGTTGAGTTTGGAACTAGACAGTCGAATGTACGTACTTATTGCTGAGGGCTTTCAACTTCCGGCAATAAGTACCTATGTGGGTATTAAATCATGAATTAATTAAATAGATAATTGTTGTTGTAGTAAATATTGTAAAATCGGTTTTAAACATTATAGAATTATTAAAATTAAATTTCATTAAATTAACGCACGGATATTAATTAGAATTTTTATAATGTATGTACTTACAAATTGTATATCCAGTAATATCACCATTTCTGAACTCTTTGTATGGAGGATTCCACTTTATGTATATTGATTCCGATGTTGAAGACTTAACAATGACGTGTATTGGAGGCCCAGATGGTTTTTGTTGCTCTGTCAATGCCAAAATTTCCTCGCTGGGTGAACTTATTCCCGCTGTACTGACCGCCATCACACGAAATGTGTAAGAAGTTGCCGGTTTCAAACCTTTCACGTATGCGTAATTGTTCAGAGGATGCGTCAAAATCTCCATCTTTTGCCATTCACCTGGAAAAATATATAATTATGAATCTAGGTTTGTTTTCAAATCAAATTCCAACCTATATATTTCTGTCCCCAAACCCTTACACAAAACAGCAATATATGATTTGTTTGTGAATGTAAAGTACGTTGGCAGTCAGTTTGTGCAATTCAAAACAAATGTATAGAATAGTTTTACGAAGTCAAATTTTGATTTTATTATTTTTGTATATTTTCAAATATCATTTCTATGTTTTATAATTGAATTGTTATCCTATGTATACATATAAATAAAATATTCAAATTAATTAAATTAAGTCATTTATGAAGTGTATTATATACAATATAATCGTATATCAAAGTAGGTACTTGATCTCAAAATAATCTTCTTCAGCCATTTTGAACACAAACCTCTGATATTAATTTTCAATTAAACACCACGATGTTTCTCATCATTATTATGGAAAAATAGAAAAAAAAATGAAAACCTATTGAACGAAACATTTTTTCATGATTATACTTATATCACGTTAAAGAATAGGCCTGCATAATGGCGGGAAATTTATAGAATAGAGTAGTCTCTATTCTGTCAATTTTCAAATGACAGATGTTTATACAACATCGCGTTTGACCACAATCAGATATCTATACGTTTTTTGCACAATGTTCTATTGTGCAAAAAGTGTGCAATTAATTATGGAAACAAAAAAATGTTAGGTATTTACATAAAAAAAGTGCTAATAACTGATGAAAAATCTTGATGTTTGACACCCCATATGCCCATATTTTAGTTTAAAAAAAAATTGCAGGTACCTACTTACATGGAAAAGTGTTAAAAACCTCTGATTTAGGCCTTAATCAGCCTCACAAATTTTTAGATCAATCAGGTTGGCTGCGAAGTGTACTGGGCGAAAGGTCATAATACCACTAAGAAAAATTATGTAGAGAAATTTCTCTTCCATCAGAGGGAAATTCTCGGAGAAATTTCTCGTTCTCGAGAAATTTCTTTGGAGATCTTTCTCTTCTCACATCACTAGGCATGCCATCCATCCTGAATGTCTTTACTTTATTACTTATCAAGGAGAGGACTATCCCATCCCACTTACGAGATATGCTATGATGGGATGAGTATTATTTTACAATGTTTCCCTTACTTGATTCTGTTCTATTTATTTTACTAAATGTAATTTAATTATGAATATAAATAAATAACAACAAAATACTATACCGATTGTGGGGGATGTCGTGATTGTATAAATAAATAAACAAAAAATAATTTATTGCCATCACTTTAGCAGTACAGAGAAAAAGAACAACGCAAATCGAAAACATGAGTATGAAAAATTTAATAAAGTTCTTTGTACTGGTATTTTGTTCACATAACGCTAAATTTCAAAGCTTAAAAAAAGTTAATGCCTATACCTATACCAACGGTATGCATATTATCTATCTGTGCATTTCTACCTATAATATAAACATTTTATTTTTTAAAATTGTCGAGGTCATCGGAATTTCGTGCAGTTAGTTTCAAATGCAGGCCACGTCATATAGGAATAATAAAATAGAGTAAAAAAATAAAACTCTGCGATGCTTTGAGCTTTCATAAAACTGGGTCGGACAACGAACCAAAAACGTGAACGGTTCGGTAGAAATGCAATAGCAGTAGCACTAAACTAGCAACATAATAATATAACTACTATCAGCCGTGCTCACAAAGAAATTACGTACATAGATCTGCCTATATCCACAGTAAAACATTTCTGAAGTTAATCCCGATTTAATAAAAAATCTTATTAACAAAATTATTTATTATCCCTGGGTTAGTTAATAAATTAATCATACCTAATCTAATTAGCAGTACATTTTTTTCTATGGTTAGCCTTTTCCTTCCGTGGAGCATTCAGCAAATAATTGATGATGATGATTTTGGATGATTTTATTTTGATGCCGTTTAACAGCCTCTAGACCGTCTCAAGGGTGCCAGTGAAGAGTTCAGTTTTTAATTTGCTTCTGAAGCTGGTGACAGTTTGACTATTTCTCAATGGCACCGGTAGGCGATTCCACATGACCGGTCCAACAACACCAAAGGCCCTCTCATAGAAGTTAGACTTACCGGCTCTATTGTGTTCAGTAAGTCTATTCATAGCCAGTTCCGAAGGGCTATCTTCCACTCTTTTCCATAAGAATTCGAGTGATCTTGTAAACGGCAGGTGTTTAAAAAAATATGGACATTTTACATTTTTAATTCGGCGATGAGACATGCCACCCATTTTTAATGTTTTATTTTTTTGTTCATTTTACATTTTTAATTCGGCGATGAGACATGCCACCCATTTTTAATGTTTTATTTTTTTGTTCATTTTACATTTTTAATTCGGCGATGAGACATGCCACCCATTTTTAATGTTTTATTTTTTTGTTCATTTTACATTTTTAATTCGGCGATGAGACATGCCACCCATTTTTAATGTTTTATTTTTTTGTTGACACAGACTTGACTGCTTGCTTGTTTTTAACATGCAGCTAGACTGTTGCGGCTATCTCACTTATGGGATATGGCGTGATGGTATTGTAGTAGTGTCTACTCAATATTCAACCGCAAATACAAATTTTATTGACTTTAAAGTTCGAGGAATATGATTCAACGTTTTTAAGTATTCACGTGTTACAAGAACAAGACTGCACTGAGAAAAATACTAACGAAATTTCACAACGAGTCATTGGTACGTACTATCAGATTAGGACCAAAGATAGTACAAACAATTCATTAGTACAAATCTATAAATATAGCTAGACTCTGGAACCAGCTTCCTCCAACAATTCGTACCAGCTCATCGTTTTCTTCTTTTAAAAATAGATTAGTCTCTAGATGATATTTTATGTAACTTGTTGACACTTGATAAAGAGCTCTTTCCCCCCCCCCCCTCCCCCCTCTCCCTTGTCCTCACCAGGAGTGCACAGATATCAATTTTTTGCACATGTATCACATACATTTAATTTGTTTTTATTATAGTATTTTATTTTATCTTATGTATGTATTATTATTATTTATTGTATGTGTGTATTATTTATGTATATGTATAAATTATTTATTTATATATTTAAAACTTTTTCTCTTTGGGTTCCTGTATTTATTTTTATTTTTTTTTATTATTATTTGGGTAGGCATAGTCCTATTTTTTTTTTTTTTTTTTTATTTTTTATTTTAATGTTTTAGGGTTGACTGGAAGACGTTGCCTAGCAACAAGTCCGCCTTTTGGCCTAATTTTGTTAATTGTCACGTTTTGTAATTTTGTTGTTT
The DNA here is from genome assembly GCA_947579605.1 of Athripsodes cinereus. Lineage (NCBI taxonomy): Eukaryota > Metazoa > Arthropoda > Insecta > Trichoptera > Leptoceridae > Athripsodes > Athripsodes cinereus. The sequence goes on from OX388329.1 coordinate 3,926,577, forward strand.
ATGTATTTGTGTAAAATTATGGTCAATAAAGATTTATTTATTTATTTATTTATTTATTTATAAATTAACTTTTATCAAACAAATTGTTGGTAAATTTACTGGTACTAATGAATCGTTTGTACTATCTCTAGTCCTAATCTGATAGTACGTACCAATGATTCGTTGTGAGTATTTTTCTCAGCGTGTACACTTCTGAGCGAAATACAAGAAAAAATATGGTTTCCGTCCAGGCGATATTACCTATTGATATTAATATTAAGATATGAATCTTAATAATTATTTAATTTCATTAAATTAAATTAAAAACACTGTGTCTTTCACTTAAAGTATTATATATTTTCAAAAGCTTTTCGGACTACGTCTATCCTCAGTGAAAAAATACTTAAAACTTAAAACCTTCACAGTTTTAAGTATTTTTTCACTGAGGATAGACGTAGTCCGAAAAGCTTTTGAAAATATATAATATCTAATAATAATAAAGTGAAAGACACAGTGTTTTTAATTTAATTTACTGAAACTACATAATTAATTATGACGAGCTTTCACAATGTTTGCTCTTCGAAAATAAATAAATTATATGAATCTTGTATTATGGGTAGGTACTTCTTCAATACTTTTCTATTTTTCACTTTGCTTAGGCCGGAATTCGAGCAAGGCAAGAGCGTTACTTTTACGCCAAACCAGTCGACTCAATCATTATCAACAATATTGTAATACTTGAAATGTGTCGTACACACAACACCATTCTTGTACCAACATTTATGTATGCATGCGAAACTTGGACGTGGTTATCGAAGAAGGACGAGATGCGATCACTGAGAAGAATGGTAGGTAAAACACTGCGTGATAAAGTGAGGAATGAAGATATCAGGAGAATGAGTGGATGTAGAGGAGTGTTGTTGATAGAATGCGTGTAAATAAATTGAGATGGTTTGGTTATGTGGAACGAATGGAAGGGGAAGAATGACAAAGAGGATATACTTGTCTGAAAGAAAGGATCTGAGGAAGCGCGGGCGTCCGAGAACTATGTGGCTTGACCATGTGGATCAAATACTCAAGTACGGTCGCGTTTTAAGTAAGAGGAATCGGCGAGCATGTATGAGAAACTGGATTAATCTAGAGCAGTGGTTCTTAACCTGGGTTCGATCGAACCCCAGGGGTTCGGTGAGTCAGTCTTGGGGGTTCGGTGAAAATCATTTTAAAGGCAAGATATTCGCGAGTTGGAAAAAGAAAAAAATACTCCGATGATTCTTTCAAACCGCCATCACAAGTTTGAAAAACAATGTTGCCAGTTTATTCTAACAATCCAAATATTACATCTGGCAACACTAAATTTGTACTCCTATATATAAATATATATCTACCATGTTATGAATTTGTAAAAATCTAATTTTATTTTTCAAATTAGGAGGGGTTCGGTGAATGCATATGTAACTGGTGGGATTCGGTACCCCCAAAAAGGTTAAGAACCACTGATCTAGAGGAAGCGAAATCAGTATGTAAGGCAAGATCAAAATGGCGTTCCGTTCTTTCTGCCTACCCCACCTGGGACACGGCGTGATGGTATGGTATGGTATAGTATAGTAGTACTTACGTTTTTTTTCACGGTATTCAATGATAAACTTGGACAGATCATTGTAGTCTCCGATATAATTCAACTGCCAGTCCAATCTAACGGAAGTTCCAAGGATTTCTGTAATCTGAATACTGTGAGGTGGATTGGGTGGTTCTTGTACAACCAACTTTTGCATCTGTTTCTCAGAACCAAACACATTGTTCCCTTCACATCCATATGTTCCGGAATCCTTGCCATCGACGTTCGTTATGATAAGCTCGCTTTTGATCATGTTCTGCGGTAGATCTTGATTCACGTCAATTCTGGAAAGGAAAAATCATTAAATGCATCATTAGTTAAATATTGTCTTATTAAATACATTGAATAGAAATAAATCTGCAAGCGAAACAATTCCATGTATTACCTATATTAAACGCGCATTTCTCAGAATCAGCTATTTAAAATCGCCACGAATAAATAAACGCGCATTTCGACAGAATCAGCTAAGTAGTTAAAAATCGCCACAAATAAACAAACGATTAGCTTGTGGAATGAACTTATTTACATAAGTCGCATACGTTCATCTCATATTATACCTACTGAATCTATCTTCTTCTTTTCGTGTCGGTCAGCAAACAATAAAAATAACAAAACATTAAAATCTATATACCCATTCCCTCCCATAAAACCACGACCTCTTTTGCAGCTCCCCCCCCAGTTGAATCTATATTATATTTTACAATTATAACAAAATAATATATATATATATATAAATATATATATATAGATTACTTTAAATTACATTTATTTAACAAAATAGCATTCGAATCTACATTTTGAACACAATATTATAAGATTAACATTTATATTTAAATATAACATTAAATAATAAAAACAATAAAATATTAAAATATATAAAATATATATTCAAAATGTAGAACCCCAACATTATTCGAGTTAATTCTCCCATGATGTCCAATGAAAATAGTACAATCATGGGAGATCACCAACAGAGCTACAGGGACAAAAACTTTCTAACTATCCTGGTGGATGATAGAAGAACAGCCTTCTGCATGCTATATTTGAGCCTGTCATCTACCTACTCCCAGTTTTCTGAGATTGCTTGACAGACTCTTAGGTAGGTATAATCGGATGTCTCCAGACTTCTGCACTCTCCGTATGATCGGCGGTTCTTTCAATGTATTTTTTGGAGTACTTTGGCGTACCAACCCTTCAGACTGCCCAAATTGACACCTCTTATGTGGACAAGATTTATTAAGTGTAGAATTTATAAGATAAATGAAAGTATCTAAACTACTCCGGTATTCGAATGAACGGAGGGTCTTGTTCTGTTTCTAGGACTTGAATTACATTGGACGAGATGAAGACTGGTTTGGAAATTCCTTTACACGAAGTTAATCCGCTGGCTACCACACTATAGAATATTCCGTGATGGTATAAATAGAATGAAAGATTAAACCATAGAGTAACTCATTTCCGTGGGTTTTCGAGTGTCTAGTAAAAGGTAAGTGTTCGCAAAAATAAAGACATTTCAGATTGTTACAAATAATTATGGTTGTTCATACCAGGGTTGTTGCGAATATTCGCATCCGCATCCGCAAATGCGGAGCTTCCGCATGTATTTGGACATCTGCATCCGCATCCGCATCCGCAATAATCGATGCGGATGTTCATGCGGATGCGGATGTAAGACAATTTGCGACAAGAAAGAAATGAGGCGGGGCCGGCGAATGGCGCGTGTCGTTTGCACTTGACATTAACCAATGGGAACGAAAATAATGGTGACAGATCCGACGCATTTTTATTTTTGCCGGTTTTATTTTATTTTTGCAAATAACAAAGAAGAAAAAAAATATTTCTACAAAAAATCCATAATATTATTGTAGCAAAAATTTCGTCACATATTTGACAGTGGGGCCTACCAACTAAGATAGTTCCTACTTTTTTTCTATAACATCTTAAACATCCGCATCCGCATTCGCATCCGCATCCGCGGATGTGAGCCTTCAAAAATCCGCATCCGCATTCACATCCGCGGATGTGTAAAAATTCACATCCGCAACATCCCTGGTTCATACTGCCTCAGAATAGACTCAAGTCTAGTGAGGCAGTAAATTCCATTTTCTATTATCAAAAGAATTATTGTGTTTTAAGTTATGATATATACGAAGAGGACAGTTTGCATGTTTCTTACATGCAGCTGATCTGCTGGCTACCCCACTTGTGGGATATGCCGTGATGGTATAGTATAGTATAGTTATGATGTTTAGTTAGTAGTAAAATTTTAGTAGGATTTTTATTGGCATGTTTGTTACAAATTATGGTTGGATCTGCCGATAACCTTACTTGTGGAATATGCCGTGATGGTATAGTAGTAGTATCTAGTAGACATTTTCAGCCAATTATCTTGTAAACTTATAACTAATAATTAAATCTATTATTCTACGTGAATAGAATGTTCACGCTCTTCTGCGTAAGTTTTCGAGTGTCCTGTAAAAGGCAGGTGTTCGAAAAAATTAAGACATTGTACATCTCAAATTCAGCGATGAGGTTTGCCACCCATCCTGAATGTCTTGATTTTATATTGGCACGAAGAGGACAGTTTGCATGTTTCTTACATGCAGCTGATCTGCTGGCTACCCCACTTGTGGGATATGCCGTGATGGTGTAGTAGTAGTAGTAGTAGTAGTATTCTACGTGAATTCGTTATATTATGATATTTATAAATAAAAATAATATTTGATAAGGCTGAGAACATCAGAATAAATCGTTAACAAAGTCATGTCAACAAATAACCCTCGACATCCATCAAAAAGGTGACCAAAGAATAACTGGATGACAAAATGCCATAGGATCCTGCGGAGAAACGGCCTGGATAAAGATGACATAGGGAATAGAAAAATTACAATCGACGAGAAGAGCCGACATCAATAGCCTTTGGCGGCAATAAGTTGGAATAGTGCCAGGAAAAAAAGATAAGTTTTCTTAAAAAGAAATTGCTATCCATATCTGTATCCCACAAGTGGAGTAGCCAACAAACCAACCGCATGTATCAAACATGCAAGCTTTCCTCTAAATGCCAACAAAAAATAAGTCATTCAGAATGGCTGAGAAACCTCATATAGAAGAATACATTTAAGTTATGAAATGTCTTTTTTACGAACACTCGCCTTTTACAAGACACTAGAAAACTCACGGAAAATAGCGGAAGGCAAAAGTCCCTAGCCCAGTGTTTCACGTCAAATAGAAATTAAATAAATAAAACTCAACTTATGTATGTTTAGAATAATTACTATTTTTTTTGTGCAGATGACAAAACCAATCAGAAACCTCGATTGGAGAACCATGTCTACACAATGCAACATTGTGTAAAATCTAATCTGAAGAAGTGAGAAAGGTGTCCCAACGCTTACGAATTGGCTCTAGGCTGGCTTAAGTGATCACTGATTGGTGGACCTTAAATCGTGACAGTAAGAATGGTGGAATTGGTGAACGTTGTCCATGGACACCGAAAGTCCATGATTGTCATCTGCACCCAAATCCGGTTAAACAATAAAAAATTAGTAAATATTCTAAACATTTGTTGCTGACTGGTCGAACTAGCAGCCGATAAAGTATTGAACTTAATTGTTCCGGCGCCATTTAGACGGGAGATCGCGATCTATTTGAGATCTGAAAAATGAGATCCCAAAAAGATGGTTGCTTCTATGGTTTGCATAAAGCGTCTCTCGATTGGTGGACTTTAAATCGTGACAGTGAGAATGGTGGAATTGGTGAATGTTGTCCATGGAAACCGAAAGTGATCACTTAAGCCAGCCTAGAGCCAATTCGTAAGCGTTGGGACACCTTTCTCACTTCTTCCGATTAGATTTTACACAATGTTGCATTGTGTAGACATGGTTCTCCAATCGAGGTTTCTGATCAACTAACGTAAATAGTGGTAACTGTAAATTTGTAAGTTATTCATCCGTGTCCAATTTGTAGGGTCAGGTTGGAAATACGTAACAAGGTACCTAGTTGGACTGTTAAATGTTGTTGTTATTATTATGAGAATTAATAGGTAATAATTACTATGATACTTTTGATGAATGAGAATGCTAGCAGAGTTATGTTACAGTAATTTATTAATTATTTATTAACCTTATACCCGGCTTAGCTAGACGAATAAACATCAAAACTAACCAGACATCTCGAAAGTATCACTAAAGTCAGCCTATAGTCCATTCGTAAGCTTTGGAACGCTTTTCTCACTTTTCCGATTATATTTTGCACAGAGCTGCATTGCGTTAATATTGTTCTTCAAATCGAAATGTCTGATTGATTTTGTCATCTGTCCGTTGCACCCAAATTCGTAAATACCTACTTTACAATAAATATCAAATAATTTAAGATAATAATTAGATTTGACGCTCTGAATGGAGGAGGCTGGTTTCTGCTGGTCCTGTGCTCCCGAGAGGAGCATCGTGAGGGCGATGATAATGATGAATTTAAGATAACAATCAACATTCTGATAGCAATTTTTTAGAGAAAAACTATTTTTTTTTGTTTTGAAGATTAGCTGACAAAAATAAGTGTCCTTTGAAAAAACATTCGTAGAACATCAAGAGAAATATGCCACCACAATTATTTCTTTACGATTTTGTCTTACAGCGACGGTACTGGTTATGTAACGTTGTGAAAATTCCAATGATACTTGTCGAAAAATATTTTTTTTGTCCACAAGGTTTCTTATTTGACAAAAAGTAACGTTTTTTTATGGTTTTTTGTTTTCTTGTATAGGTTTCTTAATACTTAGACTTCCTTATTTTATAACACAACATTCCTGTGAAAACGACATCAGAGATTAGAGAATCTATAACATGTAACATTAAAGCCAGTCATAATAAATTCGGAACAAAGCAAATCGTTTTTTGTGATAACGTAAGGTGCCATTTAGTCAGTTGCAATATAAATAATTCTTTGTTTTTGATTACAATTATAGGATGCCCATATATTATAATGTCTACCTTATGTTCTCGGGAGTGGTGGAGCAATGAAGGGCAATGGATTGATTAAAACATACATGTGAATTAAGATGCGGACTCAATTATTAATGTAAGGATTATTATTTTGTCTTTGTTAAAGTTATGCTGAAAATGCAACGCTCGTTTCTGTACAAACAACTCCGAAACAGTCATGACATTTTGCTTTGAGGGAAATGAATTTCAAATATTTGCATAAAGGACTGTAAATTCAAATCAACTTTTGCTTAACCAACTTAATACTATGTAGCCAGCGGACCAACTGCATTTTTTTTTTAAAAAAAAGGAAAAAAGACATACACTGAGAAAAATACTCACAACGAATCATTGGTAAGTACTATCAGATTAGGACCAGAGATAGTACAAACGATTCGTTAGTACGAATCTATAATATTTACTTTACGCAAACAAATTATTGGTAAATTTAACAACAAATTGTTTGTGAAAAGTTAATATCATAGATTCGTACTAATGAATCGTTTGTACTATCTCTGGTCCTAATCTGATAGTACGTACCAATGATTCGTTGTGAAATTTCGTTAGTATTTTTCTCAGTGTATCTGGGTTTTGTTATAAACCCAAATACAACCTTATACACCTTTCACAGTAAGCTACTAAAAGCTTGAGTCGTGAAAGGGGAGTTTGCCGGCACCTGGGATCGAACCCCGGACCCCTAGTTCATGAGGCTGAGACTCTACCTCCAGGCTACCGACGAACTCTAATTAATATAATAATTAATAGAATAATTAATAAACATGTAAGCTGTCTTCTCCGTGCCTTCAAAAAAATAAAGGCAAATCTCATCGCTAAATTTGAGATGTAAAATGTTTTTATTTTTTCGAATGCCTCCTGCCTTTTGTAGAACACTAGAAAAATTATATTGAACGTGTGAGAGACCATTTCTTTGCCAGGATCTGAACAAAACGAAAAAAACGAAAAGTATTTCGTCAGTGGATTCATGAAATCTCTAATGTGCTAATTTTTCAAAAATGAAAATATTATTGATTCCAAATTATTCATCATATCGAGACACATCTACCGATGTAATAATAAATACAATGAAATATCCACGAAAAAAGTTATTGAGAGAAGTTTATTTGCTTACGTTCTGCTTTTTCTTAACCCTAGGATGATAACAGAGGTGATGCATCACCTCACGTGCTCATTAACACACTGATATCTCGAAAATTATTTGTTGTTCTGCACTAGCATTTTATGTATTCTTTTCTGGCTCCATGCGTTATCAGTAGCCATTGCCCATTGGCAGTGGAAGCACGCTGATTCCCAGATAAAGTTACATACATATGGGGTGTTGCGTCACCCCTGTTACTATTTACGTGTGTATTTTTATGTAAACATAAAATTCAATTATTGCTTATGTTCAATATCAATATCATTCAATATGGCTTTTCTTGATGATGAAGAGCTCGTTGTGCCTTATGCCCACGGAAAAATGACAGAAATGTATTTTTTTTTGCTAAAAATGTGGAAAACCTGGTTGCCCGAAAAATCGTAAAGTGATTTGTCTGAATTGTAATTAAGTAGCCATATTGTTAATTTTAGTGTTTCTGTTACATTAACTCATTATTGACCAGAGTTCCCAAATGGGAACAAAAGTTAAAACAAATATATTTCAAAACAGGATAGATTTAACGACGGTATTTAATTGTTATAAAATAGTAGTTATAGTGGACATTTTTTTAGTGCAGTTCAGTTTATGCTAGAATGCGTAAGTGTCCTGTTGTGTGAATTTGAATTTTGCGTTTTTTAGTGTTGACGACATGGCGAAAAACATGTATGAATATATTTTTTTTTAAATAATTTTTGTTTTCAAAAAATACGAATACTTACTAAAAATAAAGTATAATTGTTATCTACAACACAAAAAAATATTATTGTTATATATTTTTCCAATTATTATAGTTTTATTTTTAATGTTCCCAAATGGGAACTGTGGGATAATATACAAGTAATGGTTTTGTATGACAACATTTCTTAACATTTTTATTTACTTTTAATACAGCTTAACAACTGCAAATATTATAGATATATTGGAAAATGAAAAGGATTTAAATGCAGCAAACATACGAGTACATATATTTACAACCACCAATAGAAGGAAATGAATCTGAAGAAGATAGTGGCGATGAAAATGATGTCTGTCCAGATGTGAAAACGATGTCTGTCCAGAGTGGTCGTCAGATGCAAACAGAAGCAGATTATACAATTGTTCAAGATGGGCAGGAGGCTGGCACCAATATGGGTCAAGAAGGAGAAAAAGAGAATGTCAATACCTCAGCCAAATGTTATTGCACAGTATTAGAAGCTTATGTGTGGTGTGGATCGAATGGACCAAACTATAAGAAATTACAGAGTCGGCATCAGATCAAAAAAATGGTGGTGGTGTTTGTTCGTCTATTATATTGACACTGTTGTCCACAACATCTGGCAATTGCACAAAAAAATTGAAAAGCCACCTGTGCTTGACTACCTTGCTTTTCGACGAAATATTGCGATGGTATATTTAAAAAATATATGGAACACTAATTACAGCCTTTGGTCGGACTAAGAGTACTAAACCTATGTCTTCCAAAGTTCATTCTAACGACCGGTTTGATGGAATAAAACATTGGATTGTTACTGTCCCAAAGCAAAATCAAGAAAGATTTGTCAAAAATGTCGAGTGCACATCCACATGAATTGTTCTAGAGCATTTTATGCTAAGTAAATGACGCTTTTTTATTTTCATAATTATTTTTATTTTTTGATTATTGTCTATGTTTGTTTTTTTTGTTGATAATTTCAATAAAAAAAACTTATAAATATTATATCATGTTCATCAAATACATTTTTTCACATGTTATGAATGTTACATTTTATTATTTGTATGCTTCTTATTCTGCACTTATTTTGTTGCATATTTTCCCAGAGTTCCCATTTGGGAACACTTCAATTTTTGGGTAAAAAATTTTTTTTTTGCATTTTTTTCACTAGAAACCTAATAAACTATCAATAATCTATAATTCTTTAAGACGGTTTCAAAAAATTTAAGAAAAAAAAAAGTTGGGCAATAATGAGTTAAAAACTGAGGTGACATGGCACCCCTGTTACCATTTATGATCGTCTAAGATGTGTTACCATCTTAGGGTTAAAATTCTAAAAATTCAATATACATTATTATAGAATTTCTAAGATACCTTCCACGTGACGAATCAGATTCATAGAAAAAGTCATCCAGCAAAACTGATTTTTTGATCTCCTTTAAAATCTTGATAAATGCGCTTAGTAGCTTTCAGGAATTCACTTATGATCCACGTGATTACAAATTACAAATTTAAAATAACACTCTCTCTTCTTATATCCCACATAATATCTCTCGCAAGTGAAAAACCACTAGACTTACTGCAGATAGTAAAAATACGCAAGTAGCATTCTTTTAAAAAACATTTCTTCTCCCAACATAAATATTTGTAATTCAAAAGAGGCAAACTAAATATTAAAAGTTATTTAAAAAAAAAAATGGTGGTACGTATGATTCCTGATCGTAACAAGGTTTAAAGATGATAAAAAATAATAAAACCATATTTATTCTAAAGTTCGCTTACTAATTGCAACACTTGAAAATACGAGTATCGAATAACTGATATTTTACTACCACACCACTTCAAGAACGAGTTCTGAGTTCTATTTACTATTGCATTACTGAACGAGAAAAATTACGAACTTAAGCATACTTTATTGGCACAATTATTTCCACTCGGTAATTTTATAATTATGAATGTATTTTTATTACTCAAGTCGAGTTATAATATTAAATTATGTACATGTTTACTCCTTGTTTTATGTAAACGACTTAGCACGTATATTGAAAGCTCCTGTGGTATTTTAATATATTATTATATTTATTTATTTATATTTAATATTTTTACAGTATTAAGTACAACATTTTTCACCTTTTGAATTCACATTTATGCACACTCACCAATCTCTCCTGTCGGAAAGGCTATATTGCCTTACATTTTTTAACAATTTGAATGTTAAAAAATTGTTTAACAATTTGAATGTCCATGTCGATATTTTCAACATAACATACAATGACTTTATCGCCAGGATAGAGATTCTCCTTTGATTCTGTCTCTTTTTGATGATATCTTTTTTTTTACTTGGCGTTTCTTTGTTTTTGTTTGTTCGTTTGTTTTTTTTTATCTTTTGTTTTTTCATTTTTCCTGCTGAGACCGCCTTGGCCAAAGGCTTTTATGGTCTCAGTGCAAGGTGATGTTTTAATTATAATAATAATAAAGGTATATTATTTTAGTATTATGTATATCGCGTGGAGTCTCCGGCAATGAACAGATTTTTTTGTAAGTTTTCGTGCGTCCTGTTAAATACAATATAAGACATTTAATAATTTATTCATGGCATTTCGCTTGAGTGAGGTGGTCAGCAGATAAAATGCATATAATATTCATACGGATTGTTTAATATACAAAAAAATAATATACGTTTTAATGTATTGAATGCATTGATACAACATGCAAGACTCATGCTCTGGATCCATTGACAAATAAATGAATATAAACAATCTGCTACACCTGATTGTAAAAGGCAAAATAGAAGACATACGAAACGTGGAAAGAAAACAAAACATGTCCTTGTTGATGATGTATGTTCAGTCTAGTTTGTAATAAAATTCACGTGTGTTGGCTTGGGGTCGAAATTGGGGCAATCTATTTGCATTAAAATGACAGAAAAGGTCAAACACTAACCAAATTTTTACTGCTGTCAATACGAATTTCGATTTTTCCTACTAGGATTCGACTGTTTTGAAAAGCCCAGTTTTATAGAACTCAACACAAACATATTTCTATTTTTAAAAATCCATTTAAAGTTTGAGACAATACTAACCACGCTGCCAACTACCTCGATAGTTTATATAGTTAAAATATTGATAATTCTTGAGATGGGATTTGAATCAAGAACTCATACTTCAATCTATCAAATAAGATGTCGTTTTTTTTTCATTGCCTTGAATGATAGATTCATGTGTTCATTTTGTAATTAAAATATGTAAAGTTTTTATAGGAGGAAGCTAGAACGAGAGTGAGGGTTCAAGTCCCGTCCGAGGCACTACCAAATGAGGTGACGTTATCTTTTCTAAGCCTTATATGGTAGTTTCGTGTGTTAAATTTGCATATGTGACCTCATACAATGGTGAATTGTAAAAATAACATTGATATAAAATCACGAATAAGGCTTTCACATTTTCAATTCAGATCAAAGTTCATCGCTTAGCCTGCAAGCACAGCTTATTATAGATACAAGTATACATAGCTACAATAGTAGTAGTGTATAAAACGCGCTAACTCGCGAGCTATAAAATTGTATGGGAAATTACACCAGACAAAAGCTACTGAAGGACAGACAAACAATAAAAAACAAAACCAACATTGTTTTATACACTCAATTTCATTTAATAGCTCTACTGGGTATAATGTGAAATATCAGTTATATTTTGAAATGTGTGTCTCTATGCTGGACAAGGAAGGATTATTGTATATACCTAGCAAGTACATTATTAAAAGTATTTATTAATTTTTTCTTTATTTCACTGGATTTGGGCATAAGTATAGTTGTAAAAATCAATCAGATATCAGAAACATGTTTACACAATGTAACATTGTGAAAAATCTAAGGCCTGCAGCTACAAAATTGGTTCTTAACTAACTTTTGTGATTAATTTTAATGCTCATAGGATAAATTTCACCAATTTCGCCATTCTCACTGACACGATGTAAGATCCACCGATTGAGAAACAATTATTGCAAAACATCAAAGTCTTCACAATTCTCTCTTTGACCCCCAATGGCAGCTTCTTGAAATAATTTTTATGATTTTTTTGACATAATTGGATGTCGCAAACTGTATTTTGCTTACTAAGAAGTGTAGATGTGAATCATATTTTTGATTTGGAACTGCTCTAGATTAATCATTCCAGTTAATTCTGCTCACCGGTAGATAGTCAACCTATTTGAATAGGTGTTAACTAGGTAGGTAGTTCATATGTATGTAAGTGTATCATAAACAACATACCTACCTGGTTAATACCTATTCAAATAGGATTGACTATCGGTGAGTAGAATTAACTGGAATGATGAATCTAGTGTGGTTCTATGTCAAAAATATGATTAGCTTCGTGAAAGTTGTAGAGCAAAGTGCAAAAAGTAAGAGTTGCGGTAAGTCTGAAAAACTAAAACTTAAAATTTAAGTGGTGTAGTTACATAATTAACTAATTCCTTATAATTAAAAATGTTTCGTGATTACCACATGGTTAGTGCCAACAAAATCAAACAAACTGAAAAACTAAGTTACAATGGATAGTTGTCTATTCTAAGTCTTATATGACAAATTGAAATGAACAATTTGTTTTACTATAGATAATTATATAGTAGAATAAAATGCTTGTTTAAATTTATCCCATTATGGAGTTCTATTAACTGTGACAGTTTCATGAGTAAAATTTATTTTCATACCTAATTTCGTTTATTATACTGTATATTGTGGAGATACGTGTACTGAGAAGAATGGTTGGTAAAACTTTGTAAGATAGTAATTTTTAAAATGAAACACAATATGTAGTTATTCCACTATTGACTTTATTTATTTTTGCGAGCCGGCTTTCAAGAGCTTCCGCTCTCATCGTCAGGCAAAAGTAGAGTGAAGCTTCATTACAAGTTAAGTATCTGACAAACAGAAAACAATGGTAAAAATTAATTAAAGTATTGTGTTATTACTGATGATGACTACATTGTAGTCGAAAACGTTTTAATTAAAGCAATCTCATAGTGGAATTAAACAGTGTTTTAATTTAAATATTATCTTTTATAATGTATTTCCACAAAGTTACACTTGAAAATATAGAATATTTAAAAACATGTGTTATTATCATGTATCGTCAACCATATTATAATAATTATGAGCCGCTGTGGACGGTCTTATATCAAACATCTCCAGGATTTGCCTTTGTACGATAACGGGTAAACCACAGAAAACCCTTGTCAGAGATGTGCATTATTATAGAGGTTGCCTCCTCTAGTTGAACTATAATTAAGAGTGTGATGTATTTATATGATATGAGTTATAAGTTACAATTTTTTTTTTTAATTATTAATATGAACTTCCACCAAGAACCGTCGGTCGATAAATTAAACTTTATTTGTAAGATAGAGTGAAGAATGAGGATATCAGAAGAATGAACGGATGTGAGAGGAGTGTTGATGTGGACAGAATGCGTGTGAACAAGTTCCGATGGTTTGGACATGTTGAGCAATAATGCACGATGAAAGGATAACGAAGAGGATGTATTTATCTGATAGAGGAGGTATGTGGAAGCGCGAACATTTAAGAATTACGTGGATCAAATTCTTAAGGACGCCCGTGTGTTGAGTAAGAGAAATCGGCGTGCATGTATGGAAAACTGGAATAATGTAGAAGGAAGGAAGCGAAGCAAGTACGTAAGGATAGATCTATATGGCGTTCAGTTCTCTCTGCCTACTCCACCTGCGACACGGTATTGATAAATAGATAGATAAACATATTTTTCTACTTTAAGTATGTTTATTCGCCTGCATATTTTGATGTTTCTTCGTCATATTATAACCTAAACTTACTAATATTTAAAATATATCTACTGGAACAGTTTGTATACCAGCAATGATTACATGAGATCAATTGTTTATGTATATTAAGAATAATCATAGAATGTCGCCAGCATAGATATTATTGTATTTCATATTATAAGCTTTAAATAATATCAAAATAGAACATAAATTATGTTTTATATTTACCTGTATTTCTTGTTCTGCACAACGAGATTGGGTCCGGCATACCAGCGAATCGTCAGTGGTGTGTCTCCGCTCACAAAGCAAATGAGATGAGCCGTGTCACCACGTTTTACCTTTACTGGATTGGCAGTCTTCGTAAAGTATGGTGGAGCTAAGAAAAACAAACACAAAACATTCGAATAATAATTCATTTATTGAATTCAAATAAACAAAAGGGCTTACTCCCGATGATTTGATCTATGTGTTATATCAAAAGACATTTTACAAAAATTAGACTGCATTTTGAAAAAAAAAGTGAAACCTGAGACAATAGTTGGTAGAGAACTGCCCCTTTCTAACACATGGTTAAACTATGTATACTTACTTGTCCTTGAGATGGTCACGGATAATTAAATGGCGCCAAATATAAATTGTAATGATGTACTGCACTCAGAAAAATGCTCACAACGAATCATTGGTACCGTACTATCAGATTAGGACCAGAGATAGTACAAACGATTCGTTAGTACGAATCTATAATATTAACTTTTCGCAAACAAATCATTGGTAAATTTACCAACAATTTGTTTGCGAAAAGTTAATATTATAGATTCGTACTAATGAATAGTTTGTACTATCTCTGGTCCTAATCTGATAGTACGTACCAATGATTCGTTGTGAAATTTCGTTAGTATTTTTCTCAGTGTGGCAATAAGTAAGAAAAGAAAACATCTCTACCAATTTCTATCTCACGTGGTTTCTTTATTTTTTCTTAATTGTTACGGCGGAAAGCATATTTTTGCTTGTAATTTTTTCAAAAGTGCACAGTTTTGTTCTTGTTTAATGTAAGTAATGATTGTTTCATATAAACGTCAAATTGATGCTCACGAAAATAAGTTGTCTAGTTTCAAGAGTATTAAATGCCTATGATGATAGTACATAAGATGGGCGAAGCCAGAGAGGGCAACAGAGAGGACATGGCAACAGAGGGCAACTACCTTCCCCCTAGGATCGCGAAAATAGTCGAAAAGTAGATAAAATTAATATTAAAGTTTGGAAATAGTATGGAATCAATGTGACAAGTCGTCACCCACCCTAGATTTCAAATACAATAATACCAAATTTTAAATCTAGTGAAGGGGGGGGGGGAGAGTAGAAATTTAGTGTGTTAATCAAATCTTGAAAATAGACTAAAAAAAGGTTCCTACAATGTTTTGAGAGCTGATGAGATATACACGATTCTTAAAAAAATATTATTTAACAATAACGAAGAACTATAATTGGGTAAACACACAATAGAGGCATTTTTAGTTAATGGTTTTGGAGATTCTGATAGAATGCCAACTGAGTGGCGATTAATTATATCTTTATTTAACTTCCTAAATTGAAACTTTGCTGGTAATACTTGAGGATTTCATTTTTATTTCCTTTGCGAAAACTCCAATATAGCTTGTGAACATACCTATCACTTATGCAATTTCTTCCACACAACTAGCGCCGTATCAATTCTATCGAAACAGTTTTTCTTCAAGCCCTGGCACCAAAAACTCTGGATTAAACTATGTAACTCAGCCGAGAATCGAACCCAGAACCTAAATGATACAAATCTATTTCTCAGACTATTCTTATTCGTTTATTTCCCATCAATAAAACTTTAGGATTTTAATTTTTAACCTAGATTTACCTGCACATGTTCCAGGAAATAAAGAGATGGAATATTCTGCAACACTGAACTTAATTTCAAAGCAGTATCCGTGATTAACCATGATAGGTAAGTGGATCAAGAAACTATTAAAGTTGTAAACTACTAACAAACTTTCAAGTTTCAACTTTGAGAACAGGTATTGTATAACCTTTATGTACCTAATATTGGATGGTGTACTGTCTTGAAAACCCATTATTTTAATAACAAAATATTTCGTATAATGAATATTGGTAAACTGACTATCGAGAATGAGTTTTAACGCTACTTCGATGTTTGTAATATGATATTATCACAACAGTTATTAAATTGGGTGATTGGATATTGACTTTGCCTCATTCTGCCTCAGAAGAGACTATAGTCTAGTCTCCTTTTTTCATAACCTTGCTTTCCTTGGGTCAGCCTATTCCTCATCCTCCAAGAACACCTGTCCTGTGCTTGTAGCAGATCAAGTTACGCTGCCCTCAAGTCCCTTTTTAAATAGACAACGGTTATCAAAGATCTGTTTGATTTTCTGACTTGTTTCTCTGTACCTAAAAACTCGTTACAATACTCTGATCGTGACTCATGATAAACCATATCATACTGCCTCAGCAGTCTAGGAAGGCAATATATTCCATTAATTTATTTATAGAACATGATGTGTTAGTTGTGAATACATGCATAATAAGGCTAAGAATATATAAGAAGATAAATAATTATAGAATTTAGTAATGGAAATGAATGAATAAAAAATAATGTATGAGAATAATTGCAATGATTAAATTATGTTATTCTCACGAAATTTGCAGTTATAAAAAACTATGGAACAGAAAACACCTTTGGTTCATAATATATGTAGGAGAAAACAATTAAGATTTAAAGCCTTGTTTTGACATATTCGACATTTAGGTTATTATTATCTATACATTGTTATAAACTAACTATAAACTTTTCAATTTTCGAAAAGGAAACACTATGAAAGTTCATTTGAATTGAGATAATAAAAATCTATAAAATAAAAACACTTAACATTCACTTGATTGTTAATGTTATAATATTATTAAAAGCTTTTCGGACATACGTCCATCTTCAGTTATAATAATTTATAACTAATGAAAAAAAAAACAAAGCGTTAATACAAAACACAAATAATTAAGGGTAGAGGGAGTTAATGGAATTGTAATGAGGATAGTATGTGCAGGTATTGTTTTAAGGTAATGTATGGTTAGAGGAAGTGAACGAGTGGGAAGGTTGGGAAGGTTGTTTCAGTTTCTGATAGCATATACGGTTAAAGAAGATGAGTAAAAGGATGTTGACACTATGAGGTGGGGTTTTTAGGAACCAAATTATGAAGAAGTAGTGACGAAAAAATAGTTTAGCATATACTTACAGTTGATTTTCACTCGTATCACTTTCCCAACACCACTTCCGATTCCATTTTGAGATTGACACAAGTAGAAGCCTTGCGTGTCGTCCAATGCGTGATGAATGACCAGAGTCCCATTCGGTAAAACACGTATATTAGGTCGGTCGAGGATTTCGATGAAGTCCCCAGACTTGCCACCTGTTGAATTTTTTATATTTGTAGGAAACCTGAAGAAGAGCTAGCATTTTTTTTATTGAAAAAAAAGACATGATCACGCCAATAGGCACATGAACAAAATAATGAAATCGCAAACAACAAAAGTAACAACATTTCTCTGCCCTATGACAGAGTAAATAATAAATACTTATTATTTACTCTGCCCTATGACAGAGTAAATAATAAGTATTTATTCACTGAATCAATAAATGAAAAAGATAATTTTCATATTGAAAATGAAATAAAAAATAACATAAATTTCTGTGGTCAAAAAAGTTGTAGTATGTACATATAAGCGTATATGTTTGATACCTCAATTCGCAATCACCTAAGTTAAAGAAGATAAATAACGTAATAGATATATTATGATGTATGTTTATTATCAAATCATTTCGCATGCGTAGTTTGTCTAGCACTGTATGTAGTTCTTCTGTTTTTGCGCAGTGCACAAATTTTTTGTGTGCGAAACGTCGTAATACGAACATTTTTATGTTAATTTAATATCTTTCAGAATTTAACTCACGAGAATTCAATTGTTATCCATTGAGCTTCGCTATTTTCGATAAAAACCTTAATATTTAAAAAAGCTAAATTATCGATACTTTAAATTTTGTTGGCATTCACAATGTGTGATTACAATATGAATAGTTGTCCACTATGCACGCCATCACAAGCCGTCCTGTCTGCGCCAACAAAAAAATATGTAAGTCTTTCTGGATAAGTGGCAAACCCGATTGTTTAAAATCTCTATACCATCATACCATCACGGCATATCCCACAAGTGGGGTAGCCAGCAGACCAGCTGCATATAAAACATGCAAGCTGTCTTCTCCGTGCCAATATAAAATCAAGACATTCAGGATGGGTGGCAAGCACGTTGAAAACTGTATGCAAAAAGTGAAAATAAGAAAAAAGTTGAGAGCATAATGATAAATAAGTAAATAAAGTTTTAAGATTATTTTAATAAGTTAAACTCTGTATTTATTTACAATAAAACCATTACTCTTACGTAACTTGGAAGAAAAACAAGGTCAAACAATGCGTTATTATGAAGTTATGAAAATAAATGTTCAAGAACTATTTTTATTTATTACTATACTCATTCTGTGTTTGTAAGAAGGACTTCAGTTGTTGTGTTCAGAATGTTCTATTACCGACACCCGTTCATACAAAATATGCAAATTTAAACTTAGCCTTGGTAAGTCTGGGAATAAAGTTATCCCTGATAAAATAAAAAAAAATTACAAAACAATAAATTGTTCATGTTGAATTTAATGTTTGCGTGTTTGACATTGTGAAACAACATTTTAATAATACATAGTATAAAATAACACTGTTTTTTGTTGCACATTAATGTATACACAGTATGCCACAATTACGTCTAGCGCTTTCACCAATAAATTGGCATCATCAGAACGCATTTACGAAATCTTACGGCGCTACACCCTCCACTTAACGTGTTTATCGATGTTATTTTTCAATAAACTATTGTATGAGGTTATCTTAGGAGAGACAACGTCACCATGTTTGGTTGTATCCTGGACGAGACTTGAAACCCCACCCACCCATCTTTTCGAGAGACGTGCTTTGTTCAATTAATTAAGCCACCGGGCGACTTGCTAGAGGCTTGAAGTTGGGTAGATCTTATGGCATACTATGTTCTCTAAATATTTGTAAAATAAAATGCATTAATAATACCTATGCATCTTGTGGCATATGCCGTGATGGTATAAAACGATAAATAATTTTAACCAGCCATAATAAACATTATCTCTTTACTGTATTAAATTTTTTGTTCTCGACATATTACCAAACATTTTGTTGAAATTTTACGCTCTCAATCCAATGTTTTAATTTTTCGTGACTAATTTCATTATTTGATTTGACTAATTTTAGTTTAGAACCGAGATCTGGAGGAGCTTAATGCTAAAGACGACTGGCAGTCAATTGCTCAGGATAGAAAGGCTTGGAGATCTATTGTTTCGGAGGCAAAGGTCCTACAAGGGCTATTCGGCCATCGGAAGTAAGTAATTTTATAAATGTTATATTTTGATTCCCAATTATTTATTTATTTATTTATTTTGTTTATTTTGTTCTTCGCCAATTGTTGTTCTCGTCTTGCACCAAATGTGTTGTGAATGAAAATTATGATTTGTTTTTATATAATATATCATGTAAAAGGCTCACGCCGTGGATGTATGTATAAATAAACAAATAAATTATGTAAAGACGGTATAATTCTTAGCCAGACATAACATTAGGAACCAGGATTATGAGTATTCCTCATATCAGAGTCTACTTCATATTATATTATGTAAGAATCTTATATATCGTATGGAGATTGCACATTCCAAGCGTTCAATATCGACTGGCGATATAACACAACCACCACTACATCATTACAATATTATAAAAGACATTCGAGTATTGCCATTATTATTACAGAATTCCGTTTCTTTGCGAAACGTTTCGTTTCAAAAGCATCGATTGTCCAGTTCGATTAGTCAACAAGTCGAAAAATTCGAAAATTTAGATTAAATTAGTAATCCTACGTACAAACATACATACTATCACGTCTATAACTTGATAAACGTATAACTTTTTTTTAAGATATCGTCGTTGCATATTCAAAAAGAGACATGTGCGCACATTTTTATTTGGGCATACTCTTTTAAAACTATTCATTAAGGTATTAAAATTGTAGTTTGGACTTTTTTTATTGGGATGTGATATTATTCTTTAAGTATTGAATTTTAATATTTGATACTAAGAATCACTTTATAAATTAATGGTTATGATGTCATTTTAAATAGTTTATTCTGGAAATGTCAAAACATTTATGAATTCACATGTCCCTTTTTGAATATGCAACGACGATTTATCTGGGTTTTGTTATAAACCCAAATACAACCTTATACACCTTTCACAGTAAGCTACTAAAAGCTTGTGTCGTGAAAGGGTAGTTTGCCGGCACCTGGTATCGAACCACGAACCCCTTGTTCACGAGGCCGAGACTCTACCTCTAGGCTACCGACGAACTTAATAAAATAGCAATCAAAGAATAATAATAATGTGGAAGAGATTTTTATTCCACAGAAAATCATGGAGAACTGCAACATATTAAACGACATGATTCAACATTGCATTTATGTTGTTTAATAATTTTTTATTGCTTCCTTTATTTTCCTAGTATGCACAGAGAAGAAAATATCTTTATTTTAACTAAGAAATATTTTACTTTATAACATAGATCCAATTTACAGTAGATTATTACTATAGTTTATTCATGCGAAAAGCGTCAATGACACGTCCTTGTATTTTATATGAGTGTTATAACACTTTTGCATGCAAAAACCCTTGACGCAAACGATTTTATAGATGCATGTATTAAAGAAAGCTCAGAGATACACTGTGTTAGTGTAGGGGAATGTACTGTCTCATTAATATTTTATGACAAAGTTTTATGCATTATTTAAAATAAGAAGTTGAGTGTTGATGCATTTAATTAATATGCACATTTTCATGCAAATCGCTGAATGTTTGTATGTAAAAACGCAGCAATTTATTGTAAATAAATTGTCATGTCAAATGTAAGACAGTAAATCTGAGATTAATTCCAACAAAATTCGCATTAAAATTAAAATTGCAAAACAGAAATAAAGAGTAAATACAGACAATAATTTTATGAACATTTTTGTTTTTATTTATTTGTTTTGGAAGATTAAAGGCATTTATAATACTTTTTACAATATATGATAATTTGACAATAATATAAAGCCTTCAAAGATTAAAAAATGTATACATTTCAGTTAAATAAAGGCAAACAATAAATACTTCAAACGAATACTTGAAATTTACTCTCGAAGCGATATGAAACACGAAGTTAAATCGAATGTCTTGGAAACGTGAAATTAGTATATTCGACAATACATAGGTTGAATAAAACCTTTTTTTATTCAGTAATTCCACAGAGACTAAATTAGTGGTATGCCGACTTAAAAGAGCTTCCTGTCTCATCATCAGGTTAGCATAATATAGTTTTTTTTTTTTAAAAGATATATATCTGGGTTTTGTTTTTTTATAAACCCAAATACAACCTTATACAACTTTCACAGTAAGCTACTTAAAACTTGTATCGTGAAGGGGAAGTTTGCCGGCACCTGGTATCGAACCACGGACCCCTTGTTCACGAGGCCGAGACTCTACCTGCAGGCTACCGACGAACTCACAATAAAATGTGACAATTTTTTTTTTCATCAATTTATCTTGAGAACTGTCTAATGAATGATATTATTTTTGTTATAGAATAAAATTTACAAGCTTTTACAATTTTTCATATTTTTTCAGAATTTTACAACTGAAATACATGACGATTTTATATTGTAAAACTATTCACAACATGTTTAATTTTTAGAAATGTTTCGAAATTACAAAATTTACGAAAAATTCATTTGACGCCCGCTTATTAACTCAATTAACTTAAATTGTTAGGAAATAATTTTTGTTTCACTTTTTTTGCCATGATTGTAGTCAGGTATTCTTCTTTTAGAAGATATAATTATTTTATATTCGACAATGATAAACTTTATACCTATCGCCAAGTATCTTCAAATAAGTCCCAAGTGGAATCTTCCATACAAGCCGAAAAGTCGGGCTTTATCAGAGTTTTTAAACTAAGAAATCATAAAATTGCGCGCACCTAACAATCCGGTCCTTTTGAATTTCACAATTTTATAACTCGACACGATGTCGTCCGGAACGGCTTGTTGTTATTATATGTAACTATTATAATGATTCGGTTACGTCATTCGAATCGTCAAACAAACTTGACTTTATGCAACTGAGCTGTTCTACATCATATTATTCTGTTTCACAACACTATTATTTTGTTTCAATACATTTTTGTCTTGCTGATCGCTTTTAAGCCACAGTTTCCAGACAGCGCTACTAGTATCTAATTATTAATGATGGGCCTACCCAGTATGAAAACCTCTGGCGTGTCACTACTGCTAACACCCATCCAGAGTGTATTATATTTTTATGTTACAGTTCCCTATGTTGTGTTGATTGCATGTAGAAAGTCTACTGGGTACTAAATATAATGAAAAAAGATAGAGAACTGCTAACCACTGTCAAAATACGTAAACTCGCTCACATATTCCGTGGAGAAAATATGCCTTTCTACAACTTATAGTAGAGGGAAAGATAGAAGGCAGTCGATGTTTTGGGACAAAAAGAGCATTATGGCTCAAGAATCTGCGGCAATGGTTTGGAATATGCAGCAACCGTCAACAGACTGGCCCAGCAGGGCTACTCTTGACACAATCTAAATACGATCTAAACCTAGTCTTGATCTTAATCATACGATGCGCGAAGGGACTATGGTCAAAAATGCCGAGCTACCGCTACCGCGAGATCGGTATGCACGTTTTTCTGACTAATAGTCACTTCGCGCGTCGAATGATTAAGATTAAGATCGTATTTAGATTTTGTCAAGAGTAACCCTACTGGATCTTGAGGAGTTTCAAGAAATAGTCGCCAACCTCTACTGGCATTACTAATGGTTCGTAAAATTATGTGTGTAAAGATCAACTCGTATAGATCCGCCGATTAATAAAACAGTATCAAGAACACTACATTTATTACAAAATTATTGTATGAATATGTCATCAAATAAAAACATAAAATATTCAGTTTCTTGCGAATATTACTCGGGACATTTTGAATAATGGTAGAATTAATTAACGCAATGTCGAATTACTTCTTTATTTCTGTTTTGTACTTATTTATTCTACAATGATTACTATTACTAATACAATGATTATTATTAAGTGAAATATGTGTTTTTCTTACCTATTCCTATTAACCAAGTTGTATTAGCGGTTGGTACGGCGTAGGCCTTACAATCAATAGTAGCCGTCCTTCCCCGAAGAATACTCGTATCTCTAGGTTCGATCTCCCATCGAGGCGGTACTAAAATTGAAAAACAATACATCATGTAAAAACATAAAGATACTTGTACATAATATACACGACTTTTTACAAGGCAGTTTGTAAGCATATTAATACTTTTATATAAAAAATTGGTCTTTTTGTTATTGAAAATATTTTTATTTATTCTTCAGTAGTGAAGAGATGGTTTGACTTATTTTCAAGTATTGTACAATAAGATTCAAATGAGTAAATTTACCAATGATTTGTTTGTGAAAAGTTAATATTATAGATTCGTAATAATGAATCGTTTGTACATACTATCTCTGTTCCTAATCTGATAGTACGTACCAATGATTCGTTGTGAGTATTTTTCTTAGTGTAAGTTTGTACGCGTGCGTTCAGGGATTCGCGTTCACAATGCGTTAAATTTAAGTAACTCAATGATTAAATAATACTAATTCTGTTCAATTTTGAAGATGTTTATACGGCAATTTTGACGCACTTACGATGTTGCAAACAAAAAGTATGCATGCGATGCCCTGACAGTTGAAATTATAGGTATATTATGTACAGACATTGATGGATCAAAACAATAAGTCAAAACTCGAATCATATTGCACTGAAATTAACAACGTACAATCAAAACTGTGTTGTTTTCAACAATATTTCATAAATAAACACAAATCATTCTATAAGAACGAATAAAAACTAATAAATTTTCTATATATCTATCTATGTATCTACACAATCATGGTTTAACACATATCTGGTATATTGAATTCGAACAAACTGTGTGTAGTAGGTTTGTAAAAGGACATAGAAAATCTAGTGCTGTACAAATGTGTCAAATATACATGGAATTTGTGGTGGAATGGGTAGGTTTTATCTACTTCGTAGCTGAATACAATTTCAATAATATTGAAACGCATATATGAGTACCTATTTACTATTTTGGTAGAATTCCATAGTATGAACATACAATAAAAATATTAGCTTTTAAAATAAAATAGGTACATATTATAATTTTACAGAAGCGCTTTATGATTTCCCACGAAATCTAGATTTTAATTTTTAACCAGTTCAGATGAATTTATTGTTTATATTGTTTGGGTTTATATAATGAGTTCTGCTCTTAACCAGCCTCGTGTCGTTCTTAAGAGTCGCAGCTTTATATGTATTATGTTTTCCTAGTTTATACCTAGTTAATACCTTTTAAAGTTAGGGGGACGCTGGGGTTCAGCGCACTCACCTTGTAAGAGAGGCGTCGTATGTTCGATTCCCGAAATGGACAGAATGTTTCTTTTTCATTTTTCAGAATCCAATTGATAGAAATAATTCATGTAGTATTTGTAATCAAAAGTGTTTGAATTTCGATTCCTACAAATATATTACGATTATTAAACTCTATGTTTGAAAGAGTTCGTCGGTAGCCTGGAGGTAGAGTCTCGGCCTCTTGAACAAGGGGTCCGCGGTTCGATCCCAGGTGCCGGCAAAACTCCCCTTTCACGACACAAGCTTTTAGCTTACTGTGGAAGGTGTATAAAGTTGTATTTGGGTTTATAACAAAAACCCAGATATATCTTTTTAAAAAAAAAAAAAAGAACTAGTTGTATCTTATTATTGCAACTAACATCATAATTAAAATTCTTATTAGATATTGCATAATATTGTTTTGTTTATGTATGGTTCTCCGATCGAGATATCTGATTAGTTTTGTTATCTGCACGTTGTGCCTCAAATCCGGTAAAACAATAAAAATATTAAATATCTATTATAAACATTAAAAAAGAAATTTAATTGAAAATAAATCATAATTATAACATAATATTCGTTAGAATTAAAATAGATTTAAAATAAAACACTGTATTACTTTCACTATGAACAATATTTGACTCAGAGGCCTTTCGGATAGATACCCATCATCAGTGAGTTTTTATTAAGAACTAAATACAAGGAAGATTTTTTTTGCAAATGTTTATTAGAATTATTGCACAAATGCCCAAAGGGATGGAAAATGAATCTTTTGGAGTTTGTGGAAATTAAAAAACAAAAAAACATCAGTTCTAACGAGATAATTAACATTCAAATTCCACTCCTATATTCTCCGATTACCCGCCTTTTCACCAATACACCCTTACCTGCTCCAAATACTATGCTACACACACCTCCATAAATCCCAGACACACTTTACTTATTGTCTCATGATATTTGTAAACATTTGTAAAAAAATTTTCTTCCTTGTATTTAGTTCTTAATAAAAACTCACTGATGATGGGTGTCTACCCGAAAGGCCTCTGAGTCAAATATTGTTCATAGTGAAAGTAATACAGCGTTTTATTTTAAATCTATTTTAATTCTATTAAAATGAACTTTCACAAAGTTATTCCAAGTACTATACAATCATTATAATATTCGTTATTATAGAAATTCGCTTTGATTTATGCTTTTGGCTTTGGAATACATGTTGTAAAGTTATATTGAAAATTATTCAATAGAAGCTTATCATACAACAAATTTTACACAATAATTTTACAATTGCACGAAATATCGACGCTTTTATAGTGCTAAATCAATGAATTGATAATTAAAAACACTAGGGAATCGACGTGATCTAACTTCTAAGTTTCTAAGTAGTGGTGAGGTAGGTAATGGTTTAACAAACATTATAGAGGGAAAATATAAATTTTGGTTTTACACATAGAAGGCAAATGACATTTTGGATTTACATGTGGAAGGAAAATGGTAATAATTTCTCTATTTTGAAAAACACTCTGACCCATACTATGCTGTAAAACTAAAGTTGGAACTGTATGTACAACATAATATACATTTATTGAATACAATATTGTCTAATCATTTGATGTATCTAGGGTAAGGATAGGAATGATAATTATGAGTGTATAAATAAATGTGAACTTGTCAAATTAAAGTGTATACTTTGGTTATAATGTATATTGATTGTAGGCCAAAAAGTACACTGCTTTTAATGTGCTTTCCGGCAGAATTTGGTAATAGTGTCTTTATAATTTTATAAAACGACTTGGATGCTCATTATTACATGATGCAGTTAGTTCTCTGGTCGCCCAACAAGTGATAGATGTCGCGATGATTGGATTGACAAGGATGTTTAAAATATGTAAATATTAATAAAAATAATCTTAAATCATTGTATATATGTAATTGTCATATACCTACAATTTAAAATGCGATACACCGGACTGAAAACACAAGGGAAGACGTAGCGTTAGATATGTGTGGGATAGAAAGAGAGAGAGAAATCCATAAGCAACTTTTTAAATTTTATTCGAGTAGTGTCCCCAATATTGCAAGAAGAGAGCCTGGAAAGAGTAATTATAAGTAGGCTTGTAGAAGGGAGGTGTGGAAGAGGCCGTGTACCAGCAAGATGGAGCGACCAAATTGGAGGCCACACAGAGTTCACTACACGGGGCCTTGCACAAGGCGGAGGATCGCTCATGATGGAGACAGATGGTTTACAGAAAGAGGTATGATAGTCACGATTCTCAGGATTGAGGGACCGATGGAGATGATGAGTGTCCCTTACTTCTCTAGGCAACACGTTGTACAATCTGGGTCCCCAGAGCACACAGTGCTCTTCTGTTCAATAATGGTTTTTACTCTAAAAACTGACTGATTGAAATGGATTTATGTTGATGCAAATACTTGGACGGCGATACTGAAAACTATAATTTCTTGTTTAAACATTATAGTTTCTCTTGGACATACAGATATATTATAAAATCCTTTGGGAATAAATGAAACAGATATACTGCAATCGAACCGTATTATACAATATTATGAGAAATTGCCTCTGAGTAAAGGCGCATGGAAATTAACCTCAATACAATATTGACTCAACTCAATTCAAACGATATAACGGAATACAAATATCTGATGTAATCATAAACCGAATAGCCGGATGTCTAGTCACCGACGAGACTTAAATTGAAATCGACAATTGGTCCAAGATATTATTGGATTCTCGATATAAAAGTGATATGAGATATTAATAGAATATTGGACTCTTTATATAATGTTACATTAGGTAGTAGGTATACACTGAGAAAAATACTCAAAACGAATCATTGGTACGGTACTATCAGATTAGGACCAGAGATAGTACAAACGATTCATTGGTATAAATCTATAATATTAACTCTTCGCAAACAAATCATTGGTAAATTTACCAACAACTTGTTTGCGAAGAGTTAATATTATAGATTCGTACTAATGAATCGTTTGTACGATCTCTGGTCCTAATTTGATAGTGCGTACCAATGATTCGTTGTGAAATTTCGTTAGTATTTTTCTCAGTGTATCTACTTAGATGTGTTGTTAATTCTTCATTAGGTACATAATTGATTACCGTTAAATAGTTTGTTTCAAGGAGTAAGCCTTGATACATACATACATTGAAAGAGATCCACTGACCTCCTGGATAGCGCACAAGTCTTCCGTTTATTATCATAGTGGGCAGCCTGAAGGGTAGGGCGGCCAAAAACCACCAAACTACCGTTGTGTAGGTAATCTTTTGACTACAGCTAAGCCTTGATATAAGACATTATAAATGTATTATATTTATGTTGTTACGGTGAGAATAATAAGCATTTTAAAAACACGAAGTAAGCCTTTTGAGTGCGCCAATTTAAAATGCAAAGTATTTTATAAAAAAACTTTTGAAAGAGCCTATTTAAGAATGACTTTAGATTGAGGTTATGTGTTTATTTTACGAGGTTTGATTAAAAAAATCCTAGTGCTCATGGCACTCAGTATTCGGCTACACATAGGCCGAATCCACCATCTGAGTTTGAAACGTGGTATGTGATAAATTGAAAGCAGATCAAAAATGATTCAAAAAGAGTTGGTGAATTTAACTTATACGATATTTGGCCGAGAACTAAAGCAGGTCAGATATTTGGTACATCTCTAATAAATTAGACCAGTACAATTTGAATTGATACATCAGAGGTTATTAGGCATAATATGACGTATGTGTTCAAACAAGCAATACCTATACTCAATATCTCACTAGCAAGCATTGGCATAAATAAAATATGTGTTTCGATTAGTTCTGAGCTTTTTCATCAATAGGAAAGTATTCGTAAAACATTACTATCAAAGCACTTAATATCTTTCTGGCAGTCATGAGATGTGGAAATCATTCTGAATGAATTATTCTTAAGCCAATCTATTTTTTATGTACGTATAACAACCGTAGGTTAATTGACACAAATGGCCAGTGTTGTTGTTGTATAGGGTTGAAACTACATAGACTCTCAAATGAGTTGCATGAATCACGACTGGAGGTATTTGACATATATTATGAATGCATCGAAGAATGCTTTGGATTCTTTGGTGGAGTATGGTAAGCAATGCAAGGAACTTCCTTAGAGCCAGAGTAAATAGGGAACTAATATCAAAACACGGAATGTGACTGTCCTATTTAGGACATGTGCTTAGAAGAGAACAGTACAAGTTGCTGTAACTGATCAACAAAGGCAAAATCCAGGATCAAAGAGGTGTTGGAAGATGATAGATGTCCTAACTTTATAATATACACGAGTGAACAGAAAAAAATAGCATCTTATTTAATTTTGGAGGACCCGATACGACACAACATGAAAAAAAATATATTATGAATTGTTTTTCTAATGGTGCAGTTAGTTTCCTAATAAATAACCTATCACTTTTGAAAAACCAACCAAAGAAATTGTCACAAAAATAAACCAATTAAGTTTTAAAAAATGTAATGAAATTCAAAGGCAAGATTATCGGTATACATTGATAGGAAGCTATATGACGGTCGGTGTGGTGCGGAGGTAACGCTCTCGTCTTTGATTCGCGAGATAATGGATTCAATTGCTGGCAAAAATGAAGAATGACCCGTTTCAAATTACTCTGGGTCCGAGTGTTACATGTATGTATATGTTTTTAGTGTAGGTATTGTCGCGTTTGTACGCATAATACAAGGTTCATAATATTTAAGTTTGAGCCTAGCTCTGTGTGAAAAGTCTATACGTGTTATGCTATATTTTATCGAACAAAGTTTCTTTTTCACCACAATTTCATTTTTATTATCAAAATGTATCCGTGAATTTATTTGAGTATAAGCCAAACCATCTTTTAATTTTATAGTTAGCAAAATATTTTCAATTTTATTTACATAGTTTCCGTACATTGTTTTTTGTAAACATAAGCTCAAGTTTCTCAATCTTCTAATTGCAATTTCAGCAATAGTAGGTATTTTGTATTTTAACCCTTTCAGGACGAGAAGTTTTAAATATCCGTCTCCGTTTTATTGTCAAAATGGAAGATATGAAACAAAAAATATAATTAAGTAACATAAATAGTTACGGTTTTGTTAAAAATGTATCCGCAAAATATTTTCTGGACAAAAAAGTCATAGATAACATAATAAAATATAAGTTTTATCAACAATATAGTAAGATCTAAAATTAGTTCAAATGGTAATAATACTGTGTAAATTGAAATATATGGTGTTTTTATTGCAAATAATAAAAATAAATAAAAACTGCAGTATAATAAATCGTGATTTAATAAAAATTAATCGTGATTTGTAATTTATTTTTGCTATTTTGAGAATGAGGATATTCTATAAATAATATAATATAAATTTTATTATAAATATTTATAATAAAATTTCTCGAAAATCGAGTTCATATCTTGGGAATTATACGTCCCATTGTCCTTAAAGGGTTAAAATACAAGCAGACATTTGAAACATAATCTTTAATTTTTCGTTAACGAAAACAAGTCAATTAACTTTTTAATAAATTGTTATGTAAAAATATATTCCATACGAAGATAAAAGAAACTTATTCTTTCATAATATTTATTTATGCGTCAAAAAATGAAATAATATTAAACGCTTTATTAATTCCTTCAATCCAATACATATTTAATACTGTAATAAAACATTAAAATTAGAAAATCAAAATTACAGGTTCTATTATGATAAAACAATAATAACAGATAGGCAAATACATCATAATAGACCCGATTTAGTATTACATGATAAACGTAATAAAATAACGTACCTAATAGACATCGCTGTCCCAAATACACATAATATACAAACAACCGTCGCAGAAAAAATACGTAAATATACAGAACTAGCAGGAGAAATAAAAAATATTTGGCATTCTAGGTCCGTTTATAAAATACCTTTAGTAATGTCAGCTACAGGGGTAACTCCGAAATCTTTAATAAATAATTTACAAAAATTAGATTTACCGGTTAATTTGTACATTACAATTCAAAAATCTATTATAATAATACTCTATACCATCACAGCATATCCCACAAGTGGGGTAGCCAGCAGACCAGCTGCATGTAAGAAACATGCAAGCTGTCCTCTCCGTGCCAATATAAAATCAAGACATTCAGGATGAGTGGCAAACTTCATCGCTGAATTTAAGATGTACAATGTCTTAAAATTATAATAAACACTTGTAATATTGTAAAAAAGTTTATGAACACAGATATTTCAGGTACAATGCTGGTATTTTGAACCCGCGTTTTGAGCCTAATCCTTTGATATCCTGTATATCTGGATAGGTGAATTTTTCCCGGCATTAGACTGTTAAGTTTTTGTGTGACCATGACTGATCATATGGAGACTTATCTGGTTGTATAATGCTGAGAAGTGTGGATGGCAATTCTGCAGCCGCGTATCTATTGTTTGGGCATGGTGTAGCCCAAGAGACCTGATTTTAGCAAATTAATGACAAGGCGAAGTTTGTCACCGCCTATTGAAGTGGAAAGATTTATACCGGAACATGGAAACAAAGTAAATTTATTATCTTATTAATGGAATTTGAAAGTTGAGTGATTGGTGATCTAAAGACAGAGTCTAGGTCTTTCAGTAGAGAGTTCGAGCAAAAATATTTCCGCAATGGATTTACTCTATGTTATATTTAAGAATATAAGGATTCGTCTTACTGTACCTAACTCTGTTTGAATAGTATAACGGTTTACGGATATGTTATGTAGCAAACGATGTCGAATGACAAATGCTAATAAAATATGCTATCCAAAACTGAATCAATCTGCAATGGAAAAATTCCAACGTACAATTGTTTTAAAATATATTTTATCTGACATTGTTCTTAAATAATCGTCTTAGCGTCGTTCATTATTTAAATTTTCATAATTATCTATTGAAAAGAGGGTTATTAATAAAGATGTTTAACTTTTAACAATTTAATACATAAGAATTATTTTCTTTTACTTCTGTATGGAGTATAATGCTTACTTTTTACATACATAATAAATATGTCTTGTTTATTATTGAACTAGCATTTAAGCGTTTGTGCACTTTGCTATGGATCGCAATCTCGATTAGAAATAATTAAATATGCTAATTGTTATTAGAAATAATTAAATATGCTAATTGTTATTTTTAAAAAGCGAGGACTTTTAAGCGTGAACAAAGGTTATTTGAAAATGTACAAAAAGCGCTTGGGCCAAAATAAGTGATTTTATTTTATAAAAATATTGTTTTTTTTTACAATGAGTATGATGGAAACTAGTGTTGGCGTGAGATAAAAAGCTTTATCTTGTGTTGTGTATGAGAAAATGAATGCTTTAGTGTAAAAGTGACCTTTTGCGATGCGACAATGTTTACTTTAAAACTCAAATTAAACTTGTATTATACCTGAATCTTTGTTATTTTAGCTCACTACCAATGTCGTTGAAGAATTTTTTGATCAAAACATAAAAGATTTTATTTTTTGAAATATTCACGTAATTTATCACGTTTTTTTTTTAACCAAAAAGTGAAAATTTTAGATAAATGTTAGCCAGAACCTTGTAGTATGGATGTAGTTGTCGGGCAAAACCTTAAAGGTAATTTTGAAAAGTTGGGTATAATATTTAATCTGCATACTAAATAGTGAAAATCCTAGAACAAAAAGAGCGTTCGCAAACGTCAAAACTTACATTCGGCTTATCACTTAGTTGTTCAAATAATATAACATATTTGCTAATGTTTGCTGAACATTGTAAAGCTAATCACAGGGTTGGAAAATAATTAGAAATGTAATTAGAACGTGCCTTTACTTTATGAAATAACAACGCATCTATTTAGGTGCATAATATTATATTATGCCACATTGCGTATGTTTCAGC
Source organism: Athripsodes cinereus (assembly GCA_947579605.1). Classification (NCBI taxonomy): domain Eukaryota; kingdom Metazoa; phylum Arthropoda; class Insecta; order Trichoptera; family Leptoceridae; genus Athripsodes; species Athripsodes cinereus. The sequence goes on from OX388329.1 coordinate 3,959,362, forward strand.
TGTATAATAATTATAATTAGTGTTAAATACCTGCAATAAATCATCATTTGAAATAGTTAATTGAAAAATTAATCCTAAATCTTTGTTTATTTACTTCTTTATCCTGTGGGTACAAAACCATTTCTAATAATACAAGGCATTGTAAAGCCATTTTATCAAACAAAATTTTAGTTTGTGAATCTTATTTATTTCATTATATTTATAGGTTTTTGCTTAAAACGGGACTGAAAACTAATTAATAATGTTAAACCAAATAATTAATTGGTACGGCTTTGTCGCGTTTCAAATAATTCCCGCAATCTATTAAATCATTGTGTAACAAGGTTGTTAATGATTTCCTCGCAGTCTTTTTTTGATATAAAGTCTAACTTGAAAAGTATAGTAGTAGAAAGGTAATATAAAGGTTATTTATGAGTAATGCAGTTTACCTACTATCAAGGGGGTACCTGAACGTTTACTAGTTAGAGGGTGGGGGAGGTCGACTGCCCCACATACCTCCCCCTGGGTACGCATTTGCCTTTTACATAACAGTGTTGTTATTATTAACTCGAGATACGCTGTAATTCGCGGTATTGTATTATTGTGAGTGAGTATTATTAAAAATATTGTAGGTATAATGACTTGTGATGAATTAGTATGTATACCAACAACTACCTTTGTTAGCTTTCTGGCCAAAGCAAAGTACACACGATATTAAGAGAAATCGTTGCAATTAAGAACTCATCATAGTATCGCAATGAATAAACATATTATTGTGATACTATTTCGAGATCATATTGTCTATGGTACTATCAAATAAACACCAGGAGTCTATTTACGTCCTGGAAGCATGCAAAAGATAATTAAGTGTTTGGAAATCAAAAAGGACATTGTGTGAGTGTGTGTGTAGTGCGAAATTACCTGACAGGAAGTGGCGGGTCCAGTTCCACAGCGTGCCAAAGCTTCGTAAAGGAAAATCTAGCCTCAATACTCTTACCTTTAACCAGCAAATCAGCTGAGTATGAAACAGCACCACCGGAATTATTAGCCACGCACGTGTACCGACCAGAATGTCGAGCATCCAGACTTGGAAAACTGAGTAGAGAAGAATAAGGATCCACAGTTGATATCTCCGCAAGGTGCGGTGATAGAGGAAAGCCATCTTTTAGCCAACTCAAAGTTAGAGGTAGATCCGCACCAGATACTCCACATATAAGACGGGTTCTGGTACCCGCTGCTAAGCCTTCTTGAAAGTGGAAAGGTTCAATAATTGGAGGAACTGAAAAAGTATAGAAAGAAAAAAGAAAAATACATAAGACAGATAGAGATAACTTTGACACAACATCCATTGATGGTTACCGTTCACTTCTATAGTACGAGTCTGCTTCACTTCCATTGCCCTATTTTGTACGGAACAGGAATACTCTCCGGAGTTCTTAGGTTCTAAGCTCTGGATCGCTAACACGCTGGTGAAATTATCGATTTGAGTGATGATTGCCTCTCCTGGTTCGAGGCGTTTTCCATCCTTGCGCCAACCAAAGTCGAGGGGCAAATCCCCATGCACAACAGAACAAGTGAGACTCGCACGTTCTCCAACATTCAGGGTCATTGGTGTCGATTGAAAAGGGCTTAGCTTTGGAGGTGCTGAAATCAGAGCATGTATTTTATTGATACATATTGACATTTCATTTCATACATTATATTATTTTCCAGATGGTTCAGTTAAAAAAAAGTAGTCATATAAAAATATATATCAGAAAGTCCTACATAAAAATACCAATATTGAAATAACTTAAACAGTTCACGTATTATATAAACCCAACAGGTGTTTTTTTTTATTAATTATTTCAATAATATGTAATTTAATATAAATGATCTTTCAAAAACACCTACAAATTTGTGCAAAATGTATTACAATAAATAAAACGTTGAGTAAGATTTTTTTACTGACAAGTTTGCCTTGAATAAACACGTGAGAGGTGTAATTAGTATAATAACATTCATCATAATTTGCCATTCATTCTGCCTCCAATATATGCTTGACTGCTTGTAGTTATTCAGTCCTCCCGAAACGCCATAGTTTGTATTGCTGCCATCACTGTTGATAAAAAAAACCTAATTTGTCTTTGATTGATAATGAACTCATCATAAGTCGAAAGATGTCTCTCTTGAGTAGTTTAATCAATAGTAGAACGAAACGCTTGTATCAATTTATTCCATTGATCAATTCACCTCTCTAGGACGTGTCTTCTTCCTCATATCAATTCCACTTCACCAAAGATGACATCAACTTTTAAATGCTTTTTTGTATTTGTATAACAAAAAACTGCAGTTTTAGAGCAACTTGATGGACTATTTTTTCCCAATATACTCGTACCCCTTTCAATAAGCTTCTTCTCTAGATCAGCGATTTATTTTCCCGGAATAAGTCTTCTCCTATGGTGCTGAAAATAAGTTGCCCTTCCATATTTTGGTTGCTTTTCTGAGAGTCGCTTGCCTAATAAAATCTTGTATCAAATTAAAAAAAATAATATCTTGAGCTAGGTACATTTTTTTTTTTTTTTTTCCCAAGTCCCAACATGATTTTCTCTCATAGGTTAATTTCGACATTTCAGAATTCCAATCGTTTCCCATGGCAGAATCTCGATAGTTTTTTTGTTGAACTTATTAGTTTTCAGTCCATCAATTCAAACTTCGGTAGATTTTGACGGACAGGAAATTGACTTTGAGAAAATTTTATATTGGTTTCATAGATATAATCGTCTTAAAAAGAATATTTTTGTAAATTACCACCTGATTTTAGTAACACATAATTTAATCCAACCATCACATCATGCCACTTCCCTCATGTGGGGTAGCCAGCAGAACAACTGACAATAATGAAGATGCAAAATAAGACAACATTCTGAATGAACTAACGCTGGTTCAAAATCGTGTAACAGGATATTATGGATCGAATAGGAATATTATATGATCGAATAGGAATATACCTAATATGGAATACCCGTTATAAAAATCCGACAAATACCCGTCATCCTGTATCTATTTCATTTTTAACTTCCTATACGACTGTTGTTATTCTTCAATACAATTCATGTTACTTCTCAACACTAATGATTTTATTTTCCATTCGAGAAAATATTATTGCAATATGTGAAATATAAAAGATCTTACGTGGGTGATGTTTACAAAAGTATAATATAATTGACATCTATCTATCTATACCCTCACGCCGTGTCCCAGGTGGGGTAGGCAGAGAGAACGGAACGCCATGTTGCTCTATCCTTACATACTTCTTTCGCTTCCTCTACATTCATCCAGTTTCTCATACATGCACGCCGATTCCTCTTACTTAACACGCGACCGTCTTTGAGAATTTGATCCACGTGGTTAAGCCACGTAGTTTTTGGACGTCCGCGCTTTCTCACACCCTCTCTTTCAGATAAATACACCCTCTTCGTCAATCTTACACCATCCATTCGCTCCACATGGCCAAACCATCTCAATTTATTCACACGCATTCTATCAACAACACTCTTCTTGCATCCACTCATTCTTCTAATATCCTCATTTCTTACTCTATCACGCAATGTTTTACCTACCATTCTTCTCAGTGATCGCATCTCCACTGCATTTATTCCACTCTCGTCCTTCTTCAGCCATGTCCAACTCTCGCACCAGCCACTTTTCTTTTTTCAATATCCCTTTCGTACCTATGTACCATCCCTCACAAACATACTTCCTAAATAAACATATTCGTCCACTTGCTCCAAACATTCATTTCCAACCTTTATTTTACACATTGTCCTTTCAACCTCTCTTTCAAACACAAGCACTTTCGTCTTTGTCACATTCATTTTCATCCCATTCATACTGCAACTTTCATATACAACTGACACAATCTTTTGTAAATCACTTTCACTCTCAGCCAATAATATAAATTTCAATATAATTGACATCGCTTGTCATAATTCTATTACGTTTCATAATACACCTCTACTAGAAATAAAAATCCAGGAAAATTATGTGATTTAAAATCAAGTACGAGTATGTTGCATTTCATAATTGATAATCTTCGGAATATAAAATGTTCAATGTTAATTTGCTCGTTTCTTGACGTTTTCAATTGCTTTATAAAGGTAGGTACACATTGGAAAACACCTCCATTTTCCTCTATCGTTATAAAGACTTCATGCTCTGTAAAAGCGAGGTAGCCTTTCTGCGATCTAGATTTTTAATAGTTCCTTTATCTTTTTGGTGGTTTTCAAAGTGAGAAATGTCCCATAAGTTTGCCATGAAGAGCAATGTGAGGAAGTCTGAGTGGATCTATTTTTCACACACGTTTACGGTAATATGTTCTTCTTTGTCTTCTAAACAAAAGCTTCTCTTAATCGTAAACAATTTTTTATTCTAAACATACTGTATCAACAAAATCTTCTGGAATGTAGTTTACACATTTGTTTTTCTATGTTGCTTATATAAGAAAAAAATCATTCATTTTTATTTGATGCAACAGGCAACAAAATATTCTCCCCATCTTCATTTTAAGCCAGTCACTATTATTGAGTTAGCGTTTGACTTTTGCTTTCTCTCTATAAATATAACAATTATATTATGCATCAACCTCTCAGTGACAATTCTTGCTTTTCGTACCAGATCCAATTCGCTTCATAGTGTAGTAACTTTGATTTCGTTTTTGGAAAAGATTGGCATTTTGCGTTTCCGTTTAGTAACAAACTAGTTACATGTTGAATTCTTGAAGTATTCACAGTATTAAATATTTCGTTTTTTCAAATACTGTCTAATTATCTACTTATATTAAATTCTTCAATAAGACAAAGCGTTGAAAGAAAATACTATGTTTTTTTATATACCTACCTGAAAAAAAACATCTTACAAATTCATGTTATTAGGTACAAAATAAAATGTAAAAAATATGGCACCAAATTAGAAAACTCGGGGTCAATTCATGTTTAAAACTGGTCAATAAAAACGAGGTCAAGAGAGAGGTTCTTGGGTAGTACCAATTGGCATAACTATATGATAGAGACAAATGAAAATCAGAAAGCTCAGCTTTCCATTATTTTGAAAGCTTTTATAGTGAGAATTATAGTGTTCAAACTGACTTATAATTGAGACGTTTTATTCTTATATTTTTTAGTATATTTTTATACAGAATTTTAACGGAGAGAATTTTTTTAGAACTCATTATTTAACTCGTAATATTTGATCACTTTATACATTAGATAAAAAAAAAACATGCAATAGTTGCAAAGTCTTTACATACCAATAACTTCCAATTCCGTGGATCTTGTTGCAATATCTCCCTGCTTACTCCGCACCCAGCATGTGTACTGCCCAGCATCAGATTTCGCGATGTTAGTTATTGCCAAAACTCCATGTTCGTTCACCTTATGTCTCAGATCATCCGGAAGTTCCTTGTTAGCTAGATAAATGAATGTTAAGTTTCCGTTAAAAAGCTTAAGACCCCCACTCATTTCAAAAAGCTTTCGAGTGTCCTTAAAAAGCAAATAAGTCATTTAACATTACTTATTCGGGGATGATGCAATGTAACCCGTTATTCTGAATACTTTAACTTTTATTAGAACAAAGTGGACGAACAATATGTTCGAAACTTAATATTTTTATCAAAAGTTTTACATTATTAAAAGGAACCTATACCAAGTAAGCTTTGAAAGAAAATAAAATGGAGGATTTAAATTCTTAAAAGTTTAAAAGAAAAAGTTTGTTTAGAAATAAAATACATTGTTCGTCTTTCAGTTATATTAAAAATAAACACATTTTTTCCAAAATCAGGCAACACTATTAATTTTCTTTTTTTCATTTTTTTTTATACATTTTTATATTCTCAATTATTTATGAATTTTCTAGTCACAGTGATTCCTCTATTCTCAATCTTTCAGATGATTATATAGAACAGTGGTTCTTAACCTTTTTTCTTCAATTCACCATTTTTTAGTGAGCCAACTCTCCATTCCCCACCACAGCATGGGTCTTTGACAAATTAAATTTTAACCTATGCAGTGTTTAGTACATAGATATACGTTTTGCTTTATTGTGGCATTTTACAGCCTCTAATTTTTGTTTGAAGCATGAAATTCCCCGCCTGGTAAATCTGCCATTCCCCACCAGTGGAGAGATCCCCACAGGTATAGTAACCACTGATATAGAACAGATTGAAAACTGAATTATCTTCCTTTAAGCACATTTGGTAGTAAATCAATAAATAAAAACGTAATATTTGTCGATGTATTTTATACAAACCTCTTTCCCAGTATACTCGTTCCAGTGGGTAACCGCCGGCGGGACATTTCAAAAGAAACGTCGCACCAGCGATAGCAACCACGTGCGGAAATTCACGTATGTATGGTGGACCTATGGAAATACATAAAAAAAAATATTATAAATCTACCACTTATTGAATTTATCACTCAACACTTTTGTTAATATAACATTATTTTTTATACACTCAACTGTTTGTGAAGAGAAAGTTTTATTGGTAAAAAATATATAAGTGTTTCTACTAATTACTTCTCACCTAAATAAATTAATGATTGCTTTATTTGAACCGTAAAACTTTTGTTGAATAGTCTACAAGAAACAATTATAACGTTTTTTAATTCTTCATTAATTATTATAATTTTCTACAATGAAAGGAGTTGATAGTTCTTGTTAGGTTTCACCTTGCTGACCCTAGCTGACGAAAGTTAGCCATTAGCCCGTAGGGAGCAACGTTTCTGAGTCGAAAATATTTTTTATAAACTACATAGGTAAACATTTTTTTTTTCAATTCACCTTTCCAAATATAATGACATTAAAGCGCCAAGATATGGTTACTCAGTTGGCGTAGAATCGCTATTCTAAATGACTTAGAAAGTGCTAGTTTCTACATTTGCATCGGAGATCAGCGTCAAAAGGCAAAAATTACATAATCATAAAATCGATATAAATAAAAATAATGTGATGATGTGCAATGGCGAGGTTATCACTACATTAACGATTTCGTCCATCTAATCACCTCATATTACTATGGATTTGAAAAAAAAAATCGTAAAATATTTCTTTGTTCCATAAAAAGACTCATATAATGCAATAAATATTAGTTTAGACTGTTTCCATGGAAAAAAGAAAAAATAAATCATTGAAATAAAAAAAAAACTACAATATTACTTATAAAGAATAACCATTAAAGTTTTTTCGAGCAAATGTTTGAATACTTTGTGATTGTAAATATCGTCAAATTATAAAAATCATGATGAATTGCACAGTGACTTTTCGAAAAATGCCAAAAATAAATTATATTCATAACTGCAATCGTCTTTAACTCGTTGCCCTAGACCTAAAAGTGTTAATTGACTTACCATAAACATTGAGCCTTGCCGCATGTTCAACCGAGCCTGCCTTATTCGATGCAATGCATGAATATTCACCGCCATCTTCAATGCGAGTTGACGTGTAATTGACATGACTGATGACGTCACCGTGATCGTTGATGTATTGTCCAATGGTAAGCCTGTCAAAATAAACACGACGATTGATTAATTGAGAGTATCAAAATACTAACTCAAATTGCCTACATAAATTGTAATTAGCATACTGTTAATATCAGTGAACTTTGCTGGTCCACTTATGGATTTTTATAATTTTGTTCAACATTATTTGTAATATTATGATTATTTACATCACTGTTAAAGATGTAAATAAATAATAAAAAATCAATTGAACTTCTGACACAGTTTGGTATTTGAATAAAGGTTACCATATAACGCAGCTCATTTGAAATACATAATATGGCACTATAACACAGTTATTTGTCATAGATATTTATAGCAAATATCTACCACAGCTGAAAGGTTGGTGCCAACACAATATATGCAAGTGAGACGTGGACATAGTTAAAGAAGAATGTATGTGGCATAAATGCAGTCGAAATGAGATCGTTGAGGAGGATGTGTGGTAAAAGTCTAAGAGATCGTGTGCGTAACTGTGCTATATGAAAGAAATGTGGAACAAAAGTTGGTGTAATAACAAGGATGAATGTAAACTAGCTACAACGGTTAAGGCATGTGGAAAGAATGAATGAGGAGAGAATGACCAAGAAAATATATTTGCCGTTCTAGGATCAAATGACAAGATCATTTAAATCAAATCCTACAGGAGGGGTCACGTGTTGAGCACATTGAAGAGAAGAGCATACCTACATAAAGAATTGTATGATAGTGAAGAAAGCGAAAGATGTATGCAAGGAGGGAAGCGGCGTGATGGTAAGAATGTATTTGTACATGATAATACGTGTCTTCTCTTACAGTTTATTTTCGGTTGAATTTCAAAATTGCAGTTTTTTCTATTGGATAAAACTAAAGGGGCGTTCACATTTGTTCACTTTCAGTGATCACTCCGAATGATCCTCCAAGATGAATAGGTGTGAACGGGCGTTTCATCAATAGTGATCACTAGCGATGACGGAGGAAAGAGATTACCACTCGTCATAATTTTGATGAAAGGTCCTTTCACTGAAACGACCATAAACAAGTTTTATCTTATTATTTGTTTAATTCTCTATGAATGTCAGAATCATGTACAAAATTATTATGCAGTCGAGAGCTATATTAATTTATTTTAAGTGTTATTTTTCATTTTTGAATTTGTTTAATTATTTTTATACGAAAATACGTCAAACTACATATAACATGAGTGAGAGTATTGACATAGCAGTGAAAGCATAGGATGAACAAATGTGAACAGACGTGTTCACTTTCGATGAACAGGTTTGACCCTGACACTCTGGATGATCATCCAAAGTGAAGCAATGTGAATGCTACTTAAGAAATATTTCACGTTTGTCAAAAAGCAACTTCCTTACCTTGTAGAGTGGTATATTTCGAATCCATCAAGTCGCCAGATAAAACTTGGAATTGGGTTTCCACTTGCCGAGCATTTCAGTGATATCGATGGTCCTGGTTGTACGGTTTGCTCTATAAAAGCATAAATTATGGACGGTGGTGAATCTGAAACAACAGAGAAATCATTGTAGATGGACTAACCACAGGTTAATATATTGATTTAAGGTAGAACATTTGTTTGCGATGTTTGAGGAACCAGCTAATTGCCATGCAAGAATCTTTTGAAGCTTATATTTATATTTTTAATGTTTCTGAAGTGATTCGAAATAGGTTTTTATTAAAATGTACACCAAGGGTGGCCAGCCCGCGGCCCGTCGGGTGTCTCCGTGCGGACTTTTTTTTAATAATAGTCGGTACAACTACCTGTTACTTCTTTGAAAGAGGTATTTCGAGTATTTCGAGAAAACCGAGGAGTTTTGTAACATTTCAAATTCAAGGTAGAAATTGTAAGGTGAAATAAAATTAATAAATGTTCCATATAAGGAGTATATTGTTGTACGGCCCGGTAGGAAATCTCATTTCTTAAATTTGGCCCGGCTGCTGAAAAGGTTGGCCACCCATGACGTAGACGTTAGATAACCACGTGGTTTAGTCTTAGTCAATATTAACAAAGACTAGTTTTTAATCAATCAATTATCAATCTTTTCATTAATGTCCTGATCTATAATCTAAAGTAAAAAGAAACACTAGCATCAATTTACCTAATAATGGAATTCTACTCGTGTGCACAAACACAATCAATAAAATAAAATAAAATCGACAAAGTACTCGCGTATTGAGTATTATAAACCGTTATGTGGGTAAGGTACTGAAGATGCGCATGGAATGACCTGTTTGTTACATCATCTTTTCTGTCAATCATCATCATCATCATCGCCCTCAACGCTCCTCTCGGGAGCACAGGGCAGAAACCAGCCTCCTCCATTCAGAGCGTCTCTGTGCCAATTGCGTCACCTCTTCCCACGACATTCCTTGCGCTCTGATATCGTTGTCATAGGTCATTTCTGTCAATAAGCGTTTCAAAATCTCACAACTTATCCTTGGAAATATGCAAAGGTTAATATGTTTGCATGATTAATTCTATGGATCATAATAGGCAATTCAGAGATACTTTTTGAACGATGAATAATCCAAATCTTGTCTTTATTCAAAATTTCGGTTTATTCAGTGTTAAACAAATTGAAATTCTTCTCTATCGTCCTCTCGGCAGCACAGCACTAGAACCTATTTCTAGGACGTTCGCAATGTTCTAATGACCTTTTTTAACTATCTAAATAGCGTTTTATTTTAAAAAAATATTTATGGCGTCGTAAATCCAGTGGATGAAACAATATAAAAGAAACAAAAGAAAAAATATCTAGGTTTATTTTATTGACTACCTACTTATTGTAAATCGATAATACATAGGTAGGTTTTGACTAGGAAATCAATTCGAAAATGTCGTTAGTTTTTCTGACAATAAAATCCAATCAAATACACAAAATAGACCAATCTAAGTCATTTAATTAAGAATATACCCGTATTAATAAAAATAATAATGCCATTCTGAAAAGGTTGAAAGAAAAAAATACAATTAGAGGAAATGAAAGCGTGGAGTGCGATAACCCAACTCAATAGCAATATACTTAATATTGTTTTCACATATTTTCAATAGGTTCGTTTACGTCTTCCTAATTACCAAACAATTGCGATGCTTTGAGAGGAAACACAATACATTTATAACCACAATATTGATATACAATATACACTTACAGACACTAATAATGTACTCAATAGTTTTGAATACTGAATTTAAAAAGGAAACAACTCAGTGTCAATCGAGATTATTCAATGTGAATTTAATGATCAAAACGGTAGTTATGTAATTTTGGAACATTCCGAAAGGACCTTTTGATTTGACTTAATATTATTGATGACTTTATTATGGTTTTACATTATTGACGTGTGTACATGTCATGTGTGAATAATTAATGAATTTCTGAGCAGGTAACGGAAAGGCCAAAATCATTCAGGTCTGCTAACACAGGTTCAATAGACTTGTGGTACCGCGTAGAGGGGCTCTGGCTAACTGTGTTGACCGTTCCTTCTGTGTGGTTGGTCCGCAGCTGTGGAACAAAATTCCTTATGATTTGCAAACTCTGGAGAGTGCGGAAGTGTTCAATGCAAAGTTAAAAACCCTATTGTTCAAAAGGTGTTATGAACTTTGAATGGGCCCTTGCGGTGGTTTTTTCACAAAAGAGCGCACACAAAGCAAAAAAAGAATTGTCTAGTTATTATTATTACAACTATGTAGCTTCTGATATCAACACAAGCATAAAAAATTAAAATTATTGATAAAGTTAACGTTTATTCTGTAAAACTCCAAACTGTTTAAAGTTTTACTCTAATATTATTAATAATAGTTACGTGGTTTTGATTAACGAAGTCATTGTCAAACTAATAGGGCGTTTTCGATTTCGTATTTATTAGTAATAGTAACCTGGTTTTGACTTACAAAGTCAATGTCAAACTAACGACTAAGTTTTCGATTTAGTTTGACACTGACTTTTTTAGTTACTAAGTTAATATGCTTCCGGAAAGAGAGTTATTTCCCTTTTAAATTGAACATAATCGTACAACTCTGACGTCACTAATATAATTATACGAACTTATATAGTTACAAACACATTCGTATTGCATACAATGGGAAGATTATACTTTTCTGCATAGAAATGTTATAAGGCACACTATTCTATAGACGCTACTCTAGATCTGGGAACCTGCATGGTAAGCGGTTTTTTTTACTTTGTTTTGTGGAAAAAATACGTACGTTATTATTACTGTATCAATGTACATACATCAGGGTTTTCAATTCAAAAGTAACATGCCTTTTTGAAAAACTATAAAGCGTATAATTATAGATATTAAACATACACAAGTCAGTATTCTATTCAATTTTTTTAAGCTCTCCAGACAGCACTTGCTGGAATGAGGGGAAATCTACTTAGTTTATTTTTATACAACTAACTATTGGAAACTATTGGACACCAATTAATTGACACAGGCTACACAAAATAATAAAAAAATATCTAATTATCCCCACTGCACGCTTATCCAGGATTATTTTTTTAAGATTGTTTTTAAATCTCTGGACGTGGGTGATTTCTTTTATGTATTGTGGCAGAGCATTGAATTCCGATGCTGCAGTGCACAAAAAACCTTTTCTGACTATTGGTTCGAGGATCATTGACTCGAATATGATTTCTTTGCCTGGTTTGATAATTGTGGATTGCTTTATATAACATTTGAAATATCATGTTTGTTTTTATCAATATAAATACCTAATATCTTTCAAATTGAGCATTTTCATTATTTCATATCTAGATATTTCATTAAAATATTTTTTGACATGCTGGCGAAGGACAAACTTCCCTCTATTTTTTTAGTTGTTAAAACTAGGGATCTAAAAAACACCATAAATAAGAAATTTAATGTTTTTATTTCACAAGCGATGATGAATACTATCCCATCTTGACTGACATTTCTTTTCAAATAATAAAAAAATGAAAGAAAAAGTTAATTCATATCTATTTTAATCTGTCAAAATCAGAAATTTTCAAAAATATTTAAGAGTAATTATTTTTAAAATAAACCATTATTCGAGGTAAAACATATCAATACAAAACATGAAACTATCATGTTTTATAAGAGAAAAAAGTTTAACGTTAACTTATTTGGTATTTTTTGAGGCGGGGATTAACTAGTAGCTAACCATTTTTTTTCGTGGGGTGCGCTTTGCCCAATTTAAGCAACCGGGCGACATACTGAATGCTTCGAAATTGTCTTTAATAAATCACAATTAAGATAATTGTAAAAATTTTGAGGGTTTATGATTGTCAAAAAACATATTTAAGTATTTTAAAAGTGTTTAAAAAAGAACACTGTTTATTTTTCACACCAATTATTACATTATAATACCTACTCGAGTGCTTTTGTTAAGAATATCGGGAGTTCTTGTTCTCTTGATAATATCAAGCTTGACGAACGTGACGAAAACGTTCGAGTAAATAATTATTAATGTGAAATATAAAAAGTATTGTAGTTTTGAAATATTTAAAAAAATCTAAAATGAGTATTACTCAGACATAATTATTTGTGTCGTTTTTTTTATCGGGATCTCCGTGTTGTTTCTTCTGTTTTTCCGAGCTTTCAGCGAGGGTACTGTTGCCATCTTCAGGAAGATAAGGATCGTGGAAATATAAAGCAATATATCTAGTATGGTTTATCAAAGAATAAATTAATATTTATAGATATTATTTAAATTTTGACCACTTTTAACCATTTTCACAGTCTCTTGCGTAGTACGATTAAGATGTGTGTTTAATTTGTAATCGTTACTCGTACATATTTTGAATAGAATTGTACTGTTCACTAAATAATTGAATTGTACTTATTTGGATAATTAATAAATTGAAAAAAATGTAACCATAAAAATAATCTTTGATATTTTTAATGACCCTATATCGGTAGGTAGGTAGGTACTGAATATGACAGAAGAAAAACTCAGTCAGCTAAATATTATGAATAATTCCCTGTCGAGACAACGAACAACTATAGCGGGACTTCACATTGTCAACAAATAGGGTGACTGGCCGCCATTTTGAATCCAACCAAACCAACGTTCATACCTACTTCTCTAAAGCTACTAATGCTACTATGTCTAGAGATAAAAGCTATATGCCGTAAGTTAGATAAGAGCGGATGACGAATTGTGATGCAAATAGTGGCACCATGTATTTTATAATTCGATGCTTTATTTGCATCTGTGGCATCTTCGAAAAAATTATCTGGTGTCCCTAACAAGGCAATGATTCGTAAAAAAATCACGAATTTAACATATTGTATTAAGCTACACTGTTATCATTTTTTTAATTATTTTATTTGAAAAATATAACAAAAATACATATTTATTTATTAATTTCAATCAATATACGGCATTTGTCTTTTACAATACATATATAATAAACATAATTTTTTTTTTTTTTTTAAAGATGTATCTGGGTTTGTTATAAACCCAAATACAACCTTATACACCTTTCACACTAAGCTAAAAGCTTGTTCCGTGAAAGGGGAGTTTGCCGGCACCTGGGATCGAACCACGGACCCCATGTTTTGAAGGCCGAGACTCTACCTCCAGGCTACCGACGAACCCAATATATTACAATATAATATATTACACATTTACTAAAATACACTTAAAAATCTTTTGTTTACTATCCCAAGAATTATACTTGTGTATGGGATTATTATTTATATTATTTCTTTGTTTTTATTGTTGGTTTCATTTGTCTATTTTTTTTAAGTTATATCTGGGTTTTGTTATAAACCCAAATACAACCTTATACACCTTTCACAGTAAGCTTAAAGCTTGTGTCGTGAAAGGGGAGTTTGCCGGCACCTGGGATCGAACCACGGCGCTTCGTTGACCGGCGACCCGTTGTTCCGGAGGCCGAGACTTTAGCCCCGGGCTACCGACGAACTCTTTTTGACGAACTCCCCTTTGACGAACTATATTTTGTTTTAGTTGTTTTGAATTTTTATACAGTGGTAATACAGGGGAATTTATCGTCTATAGTGTATATTATACAAGTTCCTTGCGAAAAAATAATATTAAATTCAGCTTTGAGGTATACTACACAAAATAAATGTCTTTATTTTAATTGGGCACGGAGAAGAGGACCTGCAAGTTTATTAAATGCCTAATGGCTACCCCACTTGCTAAAAATATTTTGTATCAATAGATTTTATGGTTAAGTCACGCATCAAATATTGGTGGAACCAAAACTTTGATTTAAATTTCAGTGCGCAGTCGAAAGCTCATCACCAATACTCAACACCAATTAGGTAAGTTGAATCAAGTGCTACTTCGTACTATAAATAAATTAACCACGAGAGAGACGTCTTTCCAATTATCAGGTTTCAATTTGCACAATTATTTCTAGTACCTAATTAATTTATTTTTATTTTAATAAATAAACGGCTTACGTCTTTTACAAAACTTAAACATTATTTTTCATTGCGTTATCAGTAACAAATCTTTTGCATAGAAACAATATCAATTTTTTTAATAAAATACAAACACAATATTCTTCCACGTGTAAACCGACACAATAATTGTGTGCACGCATAAAAAGAGCATAATTTTTTTTTTTTTTTTTAATTTATTTTATTTATTCAGTAAGGATCAGACAGTTGAAACAAATAGTATAGACATTAAAAGACAACAATAGACAAACCAATTAAGATCCCCTTTTTACCAATGTAATAGACAAAAATTTGAGACTTAAAATGATAAAAGACATATAAATGTAAAAAAATGTGTAAAATGTTAAAATGTAAAGGTGTAAAAAATGTAAATAAACGTAAAAATTTTTAAAAAAAGTATAAAATATATAAGATGTTAAAATGCAAAAAATTGTAAAAATGCGAAAAATGTAAAAAGGTATAAAATGCAAAATGTATATAATGCGAAAAATGTAAAAAAACTTTATGTTTATGATTCTTGACTTGGTTCGATGATTCGAAGAAAAATTTGGAATTACTGAACACTTAAAAATACTAACTGCAACCCTACGATGATCCTAAAGAGATGCACACAGATAGAGATGGGTAGATATATATATTTTTTTGTCATTCTGCAATAGTTATTATTTTTTCTCTATTTTTCTTTATCCTTTTGATTTTATATTTGTAGCACGAAAATTCGCACTAAGGGCATATCGAGGATTTTCACTAGGAGGGGATTCAGCTTATTATTTTTTTAATTCACTATTAAACCCCAACATAATTATAATTATACGGATCCAAGCTTTCAAAACTTCTAACCCCCATCCGTCCCCAAATATTAATTTTGGTACGGACATTGAAATATTTTACTATCTCCTCGTTTTAGTACCACCATTTTGGAACCACCCAGCAAATAATTGGTCTCCCACTCATTTCCATTAGTTTTCGAGTGTTCTGTTTAAGACAGGTGTTCGAAAAATAAAGATATTTTACATCTTTTAACCGATGTGGTATGCCACACATTCTGAATTTCTTATTTTTTTGTTGTTACGGAGAGGGCAGCTTGCAGGTTTATTACATGCAGCTGGTCTGCTGGCTGCCCTACTTTTGAGATATGGCGTGATGGTGTAGTTAAATAAAGGTATTTCGTGCGACCTGTGGGAGGAAAAGCTCCACCCTTTTGTATCAATACTTTTCTCACACATTTTAATACTAATTTTGTCTGATTTTCTACTATTCTGAAGATCCTACACTGAGAAAAATACTAACGAATTTTCACAATGAATCATTAGTAAATTTACCAATTATTTGTTTGCGAAAAGTTAATATTATAGATTATTACTAACGAATCGTTTGTACTATCTCTGGTCCTAATATGAAAGTACGTACGAGGGTTGCTATTTAAGTTTTGAGACAGGTAAGTGAAAACAAATATTTATAATCGAAAATGGCTTTATTGTGTTTCAAAATATTCTCCATGAAGAACAATACACGTTTGCATGCGCTTGAACCAGTTTTCGAAGCCCTTTTTCCAGTTTGATTGAGGTACCTCCAAAATACGTGATTTGAACGCATCAACCGCCTCTTCAGGCGTCGAAAAACGTTGACAACACAATTTATTTTTGATCTGCGGGAATAAGAGAATACATTGGGTGCTAAATCAAGACTTTACGGCGGTTGACCCATAAACTCGATGTTTTCAATGCTCAAAAATGCACTTGTTTGAGCTGATGTGCTTTAGAGCTTACATTATCGTGGTGGAGAATGATTCATCTTCTGCAATTGGTTTCCTTTATTTTTCCAAACACTTCTGGCAAATAAATGGTGGCGTACCATTCAAAATTAACAGTTCTACGTTGCTCTAATAGAATGGTAGTGATATATTCATTTACTCCGAAAGAACAGGTGACTATTTGCTTCGAAGTATTTCACGCGCGAACGATTTTTGTTGGATTTGGCTCGTCTTGAAAGACTCATACAGGCGATTGCTGTTTAGTTTCGGGCTCATATGCATAGATGATGATAGTACGGTACCAATGATTCGTTGTGAGTATTTTACTCAGTTTTGGGGAGCAACTGTCTCAGTTTTCCTCCTCTCCTTTGGTTGCGCCCATGATATATACTGATACTACAGAACAGTTTGCAATATACAGGAAGCACTGTATAAATATTTTATTTACTTTGTGTATGTATAGCAGACTAGACAGGGTACAAAATAACTGTATACAAAATAATCGACTAAGTATAATAATAATGTACCTACAATACTAATCCGTTACCATTAACACTCAGTAAAACGCGCTTGTTTTTCTTAATTATATCCAATGAGTAAAAAGCAAGTCAAACTTATAGAGGTAAATCATTCCCTACCCGTGCTGCATGTGTAGTGAAAACAGGTGACAATGAAGATGGCCGATCACCGGATGGTATTTTTAATCAGAAGATTATAAATTCAACGTAGGTTTTCGAAAAATAAGTACTTACATTTATCTCTTTTTTCATTCTATCAATCAAAATTATATTTTTATCGCTTACTATCCCTCTGGGCACATTGATTTTAAATTTATATTTTTTTGACTCAATATCATATTTTAATCAATAATTACTCATTGTTTTTGTTTTATTTTATTTTTAACTTTTGTGTTTATTATTTTATTGATATTATTTTATTCTGTTTGTTATAATTTCATTATTCTACAGGTTTTTATCTAGACAATCCATACTTATAATTTTGATTCATGTTTTAGCTTTATGTGGTTAATATTTTCAACCGACGGAATCAGGCGGAAGCAAATAAAAATAAAACATTTACTTACGTATGTATATTGAGTAAATTCATAGAGACTTTATTAATCGCGAGCCGGTTTTCAAGAGCATCCGCTCTCATTATCAGGCTATCGTAAACTGAAGAAGATAAATTCATATACATATTGTTAATGAGAAAAAAAAAACAATAATTATTATAGTTTAAATATAAGTGTTTTGTTTTATAAAACCACGCCTTTACCAAATAGATCTATAGGTTTTCTTAATTCTGAAGTCTTACTCTGTCACTCCTACATTGTTTTGTCTGAACTGCGTACTTGTCGTTGTTCATATTATTTTTTCAACATATTATTTTATATTTGTCAACGTGTAAAAGATGTTAGATGTGAATGCGCTAAATAAATAAACAATGAAGGAAGAATTTCCTCCAGGCGGATCATGAATCGTTAAAGGGCTTTTCTCATTTTTGTTTCCATTTCTTTTATTTTGCACCATTTCTTTAGATCAGTGGTTCTTAACCTGGGTTCGATCGAACCCCTGGGGTTCGGTGAGTCAGTCTTGGGATTGCGGTGAAAATCATTTTAAAGACAAGATAGTTTTGCGAGTTGGAAAAAGAAAAAAATACTCCGATAATTCCTTCAAACATCAGTGATGAATACCTTGGTGAAATCATTGAAATTCAGCAGAACCAGGTTCAACAGCAACTCTTCAGAACAACATCGCTCTCAACGCTTGGTGTCAACAAATGGAAACATAACTTGTTATTGCTAAGAAAGCTCTGGAGATTTTTATACCCTTTGTTACAACATATCTTTGCGAGCAAACCTTTTCGAAGATGTTGGATATAAAAACGAAAAAGAGGAATAGACTTTTCTTGTGAAAATGACATGAGAGTGGCACTTGCCAAGGTAATGCCGCGAATTTCTGAATTGGTTTCTGAAAGGGAACAGCAGAAGTCGCACTGATTTGAAGTAAATATTAATTAATATGTTTCATGTTTTGATTTAACCATTAAAATTTAATGTTTTGATCTTTGTTTTTTTTTTCATTTTGTACACCTATATTTTTATATTTATTATATATTTATATATAGGTATATACCATGTTTTGAATTTCTAAAAATCTAATTTTATTTTTCAAATAAAGAGGGGTTCTGTGAATGCATATGTAACTGGTGGGGTTCTGTACCCCCAAAAAGGTTAAGAACCACTGCTCTAGATGATTTGAAAACAATGACTCACTGACATAAAACCTATCTACATTGCATACAATCTCGTATCTTGTATGATTGTTTTTCGTTTGTTGTACTTATTTATTTTTCGTTATTACATAGTTGTAAAATAATAATTTGTTTCTGGGTATATTTATACGTGTATCTGGGTTTTTGTTATAAATCCAATTGATGCCCTTGAAACGGTCTAGGGAGTGTTAAACGGCGTCAAAATAAAATCATCCAGAATCATCATCATCACAACTTTTTACGACTTTCACAGTACGTTAAAAGCTTGTGACGTGTAAGGGAAGTTTGCCGACACTTGGAATTGAACCACCCAATCTTATACATGAGGCTGAGACTTTACCTCCAGGTTACTGACGAACCCTGTAGTATATCCTCTTCGTGATTCTTACATCATTCATTCGTTTCGCATGTCTAAACGAACACACATTTTATTCACAACACTGCTCTCGCATCCTCAACGCTCAAATATCTTTTAAATTGGAAAGATGTGCTGCGGTAGAGGATCATCCGGGGTGTCAAAAAACTTATGTATGGATAAAAATAAAGTTCTATTGGGACAACTATAATTGAAAATAGTTACGTAAAACAATCCAGGACTAAAATTATTTCCTATTTGCAGAGCCTACAGATCTTTATTGGGTGCATTAGTGCACATTCTTATTTTAATTTTAAAAAAATCATCCTGCACTGCTGCAGTGAGACCACCTCAGTATTTGGCCTGGGCGATCAGAAACTGGGCCATAAACACAAAAACCACAAAACAGAAAAGACATCATCAAAAAGAAACAATAGGATCAAATCAAAGTCTCTATCCTGGCGATATAATCATTGTTAGTGATGTTTCATAAAATATCGATTTGAATATTCACTTCATTAATCAATAATTTTATAGCATAGCTGACAGGAATTTTGAAGTTATGTTTGTTCTGCTATTGGGAATATACATGCTCATACCAACTGATATTTGTACAGTACTCAATAGTATATATTGAATAAAATGTATGAAATGGACTTACCACCAAGAGTTAGCATGGAATATCCTGACGCAGTATCACCGTTCGAAGCTCTCACCATACACTGGTACATGCCTTTATCTTCTCTTTTAGCAGAACTGATGTGAATGGCGGTCTCATACTCCCCGTTGACAGTAGGAAATAAATACCCGTCCTGTTGAAATGACAACAACATGTTAGTATTGTAAACAAAATATATGAAATCTACCGCATGTAAGGTTTGCAAAAGACATCGTCACATTGCTAAGTACCCCTCAGATGGGATTTGAACATACTATTGCGAGATGTGCTTTGTCGAACTGGGTTACAAAGCTACACGATGAAGGTTGCGCAGTACCTACTCTTTTATAAACCTCGATGATACTATAGTAAATTTTGTAAATAGCTTCGATACTTAATTCGCAAAGAAGTTTGAGAAAGTGTCAAAGCTGCAAAAACAGCATTGAAGCCAGCAGCTGACTTCCCATATAAATCAGCTACATATAGGTACACGGACTAAAACGAAATATTTAGTTTGTACCCCCTTTCCCAATTTTTTGTTTTCAAGACCCAACTTAAAAAGAAACATTAAAAAAATAACTATACTTTACTTCACCCTCACGCCGATTTCCAAGTGGGGTAAATAGAGAGAACGTAACACCATGTTGTTCTATCCTTACATACTTCTTTCGCTTCCTCCACATTCATGAAATTTCTCATATATGCAAACCAATTAATCTTGCTCAACACGCGGTCATCTTTGAGAATTTGTTGCACGTTATCAAACCGCGAAGTTCTCGGATGTCCGCAATTTCCCACACCCATTAATTCAGATAAGAAGGTACACCCCCTTCGTCTTCCTTTCATTGTACATTTCTGACACATGTCCAAACCATCGCAACTTATTTACACAATTTCCATCTAAAACACTCCAAAAATTACTAATACCTACCAATTTAAACAAAGAATACTCTCCTTTAATGAATGGTACTGCCTTCCCGAAATAGTATCATCTGTTATTTATGTATGTTGAATATTACCCGCAACAAAAAATGTAATTTAATTAATGACGATTAAAAGTATTACTCGCTTTTGTCAAAGTGCCTACTGCATGCAAAATGCTTCTAATTACAATCCACTGCAAGGGAATGTAACAAAACTTTGAGTTCTAATAAATTAAAAAAATATTCTCTCTCGTACGAAAGAATGCAAATGCCGTCAATATCAAGTAAAATGCCTCGATTTACACATACCAGTAGGAACTGAGTACAGCGGTGCACATTCATAATACTTTTCAACCTTTTTCACAATCATGGAATAAAAACTAATGTATATTTATGTCTGGTTAAGTAACACGTCTCTCACAAACTGAGAATAGCGTTTCTCCGACTTTTAATATTTTCGTTAAAATTATTGTCAGTTGTCAATTACCTATTTTATCATATTTTATATATAATGAGTTACAATCCATTGGATTGGTCTTCAACGAGTTTGGACTTTCTTCTCCACTTCTCCCTATTCTCAGCCAGTCTCTTCAACTCCATGTATGAGCCACAGCTCATGTCCCTCTTCAGTTGGTCCATATAGGCGTCTCTCGGTCGGCCTCTGCCATTTGTGCCTTCGGTCCTACCCTCTGCGATTACGATGAGCAGTCCTGGATGCCTGATGTTGTGGCCAATCCAGTTAGCTCGTTGTTGGCAGATTCTTTTGAGGAGTTCCCTTTTTTCGCCAACCCTATGGTTAACACTTCTTCGTTTTCGACGTGTTCCGACCAATGAATCTTCAGCATGCGTCTATAGCACCACATTTCAAATGCCGCTAACCGTCTTCTTTCACTCTTGCTGATGGTCCACGTCTCGCACCCATATAGCAAAATGATCCACACAAAGGTTTTAGTGAGATTTGTCCTCACGCTTAAATCAATATTAGGGGATTCTAATATTTTGCATTTTTTGTTAAAGGCAATTCGTGCCTGGTTTATTCTGCTCACAATTTCTGAGTTGGAGCATCCGTCCTGGTTTATTCTGCTGTCCAAGTACACGAACTCTTTAACTTGTTTGATGCTCACTCCATTTATGGCAATGTTCGCAGTCGCTTCATCCCTTGCAACGACCATCCATTTTGTTTTGTCTTTATTTATTTTCATGTTGTACTTTGACAATAAATCAAAGTCGGGCATAATAAATTGACAAATGCAGATATTACAGAGAAAAAGTTAGATTTTATTGCTCAAGAAAACTTACATAATATATAAGTAGAACAAGGATACAAGAATTAGTCAGCCGGTGTGGCGCGGAGATAACGCTCTTGCCTTTGAGTCGTGAGGTCCTAGGTTCGATTCCCGTCCAAGGCATAGTGAAGAATGACTTTTTTCAAATTGTCTGGGTGTTACACGTATTATTATGTGTTTAGTGCTCTGTATATGGGTGTATACAATATTCATATATTAATTTGGGACAAGCTCGATCTGTGTGAAATGTATGTTATGTTATATTATACATTTGTTAATTATTGAAGGTTAACTGTGTTCACAATTTTTTTTAAATTTATTTTGCAATTGCATTCTAATTTTGGTTAGCTGGAAGATATTACTTTCAGGCAATAAGCTCGCCAATTGCTCATGTTTTTTTTTTATCAATAAAGTGATATTATTATTAATGCATTTTTTCAACAATGGAATCATTAGAAATCAATAGAAAGACAATCAAAATTTTGAAAACATTCAAATTCTTCCTGCGCTCCCTTTTTCACTTTACCCATCCCCAAGTAGTATTGTACCTACCACCACTCCACCTTTTGTTCCTTACCCCCCACTTTAACCTCGTTCCATTGCACATTGAAATTTTTATTTTTTGTTGGAGTACTCTTGAAAATGTCCACAAGTGTGGACGAAAACGTAAGAGTTTTAATGTACTTATATACTCTTATATACATTGAAAATTTTAAAAGTTTTGATTGAAATTGAAAATACACAATTTTTTAGTTGTATCACGTTATATTTTAATCTATTTTGTGGTTAGACACATTGTAAAATAACAGCATTTTTATAGATTACAGACGAATCCAACCGGTTGCAAATTAGTAAGTAATTTTTTTTGTACAAAACTTAAATCAACGAACGAGTATATTATATGAATATTATAAGTGATAAATGGATAGCGATTTAGCTAGAAATCTGGTAAAGGATATTCAGCCAATTTTCAGAATAAATACCCTACTATTTTATTTTATTTTAACATATTTTTGAAGATCGAGCTTCATTTAATTTAATAAAATTTTATTCAGTCAACAATCAAGCTATGTTTGATACATAAGATTTTTAGAACGATTGGATGATAAAAGGACATACTTGTCTGGAAGATGTGGTGTGAGAAAGCGCGGGCATCTGAAAGCCACGTGGTTTGATCACGTGGATCAAATTATCAAGGACGGTAATTGTCTGAATGTGGAAGAAGTGTGCAAGGACTGATCTATATGGTGTTCCGTTACCTCTGCTTTCCTCATTTGGGATACAGTGTGAGGGAATATAGTGTAGTATACAAATCATAAAAGAGAAGATTGAGGGCCGTAGAGGGGTTGAAAGAAAGCAGTTTCCCTTGCTTCGGAGCATCCAAGACTGAACCAAGATGTGAAAGACCCTTTTTGTGCTGTTTGTGACAGAAAAAGTTTATCCAAACGATTCTCAACGTCATAGTGATACATAGAGATAAAGAAAGATTAAACAGACAAAATAAAAAGGAATATTTGCATTTGTTATTGCATTATTACAATATGCTGAAGGTCTGTTGTCTACTCAGTGAGGGACTAATTTTTATTTATATATTTTTAATGATGCTTTTGTTAACTTTTTATGTTCACAATTAATTTTAGAAATTTAAGAGAAAACATTATTACCTCTCCCATTCCCGTCTCAATTTCGTGTAGTAGTTTGAGATGTTTCACAATCTCGCCGTTTTTGTATAACAATTTCAGACAATACTCAGCATGGGAATTCGGTGCTTTTTTGCATATTTGGAAAGTATGCTACCGAGGCTTACCCACTTATGACATAATATGTAATGTTGATACAGAGTTAGATTGGGAAGATACATGCGAATGATCTTATTTGAATCATCATGTCCCAATATATGTAGTTCGTAGGTACTTTAAACCTTCGAGCAGTATCTTTACAACAATTTTATTTTGTTTCGTTCAGTGCGAATTTTTCTCTGTGATGTCACGAAAGCTTCAAGCACCGGAAATACTTTTAATTTAAGCTTTTAACGCTCGATTAACGATTACATCATTGAATAAATTCGCCCAGCTCTTTGATAAAAGCGTTATTAAAAAGTCTTTTATTAAGACTAGTAATTACAAGTATTTATTATTAGGAGAGAACGAGTAAAATTGTTAAGTGGTAAATAATTTGAATTTGTACGATATTGACAAGATTTAAAATAAATGCCAATTAATTTACCCGTTTGTAAGTGTCTTTTTTGAGAAGAATTGATTATATCGACGGTCCAGTTTCACAACTCAACAAGTCTAAATGTCTAATATTCGAAAAATCGCCATTTTTGTTATTTTGGTATATTTATGTAATGCTTTAATAACACAACAAAAAGTGTTAATGTTAGAAGCATTATGTTGTCAGTGTTCCATTCAATAGTTATTCAATTCGATATACCTATTTATTTGTGGATTTGAAAAAAGGTGCATCACCTTAATAATTCATTTATAAAAGGAACCGTGTGTTTTTTAAAGATATTTGTTTGTGTGTATTTGAGTGGAGTTGATTTTGTGAATTATCAATTAAATCAAAAATTTTGAAAAATTCGACTTGTTGATGCGTGGAACTGACCGTAAATATATAAATAACAATTAAAACACGTACCTATCTATGAATATGAAAATTGTGCGAATAATGGATAAAGAATGAATACAAAAATAATAAAATTATGGTGTTTGAAAGATGACCCTAGAGAACAGTATTTCAGGTAATGATTGACAGCGAAGTGTAAGAGCAAGTGCTTTACGAGCATGAGCTTCAGTAGTTTGTTCCTGTGAGTTGAAAAATGTGAAAGCGATATAGAAAGGAGAAAAGTTGCAGGCAATAATGTTTATAGTAAAATCTGACCAATAAATAATTGGCCTAGATTCTGGCCAAGGAACATATCTACCACCATTGAAAGGTATGTTAGTACTCCAGCTTGAGTCGAAAAAGTAGAATGTAAGCCATATATTTAAGTCATTAATTCAAAAATATATCCATGATCCAACATCCATTATATTTGTTATTGAAACTGTTATTTGTTCATTTATACATTTATTCATTTATTCATTAATTCACTAATTCAATTATTCAATTATTCAATTATTCAATTGTTCAATTATTCAATTATTCAATTATTCAATTATTCATTTGTTCGTTTATTCATTTACTCATTTGTACATTTGTTCTTTTATTCATTCATCCATTTATTCATTTGTTATCGATTTATTAATTTGCTGATGTGATTATTTTTATACATTATTATTTTTTTGTAAGATGTATTAATCCTTGTTGAATGTATGTTTTTTTTTTAATATATATTTTTACGCAGCACGCCTCGATACAGGGCAACCTAGTGAGGCTGCTGCAACTTAATTAAAGCTAATTGGTGATATATTGTTTCAACGTTTGTATATTGATATTGATTGAATAAAGAAATATTATTATTTTATTTATTTATTTATTTATTTAAACATACAACCAATCATCATAGGAACAAACATAACTAGAGAAATGCTCCAACTTTTATTCAATTTAAATCGTTTTTACAAAAAACTTAATTCACTTCATATTTTAAAGAAATATGTTAATGTGTATTTAATTGTCTTACCTTTAACCAAGTGATTTTGAACGAAGGACTTGATGATGATGAAATGTGGCATTGAAATGTGGTCGATGCTCCCAGTGGTACACTTACAGTTGGCGGCTGGACATCCACAACGAGAGGCGTTGTAACAATCAACCTGAAGGAGGAAGAACAACAAATTGCATTAATTATTACATAAACTATCGATTTGATAAATAATGGCTTGGTTACCAATCAGCGACTATATTACCTTTTTATTTAAAAGATTACGGCATCTCATGTGGGACGATTTGTTCAAAGTATGACCTTATCATAAACAATGCAATACTAATATTCTCAGCTAACAAATTCCAAAATTAATACAAGTTTCGTTGATTCACTCCATCATTTTTTATATCCACAGCGTGAGCCTTTTACATGTTTAAAATACACAAAAAAATATACAAATCAAATTTCTCATTCAGAAATACAGCTGGAGCAAGATAAGAACAGAATTTATTTTATTATACCATTTTAATATTTTAATGGTATTGTTTGCGTTGAAACGTTATAATTCCACAATTTTTTACTTGACTCAGTCTTATAAGTACATCTGTAATTATAGAGAAAATATTTTTTGACATAATGCTCGAAGATTGATTGATATGAAATTGTTTTATGTCGTTTCCTCAAATTCAATGTTCTTGAATCGATGAAAATTAGCAGGTAAACCTATCAATTGTTTGATTGTACTTTAAATACTCCTGTAAACCACCATAACGATCACTTTTAGACGATTCTCCATTGCTGTTAACTACCCATGAGAGTTTAAACAATATCAAATATGTAACTTCTAAGTATTCAAAGCCTAGTTTGCTAATTCGAGATGAGTTGAAAACAAGGGCGTACCTCTAGGAAGTCCGCTGTGACCACCTCGCCTAGGAACTCAAGAATAGCGTCAAAGTAAGAAGAAAAAAATTATAAGAAAAGTATGAAAAATTACTTCGTTACAAACAGCTGCGTTCCTCTTTAAATAATACATTTTATGCCATAAAATGTCTTGCCAGAGATCCTATACTAATATGTTAAATCAGGGAGCTAAATCAGGTTTTAAAACTTTATGTTATAATTTTTGTATTAAAGAATATTTTGGGTTTGTTGTAAATTTTATGAGGATGTCGTGAAGGTGGAGTAGTTTGAGAGTGGGAAGAATCAAACCCGGTATCTCTAGATTGAAAGCGCGAGGCTCTACCGTAAGGCTAACAATATTGACTCACTTCAAATTCCTACGCAAAGTTAAATAAAAAATACGAATACCGAGTGTAAAAATAATATATTAATATAATAAATAATGTAGCTGTGGTAAGCTGAATGAAATATTCGAGATGTGATTAGTCAATTTTGGTAAAATAGAGTGTCTCCCTTCAGCAAAAAATACGCCATTTGATCAGAATATAATATCGAGGGTATACAAACAAAATGCACTAAGTCATTTTAGTTTTGAGATGACGTGGTGGCAGTTAAATGAAAAATAAAATTGTTTTGATCAATACCAACTCGCCGTGTATTATTTTAACTTTAATTAAGATGATATTGGTAAATGACTTTTAGGCTTTGCAAACAAATTCAAACATAGGAAAAGTGTTAATTACTTGAATAGTTTTTGACAACTTTTGTAGCACTTATCTGACTTAGTGCATTTTGGTTGTATACCCTCGATTATACCTTCTCTACTTTATACAAAGGATTAATTAATATTAAAGTTACCCGATATCAAATCTCATTCAATAGATTTATCTCAGTTAAAATCTCTAACTTGGCAATCTTTAGAAGCTATGAAGACATACCTACTCGTGTAGTTACCTGCATAGTTTGAAGTAAAATCATTTTAAACCTATTACCAACATTTAAGTCTAACTGGGTGTGTTCTGAGTGAATGGGAAAATGATATTGGAATCTGCTTAGCGATCTGATTCGTTTTGGTAAGACTCTCATCTTTGGTAAGATCTCTTCTTCTCTCTGTGTGTTATTATTTGGGTACCTGAGTCAAATTAACTGACATCTCGTTGTAAGAATCTTATAATATACAACTACTATTTCTTCAATGTCCTTTTTGGAGCGCAGGACCCATCGGAAATAATATTGAAAGTTTTTTTTTTAAGATATATCCGGGTTTTGTTATAAACCCAAATACAACCTTATACACCTTTCACAGTAAGCTAAAAGCTTGTGTCGTGAAAGGGGAGTTTGCCGGGACCTGGGATCGAACCAAGGACCCCCTGTACACGAGGGCGAGACTCTACCTCCAGGCTACCGACGAACGAAGTTATATTATAATCTTGTACACAAATAACATAAAAAAAATTATAACACATGAAACAATAGAAAATGATTAAGATGTTAGTCTAAATATAAAAATAAGAGAAATATTGAAATAATGTACAAGTTGAAGATAAACGGAAGGCTGAGGTGAGGAATGTTTTGATAAATAGCTGGGGCAGTGGATGGGAGTCATGGAAAGGGCTGAGTACCAGCATGATGAAGCGACCGAATTCAAAAGATTTTTTAAATTTAATTTTTTATATTGCTTAATTGGATTTGGGTGCAGATGACATAACCAATCAGATATCTCATTTAGCATGTGGAATTGGTGAATGTTGCTCGTGGATGCTGAAAGTGATCACTAAAGCCAGTCTAGAGCCAATTAGTAAGCGTTGGAACGCCTTTCTGACTTCTTACGATTACACTTTTCACAATGTTACATTCTATAAACATTATTTTCCAATGGAAATATCTGATTGGTTAAAATATATAACATTCTACTGGGATCATTCTAGCATTTGGCCAATGCGATTCTGGAGAACACAAAACACTTCCTCACAAATTAAATATTAGTTACGTTAATTATATCAACACTCAGTAGGGCAATACTATTAAATATACATATTCTCGAATAATTAAAAGCATTCTAATTAATCTCTATGTGGGTTAACGAGTAGGTGTGCAGATCTTAAATATCTATAAAACATTGTTAGTTAATAATCCGCTTACAAACCTAAATAGCGAGAAAAGCCTAAGCTTATATTCCAGTAACGGTCCTAGCTTTTGAAAACCTCAATGCAAAGTGAATATGAATGATCCCGGTCATTATAATATACCCTTTATTGAATGCATTGTAATTTTTCTATAAAGATAATATATTACAATTATTACTACAACTTCTACTATACGCAGCTGATTCTTATAAACATTTCATTAATGGCAATGCGAAGTTAAAGGATCTAGAGTTTGTGTGTTCACATTGTGAAAAGACATTTTAAACATATTTGATATCAATAAAACACTGTTTACTTTTCACTATTGATTTATTAATACTCAAGCACTTTCGTCAAGTTAGCTTGACATTTTCAAGAGAACTAATTACAAGAATTTTTTTTCTTAAAGTCACATGCAACAACAATATTTTTTATATGTAGGTACCTAAAAACAGAAAAGAAGGGGTAAGGAAGTAGGAGGAATTAAGACAATGGTGGATGAACAATTGGTTTCAACAATGGTGATGAATTCAACTTGAAAATGTCAAGCTAACTTGACGAAAGCGCTTGAGTATTAATAAATCAATAGTGAAAAGTAAACAGTGTTTTATTGATATCAAATATGTTTTTCGAAGTTAAAGGGTTCACAATATACTCGTATATTCTATCGGATATTCAAATACATGCAATATTTTCACCACAACGTTAAATAATGTACCTACTGAATATTTTTTGCAGTATATACGTGCCAAATAACCTCAAGGGCGCAGCACAATTCATCAATTTTAGGACACGTCATAATGTGTAATCAATGACATGATAAAATTGCCTCAAATGATGAACTAAAAATTTCAGTTAAATTTTATTGTAACAAATAAAAGTATGCAACAAAATTTCTATTTTGATCATATTTAATGTAAAAGAACAATTCAATATTTAAATATTGAATTGTTCTTTTACTCGTTTAAACGAGTATCCAATTTTAATTTGTGATATTTATTAATTAGGACATTCAAAAACGTGGGGTTTTGAGTGTTAGTGTTACCCTATTTTATCACCGGTAGAACCGCCACTGCTATATACCTTCCACTTATGAATGAACTATATAGTAATACCCTCGATATGACATTATAATATAAACACCAACACTTAATGTCTTATTGTGAGAATGCTTAGAAGCTTTACAACACATGCTGAAGTAAATTAGTACCTACCTATCGAATTTATAAGAGAAACAGAGAGAGAAAGAGAGTATAATACTCCTATAGCATAGCTAATACTCCTTTGATATATTTTATTGTATTACCCGGGTCATAGTAGAGTTGATGGGTTGCATAACTCTCTAATAAACAAAGCGATGACATTGCTAAATGTAATGTTTTACCGCTGCGATACAAAACAATATTTCATAAAATTGTGTACTCCTAATATTTGATTGTGCTAGAAAAAAAGATAGAGAACTGCTAACGACACTGTCAAAAGACGAAAAGCCGCATACTTTGGTCACATATTCCGTGGAGAAAATATGCCCTTCTTATAGAAGAGGGAAAGATAGAGGGCAGACGGGATTTGGGGCGTAAAAGGGCTCAAGAATCTGCGGCAGTGGTTTAGAATACCGGATGCAGCAACCCTCATCAGACTGGCTCAGGATCGTGAGAAGATTCAAGAGATGGTCGCCAACCTCCGTTAGGAGCGGCACGACAAGAAGAAAAAGAAGATATGTACCTATGTAGGTTATTACATTGGTAGATGCGATTCGACGAGACTATAGCTATGTTGTTGTCTGGATATTATTATATTTTAAACTATCTTCTGGGATTACATTGGTCATCAGCTGTTGGATAAATTCATAATTATTATTTGCTTTTAAATAAATAAAAGGACAGCCTACCGACATCTGTGTAATGCATTGTAAAGTTCATATAGACAACTATGACGTATAGATACGGTTGTGCTATTTATCTGGCAACGATATCGATTATATCGGATCTCGACCGTAGCCTGAATCTCATTTGTCATTTTATTTATTGTTGTAAAATCTTTTAACAAACACAGCTAAGAGTTGTTTGCTTCAATATTCTTCATTCTCTTTCTTGCTTCTTTCAAGTGTAGTTCGATCATACAGCATACAGTAACTATCAGTACTTACCACGTTTATATAAAATTATACATATAAGTTGTGTTACGTGTTCATTTGTTGTTTCTTCATAATAAATGTAAAATAGTTTAAAAATAGTGATTTTACTACAAATTCCCGTTTCAACATATTGGAGAACAAGGAAGGAATCAAAACCATACAGTCCACATCACAAAGGAAAAATTACTGGAATACTCTCCTTATTGCAATAACTGTCTGGACTATAAAGAGAACATAGAATCATCCATACATCCAGCACCATCCATCATCAACCAGCTGTAATGATCCTTGTAAGAGTCGTCGCATTGTAACCAATAATATTAATACTCTAACATTACCGAAGGAATAATTTATAAAAAAAAATAGGCAGGAAAGTATGTAATTAATTTGAAAAGCAATTAACTTGTTAGTATTTCTCAGCACTTTTTGTTATTTTATTAATTTTTTTAATTAACAAGTTTTTTGCAGATTTATCGAAAGTAATAACATCAAATACACTTTCTTTCCTTTGATTACAGTCAAGCGTTTTACCCAATTAATTTGTTAAAAAATAAATTAATAGAAATTTATGTAAGAGTTAAAATTATTATACATTTATTTTGTAATTTACGGATAATTGATTACATTTACAATATTGTTCACTTTTGCAGTGTTTTTCTACAATACGGCGCATTTTTTTTAAATGGTGGCAGAATTGCCATCCACACTTCTCAAAGCATTATACAACCAGATACATAAGTCTCCATATGATTAGTCATGATCACACAAAAACTTAAGTCCAATGCCGGGAAAAATTCACCTATCTAGATATACAAGATATCAATCGATTAAACTTAAAACGCGGGTTCAAAATACCAGCATTGTCTTATACTTGTAATAGTCATTTTTTGTTTGTGAGTAGGTACTACTTTTCGTGTTCTAGATCTAGTTTTATGTTTAATTCATGAACAAAAAAACACTACAAGTCAAAAATGACTTACTTGATATCGGCTTTTATTTCTCCTCCACTGTTGGTAGCATGACATCGGTATGTTCCCGAATCAGATGTAGCAACTTCTCTAATAGAAAGCAAATATCCTATAGAGTCGATTCTTTCATCTTCTGGAATCAGTTGAGAAACTCCGTCGATGAGATAGGTCCAACTGTAAAAAAAAAAACAAAAAAAAATCTTCATAGGTAATAATTACAATTTTTAAGATTTAACAGATCGTGGACGAAATTAAAATGTTAGACAGGTGTAAGTTTTAAAAGCTTACGAGAAAAACTAGAACAAGGAAGACAGTGATTTTCAGGAACACTCTGGTTTAATACGTTTTGACAATAGAAGCGGTGTGTGTAACACAGAATATGTAGATACAATATATGAAACTGTATAATTACTAGGGTTGACTGGAAGACGTTGCTCAGCAACAAGTCCGCCCTTTGCTCCAAATAATTTTAATAATCATGTTGTACACTACTACTACTATACCATCACGGCATATCCCATAAGTGGGGTAGCCAGCAGATCAGCTGCATGTAAGAAACATGCAAACTGTCCTCTTCGTGCCAATATAAAATCGAGACATTCAGGATGGGTGGCAAACCTCATCGCTGAATTTAAGATGTAAAATGTCTTAATTTTTTCGAACACCTGCCTTTTACAGGACACGTCATGTTGTACATTTATTTTAAATTTGGCCAGTAAAGATTTATTTATATATTTACTTATTTTTACACTAGATTTGATAAAAATTAGGCAACGACACTCATTAATAAAGTATTAAAGAGTTCGTCGGTAGCCTGGAGGTAGAGTCTCGGCCTTCAGAACAAGGGGTCCGTGGTTCGATCCCAGGTGCCGGCAAACTCCCCTTTCACGGCACAAGCTTTTAGCTTAGTGTGAAAGGTGTATAAGGTTGTATTTGGGTTTATAACAAAACCCAGATATATCTTTTTTTTTTTAAAAAAAAAAACTACAAATTTATTTTACAAGCACATATACAAAATCTGAAAATTGTAGGCCAATAAGAACGGTATTTATTCAGGAGTGATGGAAGCATGTGGCGGCAGCTAAAGAGAGCGCATGCACACTCTATTGAAAGGACACTTTAACTTACGTGATAGTTGCTGCAGGACATGCGCTGACCAAACAAAGCAAGATAGCTGTATCATCTTGCTGGATTGTTACTGTGGTGCTATGTTCAATAAAGACCGGTGGTGAAAACTGCGGCTTATCTGAAGAAAAAAGAAAAAAAAGCTTTTGAAAAATATCAAAATTACTATTCTGATTTTATAAACATAACTTTTTCCATAACATTCATTTTAATTTTTCTCTTTTACAACCCTATTTCTTTTCATTTCATTCATATTAATTATACGGTGAGCATATTGATATTTCAGATTTAAATTCTTTATAACTTTGCAAACCCACAAGTTTATTTGGATTCTTATAGATTTATCAAGACTAAAGAAAATTTTTTTTCGTCTTCTTACACAGATGCTTTCTATTAAGTGACATTCTTTATTCAATATTTCATACTTTTTTTTTTTATTTAATGAAAATAATACATTGAATAAGAAATATATAGGTACATCTTATGATAATGAGTCACGCCAAATCTAAAAGATTTGTCGGCGTGTTCTCTTATAACATACTATATACTCGTACATATATTAACCTAATACTACATTAACCTAAATACAAAAATAATTATTAGTTATATATAAATCCACACTTTATTAACCATTCTTTGACTATTTTTTTTGCAATATTTTTACTCTTGCATTTCTTAATAGATACCGGCATCATATTAAGTAAAGCTCACTTACTCACTAAGTCACACAAATTAAGATGCTTTATACCATGGGTGGCCAACCTTTTCAGCAGCCGGGCCAAATTTCAGAACGAGATTCCCTACCGGGCCGCACAACAATATACTCCATATATGGAACATTTGATAATTTTACTTCACCTTAAAATCTCTACCCCACCCGTCGCTATTTTCAAAATGGTATAGGAATTTGAAATGTTCCAAAACTCCTCGGGTTTTCTTTTAGAATATTTTCTCAAAATACCTCTTTCAAAAAAGTAACGGGTATTTGTAACGACTAGACCAGGGGTCGGCAACCTTTTAGCTGTGGTGTGCCAAGCCACTCTACCAATATGATTCAGGGTGCCGCCTTATTTCTAAATTATATAATGGGGTTCTAGAGGAGAAGAATTTTATTTAT
This sequence comes from Athripsodes cinereus, assembly GCA_947579605.1. Classification (NCBI taxonomy): domain Eukaryota; kingdom Metazoa; phylum Arthropoda; class Insecta; order Trichoptera; family Leptoceridae; genus Athripsodes; species Athripsodes cinereus. The sequence continues at coordinate 3,993,506 of OX388329.1, forward strand.
TTATTTATTAATAATTCACTGCGCTAGCCTTTTACATGTTGTTATACATTTACATACATAGTTCATATGATGTATATACAAGTGTAGAATATTAAGACACAACAATCATAATAAAAAATAAAAAAAAACACAAAAAAGAACAACATAACTATCGGTATCACAGCATAAGTTATGAATGGAAAAAAAAAGTCAATGGATCACAAGTCAATTCGATAGTAGGTTATATACCAAATTTATCTTTTAAACATATTTATTTAAAAAATAACATAAAATTCTATTTTCGCGATTTTCCTGATTACTTTGTAGAGTGCCATTCAGAACCCCATCGCGTGCCAAGCCTGGCACGCGTGCCATAGGTTGCCGACGCCTGGACTAGACTATTATTAAAAAAAGTGTGCATATGCTTTGCGGGCCGCACCTAGTCACGGGGTGCGGGTTGGCCACCCTTGCTTTATACTATGTAGAAAAGTTTTATAATGAAATAAAACTTTTTTCACGAAATATACTACATCTCAGCAATTGCTATACAGTATTCACATCAAGCACACTTAATTCAGAGATGTAAGAATGTCCAGGACAAATTCTAAGAATATATATTTTTTCTTTACCTTTTATATGGAGAATAGTAACTTCGCTTGTCAAAACATCGTGGCTGAGTTTGGTGGTCGCCCGGCACCTGTACTGCAGATACTGATCTCCCAAATCCAGTAAATTGATGAGCAAATGACCAGTTGGAAGATGGTGTTGTTTCGACTCTAAATAGCAAAAAATAAAATATAAAATCAGAAAATTTTATTACTTGACTAAAAATTTTAACTTAACTAGCTGACCTGGCAAAAGTTGTTTTGCCATTATACATTATTTCTAGACTACTAATATCGCTATTAAAAAATAGGGTCTTGATGGCAGAAGGGTGAAAATTTAGGGCTGTATGTATTTTTAATGTCTCACCATAAAAAAAAAATAAAAAAAAAATGATGTTGGCCGATTCTCAGACCTACCCGATAAGCACACAAAATTTCATCAAAATCGGTTCAGCCATTTCGGAGGAATATGATTACAAACACCGTGACACGAGAATTTTATATATCAGATTATTCTTAGCCAGCCCTTCAAGCTGCTCACAACAAATGCCATTTTCCGTGTGGACATATGCTAGTGTAGAAATTGGGGTCGGACGAATCGAAGTCCCCAGACTTCTATACTATTGGGGTGGTCGTTGGGTTTTCAATGTAAAACACACATTAAAAATGATATTAATACTTTTTCAAATAAAATATTTAAACTTGAATCAAGTTTAAATATTTTATTTGAAAATGTCGAGTTTAAATATTTTATTTGAATTGATAAATATTTTATTTAAATGATTCAAGTTTAAATATTTTATTTGAAAATGTCTCGTAATTGTTACATAGTTAATGCCTCTAAAATAAGTGAAATTGATATTAATACATTAAATTTAATGTTCCAGTGTTGACATTGGGAAATAACATTTTAATAATATAAAAAACACTGTTTTATGTTTCACATTTATGTATACCAAAGTATAGGTACTACAATTACGCCTAACGCTTTCACCAATATATTGGCATCATCAGGGCGGAGTATAAACTAAATTTACAAGAGAAAACAACATCTTTATATACATAAGATATTAAGGGATGTTAGGTGGGGGTGTTTTAGAACAAAGCAATGGCGTTTATACTCCGCCCTGATGATGCCAATATATTGGTGAAAGCGTTAGGCGTAATTGTAGTATACTTTGGTATACATAAATGTGAAACATAAAACAGTGTTTTTTATATTTTATTATATTAATACAATTAAAAAATAAAGTTAACTCTTTGACACTTTGAGTTTGACAAAGATAACCAATGTCAAAACCCGGATGACCTTAATATAGTATGCTAGTAGTGCTTTATAATTGTATTAAAAGATATGGGGTTTTACCAAATAAATACCTTAATTTTTTTTATTATAAATGATATTATAGATACGATATAATACTAAAAAATACCTTATCTATACCATCATGGCAAAATATTTTTTTTTCTGTCTTTTACACTATTGTATTAGGGTTTATATTCTTTTTATTTGCATTGTTTATACCAGTACTTACCTATTAGAAATAAATTGGTAGTATGTTATTTATTTTTTTCTTTTTTTATACTTATTGTTTTTCTTTGTTTATGCATTGTTTCTCTTGACTGTTCCTTTTTTATTTGTATTATTTGTATAGGCTGACACAGCTGTTTGTTATGTAAATAAATAAAAAAAAATATCCCGCAATTAGGGTAGACAGCGAAATAGCTGCATGAACTAAAATATAAAAACTGACGATAGAAAGGATGAAAATCAAAAAACATATTTTTGTTCCTTTCTATAACTTGTTCGTAAATATTATATTTTATTTCTAGTTTATAGTTTTTCCTACCGACTTTACAATTTGAAGTAGCATTCTTGTGTAAACTCCCATTAGCAATGAATGAGAGAAAAATTAAGAGAAAACGATTAGAGCCTTGAGGCAAAAATTAAATTGCTAACAAAATTTCCGCTTTCTTACTAATTCTCCGACGCCTACAAATGTCAATTAATTTTAAATTGTTTTTTATTTAATTACAACCGTCGGTAGATGTTTTATTTATTAACCACAAAATTAATTCACGAATTTTATATTTTGGTTGACTACTAAATACCAAAACAACACAAATATAAATATATTTGCATACTTCACTAGGTCGGTTATGGGGTTGATGAAGTATGAACAAGATTACCAGTTATCAAAAACTAACATACCTATTTTCAACGTATAATTAAATAATTTTTATTTAAAACACAATGGCCAAACAAGTAGGGCAATCAAAACTCGCATTCAGGAACATAACAGGGCATTCAGGGGGTTATCCGGATATTCTGAGATGGCAGACCATTGTGTCGAGCTTGATCATTCTATTGACATGCAAGGTACTCCGAGTCCAAGGTTGGCAAACTGAATGCCTTGGAGACCCTTGAAATTCACAAAAATAGAAATAATTTGGTGAATATCCAAATACCATACGCATCTCCCCTGTTGATATACCCATCTCCTTCACTCTTTCCAAACACACTTAACTCCACCCAGTCTTCCCCACCTTCAAGCTCCCCCCCCCCCTAGTATAGAAAACAGAATCACTTTTTATGAACTTTGACTAATTAGTCCTCCTGATGATGCCAAGTAGAAGCCTTGGCGAAAACGTTTGAGGTGAATAAATTTAATTTGGAAAGAATACAGTGTTTTAAATAAAAATTATTTAATTATACGTTAATAATGAATTTCCAAAGTGTTAACACAAAAACATTAGATTTATTATACCTATTTTCAATTCCACAAATATAATAAATATTTCGAATTGATTAACTATTAAACGGAACAAAGAGAATGTATGTCTTCATACAATTTCTCATACACACACGTCAATTTCTTTTACTTAATGCTTGGCTGCGTGTTGAATAAAAAAATCGTCGAGTAAGTATGAAAAATTGCAGGACTGTGGAATTATATAAAGATAAGCTGATATGATGGTATACTATCTGCCTACGCGACTTGTACTCGCAGTAACAGCTATAGAAAACGTGTTTAATACACCTTCTACAACATTTTGTTTTATGAAGGATTTAGTTCCCAAGAATGACTTCAGGCAAATTAAAAAATATCCAAAAATAACTACATATTTTTACTTTAAATTTAGTAGGTACGGTTTATGTAGGTACGGTTTATGTAGGTACGGTAAAAAAAAACGTCGATTTTTATTTTATCATAATCTTAAAATAAAATTGTGGGACGAAAGATTGTCAAGAAAGTCGTATTTTACATTTTTGCGAACATAAATATTGTTACAAGGTATTATCCGAGATTACTAAGATGTGTTCAACATTCTCGACAAAGTCCTCTACAAACAAACAAAGTCGCTCAAGTAATGTTTCTTGAGGCTATGTGTATTTTTATCCTTTAAATTTTGTCTAAGACACTTCTCCACTTAAGATACTAGATAATATAGCATCATGTCGTGTCTCACAATTGAAAAAGCCAGCGAAATAACTGCATTTTTTTTTCTTTATTCTTTCTTATGATCCGTATTAAGACATTGGTTTGGCAATTTGAATCTTCAGCCAATTGTAAACAGTTCATAGTTTCACAAACAATACGATACCACAAATCACTAAGTAAAGAAATGTCTTTAAAAAAAATTAGCTTGAATTTCTACGTTTATTAATTTGTCACATGAATTTAAAATACGTTATATCGATTTCAGTGTACTTATACCATAGACGAGCTTTTCAAGACTAAAGGAATTCAACTTAAATAAAAATACAAGTTAATTTTTTTTTAATGTCTAGAAATTGTTACATAGTTAATTAATGCCTCTCAATTAATAAGTGATAAAGAAATGTCATTGTATCGAGACTATCTCGAGTGTTAAAGGTTCAAAATAATTTCACATTAATGTATGTGAAAAAATAAATAATAATAGTAATAAAAATTGGCCAATGCCTAATAGGGTAAATTGTTCTACAACTGTCAATGCTGTGTAATGAACATGCAGATTGCCTTCTCTGCACTAATAGACAAAATGACATTTTCAGAATAGGTGGCATGCCTCATCACTGAATTGTAAAGTTTACTGTCTTATACGTGAGGTTTTACGAATACCCTTCTTTAACAGGTCACACGAAATTATAAATAAATTCATACCTATAACATGCCAATAATAAGTCCAAACAACAACTTTAATGCCCTAATGAACAGTTTTCAAAGAGTATGCCTAAATAAAAATGTTCACACATACCTCTTTTTAAATATGCAGCGAAGGTATGTTAGTCACTAGTCCACCTAATCGAATAGGTATGGTCAGGTAAATACCATTTAATGGATGTGGTTTATAAAAATAAACTTCATTAAACAATGCATGTTTTATTATTGATTCAGTAATACATATGTAACACAGTTACTCACCGCTCTGCTGAGTTGGATAAAGTGTCAAGGAAGGTTCTTGAAGCCACGAATGAACTTTAATCTCCTCTTTATTGTCGTCCGCAATTTTGCACCGAAGTATAGATGGACAGCCAACTGATGATCCAAACGATTCCACTTTCAGATTCCGAGGGTACTGAATGACTGAAAACAAAAAGAAAAAAAATATGAATTAATAAACAAGGAAGTAAAAACAATATACCTCACGAAAAGAATAAAGAAAGCTACCAAATAAGGTAAGGTTGTTTTTTAAGCCTTATATAGTAGTCATAATTATGTTAAATTAACATAATATTTAACCTTATGCAATGCTAAATTGTAAAAATAACATCGATAAATTAGATTTGCTTCCATTTTTGATGTAATTTTCGAATAATTTTCAATTATTTAATAATAAAGTAAACAGTATTTGGGTTTGTTTTATTGAAAACCCAGATTAAATTAACTTCGATAATAAATAAAACTCTTCATATTCATCTCATCGTTAAATAATCGATTTAATTTACTGGATAAGAAATGATATCGATTTCCCGATTAACCAACTTTTCCGTTAAAAAGTTTTTAATCGGTCTAGACTAGACATATTATACACAACAACAAAAAATATTTATGAACATTGTTTACTTTTTATGCCACTCCAGAATCACGGGAAATAAATAAAAATAAAAATGAATCTTTGAAGAAATTCTTCAAACGACAAAAGCTTTTTGTATGGAACATAATAGGAATATGCTAATGTATACTGTAACATTCAAACTGTAACATTTCTCCCATAGTCGGCAGATTTCAGTGACTCTCTCAGGGTTTATCGTTGGGTAAATTTATTGTGGTGGTTGTGCTAAGGAAACACTAGCATGATGTTGTATGATCGGTTTATTGACGAAGAATATGGTTACACAGATTATTATTACACCAAACAAAACAATTCACAGTTTTTAATACTGAATTACATTATTATAGCGACACTCACAGTATTTTGTAGAAGAGAAGAGACATTCTTTTTTTTGGAGCGAGCCCCTGCTATGTCTATTGTAAAACGAATAGCAGGAGACTGGCCAAATGGCTGACTCCCGGAAAAGGATCAAGAAGAAGGAATCTGTTTTTATGATAATATCAAAAGGTATTTACGATTTCTCTAGATAGGGGCCAGGGCTTTCACAGGATTTCGATAGATGGCAACACAAGTACCATTTTTTGGATATTAAATTATAAGGGTCCCATGACACCATCTCAAGTTGTCTTTTAAAGAAAAAAAAATGAATAAAAAAAAAAGAAAAGTTTCAAAGTCAGTAATAAGAAGGATTCTACAGAACTAAGAGTGTCAAAGATAAGAAAGATTTTACAATACTGTGAGTGTCAAAACAAGATAGATTTTACAACACTGTGAGTGTCAAAACAAGGATACAAATTATCATAACAGACATTAGTAACAAATTCTTAATTAATCCTTACAAATAGACAGGTCTCAAGCAAGCAAGGGACCAGGAAGATGCGCCGACAGAACAGGTCGCGGAAACGGGATCGTAGACAATGTTCTCGCCATACTTCTAGGTAAACCTTTACATGCTTAAGACAAAACAAAAAAAATTCTTTTTACATTATATAACAAAACCTTCAACAATTTCCCAAACACTTTTCCTTACTCCAAGAGGAGGTATCCATTACAATTATATCTGATCTACCTCTATTATAAGGGCGGTAATCCTTTACCCTATAGCATTTTTCTCTTGTGGAAACTTCCCACCAATTTCATACAGGCAAATGGTTAATATCAGGTACCAAACCTATCGCGCAGAGCTTCTCTAAGCGACCTGTATGAATTTTCTTTGTTTGAGCGTCCTCAAACCTCACTTGGACAATAAGCTTGTCGGGCATTAAAAAATTGAAAATTTAACTATATAAATTTGAGTTAGAACTGATTGTTTTAGGGTAGGACGATTAGTCATATCTCTATATCAGTCTAACCCAGGAGATGTACATGGAAGATGGCGAATCATCCAATGACTCCTTAACATTCATACTAGGCAAATAGAAATTACTGCAAGGGTACGCATTCCATACAGTAAAATTGCCGCAAAAATGGCCAGCAGGTTCACACCATGTGAGAAACCTTGCCATATGATTTATTTACAAAACCATGCACACTAGAAGTTGAAACACAACAAACTTATTTTAATTTGACTGATGCGACCTTGACCCTCAATTTAAGATTTAGCATTAATGATTTGATATACTAAGAGAATTAGTGGTAACCTTTCACACACTTTCATACTTCATCTTTTATTGCGCAATCTGACATACTTTCTACTTTTACACCTTGAAATATATAGATATATAAATAAACAAATAAATAAATCAGTTACCACTTAACTCAGTGAATCAGGAGTTCACGCAAAAATTCAAGGAAAACAACAAAAGAATTCGTATACTTTCGTATACTGGAGGGTCAAAATTACATCAGTTATACAGTACAAAATTCTTTAAGACTAACATGTTGTATGACTTTTGTCTGCGACAGTGGATGGGTTCAGATTATTGTGAACACGTTGCTAATGAAAACGGCTAGCATATGAGATGATAAAGGCAACTTCATGCATCCACGGGCGCAAACAAAAAAGATGATCAAAACATACAAAAAAAAATTATTTAAGGGCGCCACAAGGTTCGAACAATTCAAAATTCTCACAGAAGCGGAACCTTGAAGAGCCTCTATGAGTTTTCTTAACTAAAAGTTTACAATAACATGGGCTGCAAAAGTTACAAGTACTTGAAGAGTAGAAATACCAAATTTTTGACTATTAACAGTATTATAATTTATTTTGCTTTAAAGAAGAAAGAAAGAGAATTCCTTTGACATCACTATGACTGTAAATATAATTTCTTTTGAGAGTCTAACATTTTTATTACATACAAAATTCACTATTAACATTGACCTGTGATGTATAGACATAGTTCTTTTTATTCATTAAAATTGCAGCCCAAGAAAACATTACACTTTTACATAAATTCTTTACATTATCAAAATTACAAGTTTATTTTGATGGATTTACATTCAGAATGAAATATAACAACAAAATTTTTGAGAAACACATACCTAGGACTCAGAACTTAATGATATCCTTAGCATGATAGTTTCCCATTGCTCCAGTATCTACATCGCATAGCTCGTATACGTTAGGGGATATGATTCGGTGAACCTGAGACTTGATGAAACGAGGTGCCAATTTCTTTGAAAAATAATTCGCAGCGTTGCTATGAACGAATGACTCAGACATTTTGAGATTCTACTGTTTTTTTTTTGTTTAGTGTTCAAAAAAAAAGTTTGCCAACCTTTGTAACATCAAACCTCAACAGTTGGGAACCATTGGATACTAAAAAAAATGTTTGGAAGTCTTGTCCTTCGATAAGACTCGAAAAAAAAAATTAATAACAATATTTTTTAAATTGTTAAAGTTTGGAAACCGCTGGAAAGTTTGACATTCCCTGGAAATATCGTAGACATAACATTACATACATTACATATCATAAAATTAACAATTCCAGCATATGAGTAAAGAATTATTGGTAATTATTCAAATCTGTTTTGTTAAGCCTCTTCCAGCAATATTGAGGTCTATGATCATTTCACTTCAAACCATACATAAATACATCTACAGCCTGCGTGACACGCACGCTAGGTAGGTACAAGTATAATGAATTTAAATTTAATTTCTTTACTTTTGAGTGTAATTAGCCAGATATAGAAAAACTTTACTTGGAATATTTCACAAACTAGACATTTATAAATTTACAATTCTTATTTTGTAGATCCCTCAGTGTAGAATCTTACATTAACAAACAAATAATTCCGTAAATAATTGCAAAGTGATCCTAGCCAGTATGACTTGAATTTATGCAAAATTGAAACTGGAATTTTTACAATCTCTTTGGCACAAAAGGCAAAGCATGGAACAACATGTAAAAAAAACTGTATCTATAGTAGGTATATAAAATATTTCAGTACAAAATGAACACAACAACACCATATTTTTCCATAAAAACCTGTGTAGTAGTCAGACGAATAAGGTTGTCTATTACTAGTGAAGGAAGCATTTATTTCCTCATCCTCAAAACCATCAAGCATCAAGGGTTCTCTGTGTGGATAAAGAAGGCCTCGAAGAAACGTCAGATCTAGATGACAAAACATGGGACATCCTTCTATTGGAGGTCAGGAACCGTCAAGGAAGGAAATTCCGCCATGGACATCCTTCGTAGTGGTGGTAGCAGGCTTCTTAAGGGATTGTAACGTTGGAGATCTTCATCTCATCAGAAGGAAATTATCTGGACGTCTTAGGAAAGTTTGGAGTATCTGTTCACAATCTTGTCAATTTCTCGTTGTATTTATTTCTTAAATTCTCCATTCATTTAACAATATCTGATCGTACTTGATTATTTATTAATTAAAATGTGGTTATTATTACACTATTTATCAATTCAATTGTTCATTGCAGCACTAACATAACTTTATTGGTTATATGGTGAAATTTACGAAGTACACTTGTTGTAGTGAGGCGAAATTTCAAAACTCACTTATTTAATTATTAAAATGTTTTTTCTTTATTATTCATAGCACTGTTTATTTAATTCAATTATTCACTGAAGCACCATCATAGTCCTTATTGGTCACGCGGTGAAATTTCTTGAAGAGCAAAGTTGTACAGTCTTGTTGTGATGGTAATCGAATTTCAACCGTTTTTTGATCGAACATTCTAGAGAAGTGTGTGTGTGTTGGTGATGCATGGAAACATGGGTGGGTCACGTGATACGTAACGAACTTATCTACGCACTATTTAATGTTATCATTTATGCATTGTTAAATTCACTTCAAACACAACAAAAACCACAATAATTAGGCATCACGTTGGAGCGCCAATCTGTAACATTCAAACTGTAACATTTCTCCCATAGTCGGCAGATTTCAGTGACTCTCTCAGGGTTTATCGTTGGGTAAATTTATTGTGGTGGTTGTGCTAAGGAAACACTAGCATGATGTTGTATGATCGGTTTATTGACGAAGAATATGGTTACACAGATTATTATTACACCAAACAAAACAATTCACAGTTTTTAATACTGAATTACATTATTATAGCGACACTCACAGTATTTTGTAGAAGAGAAGAGACATTCTTTTTTTTGGAGCGAGCCCCTGCTATGTCTATTGTAAAACGAATAGCAGGAGACTGGCCAAATGGCTGACTCCCGGAAAAGGATCAAGAAGAAGGAATCTGTTTTTATGATAATATCAAAAGGTATTTACGATTTCTCTAGATAGGGGCCAGGGCTTTCACAGGATTTCGATAGATGGCAACACAAGTACCATTTTTTGGATATTAAATTATAAGGGTCCCATGACAATACATATAACATTTTCATTTTTATATTGTCCGAATACCTACTGTTTCAAACGTAGAATAGTAGATATATTCCAATATATTCCCGTTCACTTCATTCTTCCAAAAAAACTTTAAATGGTTCGAAAATTGACATGGGTCTTATGTACGAAGACAGCGCCCAATCAATTTTAGGAAATATTCGAATGATTTGACATGAAAAGTGCCAAAATCATTGAGATAAAAACATTACAGAGAGTTCACAACAACCAAACAGAAAACGAGTCGAGGGAGAAAAATAATAATAAAAAAAACTACCAAATCTTTCTCCACGAACTGTCTTGTATAGAATAGGTATCCCATAATGATGATTATAATTATAGAGGTTGATTTGTTTATTTTGCCACCATTGAACGGTCTTCTGACTGTCTTGACGGCGCCAGTGAAAGACTTCGTAAATTTCTGTAAGATTTCATGTATTTTTTATATATTTAGTTCAATATTATTCTAAACCCAGAATATTTAAATAATCTTAGTAACGAAAGTAAAGAAAATTGAGCGCCGAGACAAAGTATGGTGAAAACTGGTTCAGTCTACCTTGGTACGGGCTCATGCCCAGAAAGGTAGGTTTTTATGACTTTTATATTTTTAATGCTGTTGTATAAATGAAAGAATAAATAAATAAATAAATTTAGATGATGATCTCCAGGATGGGTATCATATCTCATCGTTGAACTGAAGATGTTAAACGAAATTTTTACCAACACTCATTTTTTACAGCACACTGAAACACTTACAAAAAAGAGTGGGATACTTATTATTCTATGTGGAATTCCAAAAAAATGTATTTAAAGACATATTTACCGTGACGAACACTGAATATGTGAGGAAGGTGGAAAAACTGTTGTGAATATGATCGCATTGGCTTGAAGCTGTAATGGTCCCAGTATAGAATGATATATTTAGGTATAATTTACAGTGAGAATGGTGGAATTGGTAAACGTTGTCCACGGACAGCGAAAGTGATCACTTAAGCCAGCCTAGAGCCAATTCGTAAGCGTTGGGACACCTTTCTCACTTCTTCCGATTAGATTTTACACAATATTGCATTGTGTAGACATGGTTCTCCAATCGAGGTTTCTGATTGATTTCAAATGAAGTTATGACCTACTTATATTGTTCATTATTGCTGAAAATTTTTGTTGTTTTATATACCTACCTACATTTTGTGTTTGCATATATTATTTGTATATGGTAAAAAGAGGTTTTTACGCCGTTTAATGTATTAATAAATAAATAATAATAATTAAAATAATGAACAATCTAGTTTGTGTACTACTTCAATGCTCTCAACAAACACATATCCGTCACTATAATGTGCTTTATATGGAATAGAAAAGTCCAGAGCAGTCTTTCCACCGTATGTACTACCACATACGTTATAAATTATGTGACTATCAATTTTTCACAGAATATTAAGTATTGTTTTCAAGAATATCTATAATAAAAGATTCCTATCGACTCGTTCATTTGTTACAGTGATGACAATTGAAAGACGTTCGATATATTATATTTTTGAAAGAAAATATTGAGAAAGGTAGTAGAATTCCATAAAGAAATTGAAAATCAAATGTTTTCTTCCACTATATGTTTTGTTGAGGAGAGAGAGGTTTTTTTTTATTTATTCTATTTCATCCATAAATACACAGCATACTTTGATATTACAATAACAAAATAATATTACACACAGTAAAAATGCTCCCTCCATAAGCAACTAAATGCTTGTGTGGAGGGTCGGATTTCAACTATAACATTAACACACATATAAGAATCAGCTAGAAATATAAATACACATAAGAATTAGTTACAAATAGCAAATTTTCAGTTCTCATGTATATTCATCAAACGTTCTACAAAATCTACCAGCACAATACAAAATTAAAGCAATACAATTATTCACAACGTCAAAACAATATACAAATCAATTGGATCAATTTTCCTCTCATCAACATTAACACAAACACACATATACACAGAAATATATCACTTTTACGCGCTTCAGTTCTCAATGATGACATCATGAGCCTGAATTTCAAAATTGTCGCTGAAAGTGTTATCCCGTCTTATCCGGCTTGTAGCGCTTCTTTATTATTTTTATAAGCTCGTTGCCTCTTGAAGTCTTTCTCACGTCTAATGGCAGGTTATTAAATTGGGTCTCTCCGAAATATGTGTAATGCTGATGACCAAAAACTGTGCGTTTCTTAGGACGAACGAAAGTTTTCTTCTTGTAAGGACATTGTCTTAACTACCTCTAACTACCTCTAGGTCTTCCAGTCTGCTAATGGAAGGGACTTCAGAAAGAAGCTGACGACACTTTTTTAAGACAGTTTCGGACAGTAGAATATAACGTGATGGCTTTATTTAGGTCATTTTATGAACAAACGGAGCTTCAATACATAGAAACAAGTAAAGACAATTCTCACAGTTCGATCTAGTCTCGAAATTAAGATATTATGATATTGTATTATGGATACTAATGCAACGATACACATAAATGCATACAAAATTCAGACCCAGAGGAATTTAAAAAGGTCTTTTACTACTTTGCCCTGACCGGGAATCAAACCCGGAACCTGGTGACTCAATACACAAACTTATATGAAAATACACAGATCGTTTATATCTCATTATTTAATCCATTAAGTTATACAAAACCTTACGTTTGAATCATATAAATACTCGTACATACAAACAACAAGGTTTTCTTTACGACACATTTCATTTTTTCTATTCTTCACAGTTTTCAAAAGCATGTGATTCCATCGTTTCATTAAAAATTCTTAACACCATAATATGTAGGTACGGACAATAAGACATATATAAGATTAAGATCGCATTTCATCTATTTAAGGGGAGGATCAAAAGTGTTTGTAAATATGTAGCAGAGCAGTTATGTCAATGATAGTTTTGTGCGTTCATCATATTAATGTGTCTATCATCTTAAAACAGTAAGTCAAGCGAGGCATTAAATTCCATTTACGATAATTATTTTTAAAATATCTGGATGTGCGTAGATTAAAGATAAAGTGATGTTTCGTAATGGATTGATTGTTGTAAAAGCTGTTAAGCTTCGAACTTCTGGAAATAAAAATAAATTTACAAAATTAGAAATATTTTCCATATTTCTAATCACTCGATGTACCTATAGGTATATCTATGGAATCTTTTGTGTTTCACTTTGATGCCGAAGCTCATTGTTTTCAATCAATTAAAATGTTTTATAGTAAAAAAGGCAACTCAGATCTCTTTGCCGATGGATTAGCAATGCAATATGTTTGAGTGATTTCGTTTGATGAAACTCTTTCTATCAAATAAGGATTGATGCAATGAATGTTCATACATACATAACATTGTTTTAAGGATTAAAAGACATAGTAGCTAACTACTCAACTGAATAGAAAAACCGTATAGTACCTTTATTGTTATTAAAAGGCAAACATGTAAAGGACATAAAACAATTTATATAATTGAAGACTAGATGGATAAACATAGTACACAATAGAATAATTATCGTTCCTACTTATTTGATCTTTGGAACACTGATAATTTCTGTAAAAATTGTAGAAAAATAGGTTTCTTTCAATCTATTTGTTCCGTATTATTCCCGGCAAAGA